>CAJQUW010010560.1:0-98438 GCA_907163375.1 Prostheceraeus crozeri
CGAAGTTGAATCAATATCAAATGAAATTAAGAGACATTTAGGTATACCATTTAAAGATAAGAAACAATTACATTTTGCAGTTGAACCGGCAGTTAATAAATTTTCTCTTACTTTAGACGAAAATCATCAAGTTGATTTTAATCATGATAGATCATTGTCAAAGCTATTAGGGTTTAATAAACAAACTTATTTATAGTCAAGGTTTTCATTTAAGTTAGAAGATTCCAAAAATAACTGAAATAAATTCAATTGTTGTACATTGTGACATTATTGAAGGAGGATATATAAATGGTAAATTGTCAAATTTAATATTCAGTTTTCCAGCTTTTACTGTACCCATTGGTTATAGATTAAATGTAATTCCACAAACATTAATATATTTCCCTATTACAAGAAAAACTATTAATAGTATTAACATTAGAATCACTGATGAAAAAGGACAAGAAATAAATTTTGGAGGTGAAGAGATTATGATAGATCTTTTGGTTCGGGAGGTATAAACTCCCACGCGAAGCTAGAGAAGTTTAATTTTCTTCTTCAGAAACAAAAAAAATAAAAATAAAATTTTTTATTGAAAAATGAGTGAAGTGCTCCCATTAAATAAAAAAAAAACTCAAATTTAATCATCATCCAAATTTATCTAATAAAGTTTTGTCAGTTATTTGCGGAAGATCAGGATGTGGTAAAACATGATTATTATTTAAAATTGTAACGACTCCAAATTTTTTGGATTATAACAATCTTATAATTTATACAACAACAGCAGAACAACCCGTCTATCAATTTTTAAAATATGGATTTGAAAATAATCTTAAAAAACAGCAATTGCTTCATTATTCAAAGAATATGAAAATTCTGAATATGTAGAAGAAATAAGTTCGTGGTGTGAAGAAGCAGCAAAAAATAGTCAGTTAGTAGAATCCAATAAAAATGAGCATATAAAGATACAATTAATAGATGATAGTGGTAATATGCAAGATCCTAGTAAACTAGATAAAACAATGAAACATTGTGTAATTTTTGATCATTGGTTTAATGACAGAAATCAGTCAGTTCAGAGAAATTATTTTACAAGAGGTAGACATAATAACTGTAGTGTTTTTTATTTAACACAAAGTATGTATTCATTAGACGGAAGTGTTATCAGAAAGAATGCAAATATATTTATACTATTTGAAATAAATGCAAGAAACTTAAATGATTTGTTAAGAGATTTATGCGTAAGAAATAAAGATGAATTTAAACAATCGTGTAACAATGCTTGGTCAAAAGATTATGGATTTATCACAATTAATATTGATAAAAAAATTCATGATAGAGTTATAGAAGATTTGTTTTATGAGCAATAAGTAATAAAATTTTTATACTGAGTAATAAATTTTTATTCTAGACTGATTTAAATAATAAAAAATATTTTTTTAGACTGATTTAAATAATAAAAATCTTTTTCTAGACGGATTTAAATAATAATAAATGAACTTTAAAAAGGTGAAGTAGTTATTCCATCAGGTAAAATTTTTCTTTTATCATCAAATGGATCTAATACTAATTTATGTTCTTCTTTTAAATACATTTTATGTTTTTTTGAATTAAGTCTATAATTACATGCTGTTTTTATTTCATTATGAAATAATACATTTTTATAATCTTAAAATGTTATTTGATTAGCCGCTGATGCCTTTGAAATTCCTTTTAATGTTTTATGTGTTTTAATATTATTAGTTGTGTTATAACAGTAACATTTAGATTTTAAAAATATAGATCCTTTTATGAAATCTTCATTTCCTTCTAACTCATCTTTTGCTTTACATAAATCAGAAGGATGGATGATATCTTTTATTTTATTAATTTCTTCATCAAGTGAAGAATTATACGGTATTGTTAATTCTAAGAAAACAGAATCGGTATCTGTAAAGTGTAATTTATAGTTTTTGCCATAAGCAGGTGCTAAATAATCATATATAAATCTATACATAAATAGTTTAGCTAATTCTAATATAGTGAATCCAATAAAATTAAACTTATCATGTTTTACGCTAATTCGACGTAAATGTACAGCACATAGTTGATCACTAAATCTAGTAGTTCTTTTGTATGTAGGTTTCTTTGTTAAATTTTGGAACCTATCTTTATCATAAACTATTTCAATATTTTGTCTATTACGCACATTTTCTAAAGTCTTACCATAAAATGCATTATTCATTAATTTGAAGAACACGTTTCCAAAATCATCTTTATTTCTTTTAGCTATTTTACGTTTTTCAATATTGAACTCTATATAATCTTTTAACCACCTAAATTTTTGATAAAATAGTTTTCGATGTATTTTGGTGAGAATCATTCCATGATCTAAATACCAATCTAGTATTCTTCCCTCAACAACATACTTTCCTTTATTACTTTGTGTTAACATAAGTTTTTTGTTGGTCTGTATTTCTTAGGAATTATAGATTTTTGATAATCTGAAAAATCTTCTATATTGGGAATTTTGTTTTCGGGACAGAAAGGAAAATATTTGTTTTATCTTTTATTTCATCAGGATATACTAAATCAACTTCATATATATAACCATGATTATAATTTCTATCATATGTTTTTTGATAATCTAGAACGGGCGAAGCCCTAGTAGACATCTCTGATGTCGTACGAATATTACACCATTCCATCTCACCTGTTGGTAATTCTTGTATCATGCAAGAAGAATATAAGCTATTAAAATCATAATATAACAAATAGTTTTCTCTCATGAATTCATCAATTGCATTTTCACGTTCTACTCCTTCTCGTTTCGTTCGAAAAATTTCTAATATTTTTTCTTTTTCTTCTGGAGATAAAGGTTTCATTATTCCATATTCTTGTGGATTTACTTTCTTATTATAACATTTAACATATCTATTACCTAAAACTGATGAAGCACCACCTCTAATCCCAGATTCAAAAAATTATAATTTATCATATGTATTTTCTTTATAATGTTTACGTTTAACGGACTTTGTCCTAGAGCCATCGGCTTGAACACCAGTATGTTTTAATCCTGCTAACCATGTTAAACCTGGTGTCGGATAACAATAACATGGATCCATTCCGTAATATTCTAAACACATATCACGAAAGTTTTCAAAAAGGTCAGCAAGGATTAATACATCTATCTGAAGATATTTCATTGTATAATCATACATTGTTTTACAATTTAACTCTCTCCAATTCTTTTCAGCTTCTGCATAGTCTTCTTCAGATAATTGTGATTGTTTTAATGTTGATTTAAATTTATTTATTGGAGGAAGTTGTTTTTCTTCCATAATTTTATTCACAGAATTAAAATCAGTCTTCGACTGTGAACCACAGGTTTTATCTCCAGTTATATATTCATACGGAAATAATCCTTTTAAAGGTTTTAAACTATATTTATTTAATATTTTACATTGTTCAGATTTCAAAGTTTTTCCCATAACATCTAATGAATAAGGAGTAAAAAATCTAAATGCATCTAAAATTCTAATACAACCTAATTGCATTGAAAAATATTCTTCTTCTGTTTTACATAGTACATTTATTTGTTGTTGTTGTAATTTTTCAGATGAAAATAAATCTTTCATTATTAAATGGAAATCATATTTAGAACCATTGTAGAAATATAGAGGAACAAAGTCATATTTAAATTTATTAGCATTAAGATTACAAGAATTATGTGCTGCACTTCTATATAATCCATTTAGATGATCATGATCTTTTACCTTATCAAGATATCTACCTCTGCCATTTTTATAATTTTTTGTAAATTCTTTTCCACAGTAATAACAATTTGTTTCATTAATAAAATTTAATTTTTCTTTTTCTGTTAATGGAAGCATTGGTATATTTGTTTCAAGCAATTGTGAAAAACGTCCTTGTAATTCTTCTACTTTCTTTGTAAACATTTCTGAACTATCTTCACCATAGTATTGATAATATTCTGATTTAAATAATTCAGGATAATTTGAATGAATGTACATTCCTCAACATAATGGTTTTTGTTCAAATAAATATTTTTGTTTACTTTGTTCAGATGCACTTTTTTCATATTTATAATTATCAGAATCGGGCGAAGCCCTGGAAGACATCTCCGATGTCCCGTGATTTTGTGTCATGTTAACATTATATGCTTCGAAATCACAATAAATAGTAAAGGGTACTTTATTTTTGAAATACCATTTATTGTATTCTAAATAATCATCTTCAGGAAAAGTATTTTCAACTGCTTCATTTTGTTGACAATTCTCCAAATGTCTATTCATTTCTTCTTTAGTTCTAAAACTTGTCATACATTGAAGACAAGGAAAATTTGTATTATCTGAAGTTTTTGTAAATATAGAAACATCTTTACACAATATAAAATGACCCTGATAATATAAAATATTAGTATAAGTGCTGGTTGCTTTGTTTGTTTTAATTTTTCAAATTTATCTTTATATATTTCATGTGTTTCATCAATTTGTCTTTGTAAAACTTTTTCAGTCTGTTGATAATTTTGATTGAATATTTTCAGCTGTTGTTCATATTTATTATTATATTGTTCTTTATATTGCTGTTGACATTTTTTTAAACATTCATTTAATTCTTTATTGTCTTTATTTTCTTCATTATTTAATTCTTTATTGTCTTCATTATTTTCTTCATTTAATTTTTGAATCGTTTCTATCTTATTTTGATATTTATGGCCATATTCTTGTACTAATATTTTTGTTTGTTGTTGATAATCTGTTTTACATTTTTGTAAAATTTCATTTAAATTTTCTAATTTCTGTTGATATTCTAAAGATAAAGATGAATATTTGTAATTATAATCATCATTACGTCCTTTATAATTATTATGATTAATCATTATTGGTGATAGTGTTTTAACAAGTTCAAATTTTTCAGTACATATTATATTTCCTTGGTAAAAAATATTATGATGCATGTAATTTCCTCTATCATTATATACTATTTCTGATTGACATAAATATTTATTATTCAAATAAAATTTTTTTGAATCTGAGTAAAGTGGAGTAATTTTACCAATAGAAACATAATTCACATTTAATTCAAAAACATTTACTTCTATTAAATTTTTATTCTTTTCATGAAACTTTTTTAACCTATTATAATCATATGGAAATTCATGTAAACCATCCGAAAGATCAAATTCCTTTATTTATTCTTCTTTATTATAATGACTTAGTCTTTCTTTATGATATTCTGCAGGATGTAAATGTGCTATAATACTCCACAGAAAACAATAATCATCTTCATTTTTTATGTTGATTATTTGTGGTGAACTGAAAGGCAAAGGAACATAACTATCACCAGTATTATTTTTATATTTATCAATTACTATTTTCATAGATAGTATTTTAACAAATCTCCAACCAGATTCACGTAACTGGGCTTCAATTATACAATTTTCTAATTTAAGTATCATCGATTCAAATATGGGTTGTATATCATTTACATTATGAATTTCTTGTGAATTTGTAAAATGTCCTTGTATTATTTCTTCAGGAATTCCATCAGGTCCATTTTTTGTATAAAGTACTTCTACATTCATATAACATTTGAAAGATTTCTTAAATACTTTGAAAAAGTTTGTTGGAATATCAGAAAAAGTTTTATCGGTTTCATTATGTTCAACAGTCTGATTAAATAAATATTTTATATCTGTTAATGGCGAAGCCCTAGAACCTTCGGTTCGTTCCGCTTCATCGGTTCGTTCAGCTTCATCAAATTCATCAGTATCGCTAAATAAATATCTTCCATCTGGTACGGGCCAAGCCCTAGAACCTTCAGTTTGTATGGACTCATCTTCACTAATAAAAACTTTTTTATATTCCGAATGTGAATAATCATCAAACATTTTTTTAACTTTTATATCAGTAGGCAATGTTTCTAGATAGTTTATATAATTATTTAATTTTAATATATTTCCTTCATCAACTCGATCTACATTTTGTAAATTCAATTTACTATTTAAATGAGATTGATAACTTCTTTTTGTTTGCAACTTTTTTACATAAGTTACAATAAAACTTGGTATTTTCCATTTTTTTATTTTTTAAAGAAAAAAATTGTGTTTTAATTTTAGATATAAACATTCTAATATCAAGGACTTGAGAGTTATTCTATATTATTATATATTTCACTTTCTTTCGTTATTTTATTTTCTTTGACACATTAAGTTTTATCACATTAAGTTTTATCATATTAAGTTTTATCATATAACGTTTTATCATATTAAGTTTTATCATATAACGTTTTATCAAAAGAAAATTTATATTTATTTTCACTAACTATTGATTCTTCATCATCATCATCAATTGATTCTTCATCATCATCGTCATCATAAATTGATTCTTCAACATCATAAATTACACTTTTTGGTAAAGAATGACATTCCCTGATAGGATACCATTCTCTTATTGGAATATCTAACTCTAAATTACATTTTTTATCTGATAACAATATAATAGAGAAAAATATTGGTCTTTGATCTCTTTTGGAAAATTTAATAACACCACCATAATCTGATTCATTTTTAGTTTTTATTAAAGATGATAAAATTTTAAATTGATTAGATGTAAATCCTAATTTAAATTTTGTAGACCCGACACATAGTTGTCTAACAGTATCTTCAACTATACCATCATTAATATTTTCAATTGTAAGTAAATGAAATTTAGATAAATTTTGATTATATGTAGTATTAATATAATGTACATCAGTATGAGATATAAATTTTTCTTCACTTAAATTTTTATAATTACTAATATTTTTATAATCTTTTTTACCATTCACACCATTCACACCATTTTCAGATGTTTCAGAATCATTATTTATATTATCATCATTTATATTGTTATCATTATTATTATTATGAGATTCTTTAAAATTCACATTTTCATGATGTTTAAAACTTTTATTATTTTTAGAATTTTTATCAGAATCTAAACTTTTATAGGGTGTTGTCCACATATAAAGTTTTTCTTGTTGAGCTAAACCATTTATGTAAGATTTTAACAAATTAATATTTAAATTTGAATATAATCCTATATAATTATCATCATCATATCTTTGGGGCATTTCTAATGTTTCTTGTTTATAAATTGTATCTCTGTAATAAACTTGACATAATAACTCTTCATTATGTTTTTTACTTTCTATATGAATATTATATTGGTTTTGTTCATCAACAAATAATCTAATTTTTTCTTTGAAAAGGATTTTAATTTTTTTACTAATTCTCTAATATTGATATAATTGTTAATTTTAGTTTCTATCCAATCAGTATTGCTAATCGGTAAAACTGCTCTAATGAATCCATAAACATTATTATGACCAATAATAAACATATTTTCTTTATTTAATTCTACATACGCAACATCATTATATTTACTTACAATCTCCATAAATTTTATAAATGGATCACCTGGAAATAAACAATAGTTAGTTTCTATAGAAGGTAAACCTTTAGTCTGTTCTCTAAATATTTCGGCTTGTAATTGAAACAAAAGATTAACATCTATACATGGATTTGTAACAGTATTATTATTATCAAAACATTTATTATCAAATCCCGTTGATCTCGTCGAATAAGAAGAACAGGATGATACGGGAGAATATAATTTTTTTAAATTTGGATTTTCCATTTTTTTATTTTTATTAGAAAAAATTTTATTTTTTTTTCTCATTATATAAAAAATTTTATTTTTTTATTGTTAAAAAATGATGTTACCAAATGTTGGTGGAGGTGCATATATCCCGAATAATCGTGAATTAGAAATAGAGATAGAAAATTATATCATGAAAACTGGAAACGTTTTATCTGGTCCATTGCATATTTCTATTCTTCCGCAACAAAATACAGAGTTAACAAATAAACAATATGTTGATACACAAATCAATGATTTAAAAGAAAAATATATAAACGATGTTTTGGTTCCACTGATGAATGAATTAAAGTTGCTAAAACTTAATGACAAATCATTAAACGAAAAATTATTAAAACTTGATAAAAAGGATAGAGAGCTAGAAGCAGATATAGCAAAACTTTTTAAAAAGATTTCAGAACAATCAAAAATTTTAATATTACTTTCTTTAAATTTAAAATCTGCAGTCATTAAAATTAAACATCAGATAAAAATGTTAAAAGAACAATTAGAAGATGAAATAGAAAAACTTCCTGAAAGAATTAAAAAAAAATTAAAGCAGTTACAAACTACATTCCAAAAAAGTGTTGATGAATTAAGTTCTAAAATTACTCAACAAATGAAAAAGATGAATAGAATAATAAATGAAGTAAACTCACTTAATGAAAAAGTTGATAAAATGAAAACTCTTAAAATCAATTTAGAAAATGAATTAAAGAAAAATTTACAAGAAAACTCTAAAGAAAATAAAGAACAGTTAGATTCTGTTAAAAGACAATTAGATGTTCTTAAAGTTAAGTTAAATGCTCTTAAAACGGCGTTGAAGATTAATCAGCAGAAAATGCAAGTTAATAGAAAAGAAATTAAAGTACATCACACGCTGCTTGACGCAATAGATAAAGTGCAACAGGCAATTAATAAAGTAATCTCGAAGTTGTTGTCCATTCACAAACGTAAAGCTTGATCGGACCAAAGGTCCTGAGGTTATTACCTTATCATAAACGTAAATCTTAGCGCAAATATTAACGTAAATCTTTTTTCCCAAAAGTCAAATTTAATCCTAAAAAATGCCTATAATTTATAAACACAATCTTAAACATTTTGCTTCAAATCAAAAAATTGCTCATGAATCATCTATGAAATCTGTTTACCATTATAACAATGTAGAAACAATCGGAACACAAAAGTTCCTAGGCACCGCAGGTGCCGTTCAAAAAGAAGGGGATGGTATATTTTCTGGTATTGGAAGTATCGTTAACTTAATTAAAAATAATAAAGATTTGATTACATCTGCTGCAAAAGGAGCAGCTGCTATAGGTAGTACAGCTAGTGCAATATCAAATGCTGTTAAGTCTCAAAACGAATTAAAACAACTAGAAACTATTTGTAAACTTAAGAATGATTCTGAAGAACTAAAAAATTTAAAAAAACTTTCAGAGGCAACAAAAAACAAAATTGCTAACATAGCTGTAGGGGAAACCTTGAGGAGCGGAGCTCCGTCTGATAGTACAAAGGGGAAGAAAACAGGCGTAGCCATAGAACGTTCAATTGAAGAAATAAGAGGCAATGGTCTAGCAAAATTCTAAAATTATATTTTAGTAAAATTTTTTTAGTAAAATTTTTTAGTAAAATTTTTTTGGTAAAATTCTAAAATTATATTTTAGTAAAAATTTTTTCTGTCTGTGAGAAAAACAAAAAGTCAAATTATTTTTTATAAAAATGTCTTCGCTTATTGAAAGTAAATTTAGATTAGACGATCCTCCGTTCGTCAGTTACAATCAAAAAAAGAATGACTATATAAGAATTGCTATGAATCCCGGATCTTCCAGTAGAGTAAATACTGGAGGTGATTTAATTTTTGAAGTTGATAATCAGCAGAGTTATTTCTATTTACCTGATTCGTTTTTACACTGTGAATATTCTTTATATAGTGATGCTAATTTTACAACACCATTACCAGATACCGATAATATTGCATTAGAGAATAATTTTTTTCCAAGATTATTTACACAAATGCGTTTAGATGTTGCAACTCAAAATATAGAAACAATAAGTGATTCAACAGGTGTAATTGATACAATGCTTAGATTTGTAACAATTGGTGAAAATAATAAAAAGCATGAAATCGAAGGTTGGTTTCCTGATACTAATGATGGTATAATTGTTGATGATTTAACTCACGCTGGAACAGATGCAGCAGGAATTGCGAAAGATGTAGAAAATATTGCAAATCATTTAAATAAAACAAACAATAGTGCATATAAAGAAAGACGTGAATTTAACAAGAAAAGTAAACAGACAGTAAATTGGTCATTGTCTCCATTATTCGGATATTTAGATTATGATAAAATATCATATCAATTAAAATTTAAATTAATAATTCATCGCACAGCAAATAATGAATCAATCTTTTTTGGTAAGACTGGAAAAAAAGCATTTTTAAAAATTGATAGACTTGAATGGTGGATTAAGCATATTACTCCTAGTTTAGAGATTGAAACAGCTATTGCAAAAAGATTAAATACTAACAAACCAATTCCAGTAAATTTTCTAAAGCGTACTGCTAGTTCAGTAACTTTTTCCGAACAAAGATTTAACTGGCATTTACTAGAACTGCGAATACTCCAAGATATTTATTACTAACTTTTCAAAGAAATAATTCTCCAAGTTTTGATAAGAACAACAATCTTTTTCATATTAATACAATTCGAAGTTTACAAGTTTTATTAAATCAAACCCGTTATCCAATTGATCCATTAAGATTCGATGATACCAATAATCAATTTATGGAAGGATATGATGCTTATAGAAATCTTTGTATAGAATTTGGAGTTGAACCACAATTAACTCCTGGAGATTGGAGACATTTATATCCTGTTTTCTGTTTCGATTTAAGTGCACAATCTGAAGATATTATCAAGACTGGTTGTGATGTAACAATTAATATTGAAAAGAAAGATTCCACAACTTCATTGATGGCTTATGGTTTATTGCTAGAAGATGTAAAATATTCTATTGAAATTCTTAATGGAAAGATGGCTAGGATCGGTTAATAACATGAGGACCTTTGGTCCGATAGGCTAAAGCCCAAGACTTCGTCGATCGGTTAGTAACCTGAGGACCTTTGGTCCGATTAATTAATTTTTTTCTCATAACTTAAAATTTTGATAACTAGAATAGATTAAAATTTTTGATAACTTAAAATTTTTCATAACTAGAATAGATTAAAAATTCTTAACTTAAAAATTTTTCATCACTACAATAGATTAAAAATTTTCGTAACTTAAAATTTTTTTATTAAAAATGTCGCAAGCGAAAAGTAGTAATAATAAAACTGTTGAATTAAAATTACGTAATATTGTTGACAAAAATACCCCTAAAACTATTACGATTAACAAAAAAAAGTATTACATAAGTAAACCAATGATAGAGAATATTCAATTACAAGAAGAAAAGAATGGCGGGATTCTCCCATTAATTCCTCTAATAATAGGTGGCATAGCAGCAGCAGGAAGTGTTGCGGAGGGGACAGCTGGTATTGTCCAAGCAGTAAATAAAAAAAAACAGAGAAGGCAGCATTAGAAGAACAAAACGTCATAATAGAGAGTTAGAGAAAGTTGCTAGGGGTGAAGGAATAGTAGATAATTTTATTAGTAAATTAAAATTAGTTGATGAAGGAAAACGAGTTCTTAAAAAATATTCTCCACAATGTTGATGATTTAATTGAAATTAAAGAAACTAAAGATGGTTCTGGAATATATCTAAGTCCTAGTATGATTCGGTAATAACCTCAACACCTTTGGTCCATAAGGTAAAACATTTATTTTATCATTTAAAATTTTTTTATCTTTAAAAATGAATTCTACAAATTCCGAAAATTTGATTAAATTAAAAATTGCTAATTTAGATTTATTAAATTATCTATTAAACAAAAATAAAAACTCCAATTGTCAGCATATTGGAGGTGACATACAAAAAGCATTATAAAACTTTCCTGGATTTATTTGGAGTAAATATTCGAAAGAAAAACATCTTCCTGGTCATTCATATACCGGTCCAGGAACTCGATTAGATATAAGACTAGATGAGAATAATAATCCGAAACCAGGTGAAGAACCAATAAATAGAGTAGATGCCGCCGCTTACAGGCATGATTTAGCTTATCGAAATCATGACCTAAGATCTCGTCATGCAGCTGATAAGAAGATGATTCAAGAATTAGATAGTATTCAAAATCCTACATTTAGAGAAAAAATTGAAAGAATGTTTGTTAAGAAAACTTTACAAGCTAAAATATTATTCGGTCAGGGTTTAAATGAAACGACAGCAAAGCTGTCTGAGAGCAACGCTCGAACCTACGCGTCCGAAATGTCGAATGACCCAAGCCGCTATGCGTCTGAAATTCATAAAGAATACAGAAGGCCTAAATATTTATTGAAGGTAAAAGTATTTAATAAAGATGATATTTGGAGTGCAGATCTAATCAATATGCCTAATGAAAAAGATTATAAATACGCATTGACCGTTATAGATTTATATACACGATACGCTTGGGCAAAGCCTTTAAAAAACAAAAGTGGTCTGTCAGTTAAATATGCGTTTGAAGAAATCTTTAAAGAAAGTAATAGAAAGCCAAGGAAATTGTTTGTTGATAAAGGGTCGGAATTTTATAACCGAAACGTTCAGCCACTATTTGAAACTGTTTATTCAACTGAAAATGCTGGAAAGGCTGTAGTAATAGAAAGATTCAATCGGACGTTAAAAAATAAAATTTTTAAGAAATTTACTCAGCAAGGAAATCAGAAATGGTTAAAAATATTACCAGGAATTGTAGATGAGTACAATAATAAAGTTCATTCAGGTATTGAAGAAACCCCAAAGAATGCTTCTGACGATCCTGGTTTAATATGAAAGAAAATATTCGAGAATAATTATTCGAACGAAAACAATTATTCAAATGAGAGTAATCCGAATTTGCAGAAACTTAAGCCGAAATTTAAAATTAGAGATAGATTTAGAATATTTAAGTACAAGAATAAATTTGAAAAAGGCTTCGTCGGTTACTGGACTAAAGAAATATTTGAAGTTTGTAAAATAAACCAAACTTATCCGATTACTTACGAAATCAAAGATTTAGATGATGAAAATATCAGAGGCCGATTTTATCAAAATGAATTACAACGAACTGATTTTTAATTATCATTATCATTATTATTGGAACTAACGTTTCGGGAATGAAATTCTCTTGTTAGGCGTAGCCATAGAACCTACGGTTCGTTCAATTCTAACATAATATCAAGAAATTGGTACTCCTTTTTGTAATTTAAATAAAACATAAAGACATAATTGATCACAGTAAGTAGTTCCCGGTTTTTGAATTTGAAATGTATTATAAGTTCCATTGCCAAGTAATTTTTTGACTTCATTTGTAGGTGGAAGTCCATAAGAGTCGAACCAATAGTTCTCAGCCTCCGGGCGGTCAAAATAGTAATTATCTCCATTTTTATTTCTATGGCCCGCTGAACAATGTACTCCTTTTTGGTCTGACGTGTGAAGATTTGTTATGAAATTTGTAGTTATTGTTGGCTTATTTTTGATCAATTGTAATTCGCCTCTCATTAGAACATGAAAATTCTTTATTCCTAATTGATTTGCGATTTTCTTTAGATCAAAATTTGTAGTTGTTTGCGTTCCATATAATTTTAAAAACTCATTTATGTTGCTCATTTTATAATAAAAAAATTTCTTAAGGGACGCCGGAGTAGGATTTGCTGGTTATATATTCCACGTCTTACAAATGTCTAAGTGGGTGTAGCAGCTGTTTGTTCTTTCATACATTGTTTCCTTTCAAATGTTTGAGTGTGAGGTCACAGCTCTTTACACTGAAATGCCTTTTATTCATAAATGCGAGAAGCAGATGTTCTCTACAATTGAGTTATTGTTAAGAATATGCCAATTCCTTCAAATATTATTAGACACATAATTTTAGTTATCTCATATTTTAAAAACGTCTAAACTCATGAATTTAGTCATTTTTAAAAATACTAACTTTTCTGATTTTTTCGGTGTCCTGGAACGGTCATGATTTTAGCAATGAAAAAATTGTAATTCTCAAATTTTGAGATTTTGAAAAATTTGAAAAATTGGGTATTTTTAAAAACGCCCAAATTTAGAATTTAGGTCTTCATAACCTGAAAAAAGGGTTCAAATTCATGAATTTATGTCGTTTTTAAAAATGCCATTTTTTGAAAAATGGTACTTTTTGAATGGACTAAATTCATGTATTTAGGTCTTAAAAACCTGAAAAAGGGTCTAAATTCATGAATTTATGTCGTTTTTAAAGATACTATTTTTTTGAATTTTATGGTGTCCTGGAACGGTCTTTTGCCCATTACTATCGTTTGAGCAAGCAACAGAGATAGTGAACTTCAGCTGAAAGGTTTTATTACATGAGCAATAATAATGCTGCTGAAGCAAGTAGACGGCTGTACAGAAAATATAAATCCTAGAAGTACAAAGACGCAACATATTTTTTTTTGGTGCAGAAATTTGAGGAGAAGACTGAGTCAGTAATGGATGGATTCTCCGAGGAGTGGGGTGCAGCCAAGACTGAAGCGATCAGAGATCAGATTTGTGTAAGTCGGCATCAGTGATGTGAGCGTCTTCAAGAATCTGAAGAAAATTGAAGGCCTACATTCCACGCTTGAATCATGCACTGCATGATGGCGACTCGGAAAAGCAAATTAAATTTTCCAAGTTGTTTTTGAATATTGTAGAAGCTGGTGGAAGAAATTTAGATCGCGTCTGGTGGGTAGATGTTGCATTTTTCAAGCTTAACGGGCAAATTAACCGCCACAATTAAGTTTATTAGGATTCTAACAATCCTAGGTTTACGGCTGCCAAATCTTTTTGCATGGTGTAACTGTCTGAGTTGCCAATTATTCTCTCGGGATTATCGGGTCCAATTTTTTTAGGATACCATTACTAGCGAGTCTTATCTGAAAATGTTGCAGATATCATACTTCTTTTGGTCCAAGAGTTCAACATCATCAGCCGTTATTTTGAACCACCGCGCTACAGCGGAATGGTGCAATAATGGCTGGACTTTCAATTTACAGGCAAATGGATTGGGCGACGTGGTTCACTAGAGTGGGCATCCCGCTCACCGGATTTGATACCTCTGTCGTGGTTCTTCTGACTTTACATTGAAATTTTTGTAATTACTCTGAATTGTGTGCAGAGTTTTAACATCTACCTAATTTTTTAAATATTTGCCAAACATCAATCCTTCACAGTTTCACCCGGTCCAGGCCTGCTTGCCCTCAACCCGGGCCCGCATAGACTCCAAAATATCAAGCCCTGGTTCGACCCGGCCCGGATGAATTTTCTATCTGAGCCGGTTGATATGATATTATCTACCGTTTTGCTCACTTAGCCAATTGTGACTTTTATCCGCTGGCGCCGAATCTTACATAAGTTCCTCAGATAAATGAAGGCCCGGCCCGGGCCCGCTTTCAGGTCTGGTGTTGTACAGCTAGTGGTTTTGCGCACGCCTCGATCTGGATAATAAACTTTTTGCCGAGTCTTCTCAGCTGGGACAGACAATCTAAGTATCGCACACGTGTGCATTGTCGACGGTGCATCAGCGACTGTGGGAAGACTAGTCAATAAGCGGCGATTACCAACAAGTCAAGACTGTTGCTCATAGTTTCTGCTGCAAAATTGTCAATGGGGTCGCATCTGTGTCAGGATGTAGGGCCTCAGAACTGGCTGTGTTCCTGCATGTCGACGTGGGTACACAGAAACAAGAAACGATCCTGATAACACCAATCTGTGGCATTTCATCGATTTTCTCTTATTAATCTAACACATCAATTTGGATCAAAAGCATTTGTCAAACTAGCTTTATTCCGGTGGCATTTACACGCCTTTATTCTTTCCACTTCAATGATAATGATCATAAAATCGAATCTGCCGATTTGCATAGTCTCCACGTGGACATGTTGCGACTGCCTTTTGCATGTGAATTGACATTTTTGTAATCTTGAACGCTGAAGTGCAAATTTACAAAAAAGTTCATAAACATGGTAAATGAATTCTAAGTTAGTTGTTTAAATTTAACTGTTACTGCTATTAGCACTTGTTGACTGCATCCGACTACTGCAATTGTTTATTATGTAGTATAGAAACCCTGTATATCTACATATTTCCTCTTCCTAAGATAATATGCTAGCTTTGTTTGATTATAACTGCAAATCAATGTATTCTGCATCATAAAGTAGGTACATTAGGTAGAGTAGTAATTCAGCATTTACTAAATCCCCAATGTGCATACAGTTTCGATTTCATTAAATGAACATGAGACGAGACCCAGTACCACCTGTGAGATATGCAAATTGACACACTTTTCGAGAAATGCACACGAATTGGACTGATCATGATGGCAATACAGAATAAAGAATTAATAGTATTCCACAAATCCTCCATGTCATGTCAACTTGAAGAGGCAATATAGTTTGCTAAATTAGCAATTCAATGGGTTACCATCATTAAAAGCTCAGCTTTATTATAATAAGATTATTTTCTTTATCGTGATCATATCACAAACTGCCATTGAAAGAGCGAAACATCATATTCAAGGAAGCTTGTCATAATTAACTTTAAAAGACGCCATTGGGTCCACACTACTATTCAGATTCAAGAAATGACGCCTTGTGAATCACAAATCATGTCGCTGAAAATTGAAGTAAAAAGATGACATCTCAGCTGAGAAGCACAATGAGACCTCAACGTTTCCTTGAAGACTTGCAGGGACTTGCTTTATAATGTGGTTCATGAAATTTCCCAGATCATCAGCTTAATTTCCGCTTAATTAAGATGCTTGCTAGCTAATATTCATTCCTTTCAATATCCTTGTTTCATACTACTTATTCTAAAGGGGGTTCATGTCGGTAGTATACAAATTTGCAAAATTGTAGCTTTTTAAAAACTGCCCAAATAAATTTTTGGACCACAGGAACGTAATTTCCGTAAAAAACAGAATCCTTTCATTAAAAATTTTCACTGTATACAGACACTTTTTTGAGTCGACACTACCTATACTTACTCTATATTCTGCATTTATTAATTTTCTGCGTAGATGAACGTAGATTTTATTTATCCAAATGCATTCGTGTTAATTGCCACATCAGTTCTCATCAGCAATCCAGAAGAATACAGCGGGATATAGCGGGGGAAGCATGTCGTGCGGCATTTATCGACTGGTGGAGATGCTAGACCTATTTAACTTATTAAGTGAGTACGGATTATACACTGTGCTCTCGAACTCAAGGAAAATGAGTACCAATATCCTCGAACTCAAACAGTGCTAGATTTTGAGATTCATTTCTTAGTCGTAGTTAGCAGTACTCATGCAGTAGGTACTCAGTTGGACCAGCACTCTTTCTATTTCTCATTTGCGACTTTCTGAATAACGGTGCAGTGTTTCATAGTGCTATGGTATACAGTTAACCTATAGGAAACCTGTAACACACCCAAGCAGCTTGGTGGCCTCTTTAATACTCTAGATGAATTGGCCATACTGTTCGTTAATAATGAACCGGAATTTCGTGTCCTCAAACTTTCATCTTCTTTGTGACAACAATCGACTCACAGACTGTCAATTGAACATGCGCACCGCTGATATTTGCTAATTTTACTTCTTCAAGATTTTTGTAATTGTTTCTACCGTATGACACAGTACTAAAATATTTTATACTCATTCTTTTTAGCGATGAATTTTATAATCAGTCTCATGCTCCATAGCGCGACTTCTAAAAATTCAAATAAACTTATTATGTTTACACCGATCCAAAGTCCGAGTATTCCGCCCAGGAATGACAAGTACTGTGAACGTGGCATCTGGGCCTTCTCGAGAAAGCGTTGTGGATTTTCGTCCTCTACAAAAGTAATAGCCGTAGTACCAAACTTTTTGTATATCGTAAATCCTTGTCTCAGCTTGTCTTTCATACTTTGCGATAAAGTATAATCATTTTGAGGGAATGTTTTGTCCTGCTTGATAGTGTATTTGTATGTTTTTAGATCACATGCTCTTTTCCTGTACTGGGCGCATTTTGAACGAATGTCAAAAATTAATCGCGATCTTTCTGGTGAGTTGTAATCAAATGTTGCTGTACCAGCTTTCGATTTCATACATAAACGAGGACTGTCGGAATACGGGAATTTAAAAATGCGATACCACATTGAATAACAATTAAATTTTATCCAGTGAAGTCTCTGCATTCCATATTCAACGCAATCATCGAATCCGCCACTAAATTTTCTGAGTGTTGACAGAGTGACATCATAAAGGAAATACGTGAAGACCTCATCAATGCAACTGTTTTTTCTATGCACACGATCATACTGCATCTGTGTCAATCTGATTTCGTTAGATTCTCCAACATAAATTGATTCACCTCTTGGATCACTGAAGCTCCCTCCTTGAGGAGCAAGAAATAGAGAAACCATTCTATACGCTGGACTATTGAGGATCAAGTAATCATCTAAAGGCATATCAAGCGATAATTGAACTTGTTTGACTTTTGTATGATTTTCTCCAAATATAGTTCCAGGTGCAGTCCAGCATGCGTTTAGAACGCCACCAATATTTCTCCATGAAACAAAAACTTCACGTCCAATATCATTGCAAGTCCAATTTTTGCCATCACATTTCCAAAGGTAAATATTAGGATCGGCTATTCCAAACGTTGTAGCATTGATTCCGGACAGCAAAGTCATCAGTGTGCTTTCGCGATTATAACCATAGTTAACGGCTTTGTTGAGTTTCTCCCACAGACCTTTCAAATGTCTATATCCCTGTCTTGAAAAAGGAATGTAAGTGCTCGGGTTACAAATTGTCACGTCTGGCCACATGAATCCGTTAGGATCATCTTCGACCACCGTGGCAATTGGTCGTGACAAATATTGTTGTGTGATGAAAAAAAAGTTCGATGTGAAACCACACACGCCTCCGACGAAAACAATCACCCAGAACCCTCTTGATATCATACCGCGCTCTGAGAATATATGTGATATGCCAGAAGCTGAACTGTTATGAATGAGTTCAAGCAGACGCCTTTTCTCCGTTTTGAGTGTTGTGGTCGGTTCAGGAAGAGCAGAATCAACCTGTAGTACGACACTGTTGGACTTAACAGCATTTGACTGATTGATATTCATGGTTGTTTCACAGGATATAAATGCCTCAAAACTTTATTCACTTCAATGCCGATGAGTGCTCGAAACAAATGACTACGTTGTTCAAATTATTCACCTTCCTTAGAGGAGAACAGGAGGAAAGAGACTTCCTTATCTTCCTCAAATGATATATAGCATCACAAAATTTGCTATCGGCTCATTCATATTCAACTGCCAATGCACATGGCATATTTTCTGTGAAATTACATTTGATAACGGCGGTCATGTATTACTCAAGCAAATGAATCCATTTTCCTTATCAGAGAAAAATCTGCTTGATTGTCACATTTCGATGATTTGATAAATATCAATAAAGAGCACGATGCAGTTCAAACGTCAACAAAACGATTGTTATCTCCTCACTTGGAAATATAATCTATACTCCTGCTTACCAAGCACTTCTTTGCAACATTGTTTGCTGTGAAGTAGTTTTCAAAAACTAATTGTAGTGAAGGTTGCTGCTTGGGTTTTTGGGTTGCTTGGGTGTCAAACCTATGCCCAAACCTAAAAGACGAAGTAAAACTTCTGCTGCAAGTTTGTGTAAGTCCAATATTTTCTCTCTCGGTCTCGTGCTATTTTTACGACACTATCTCACATGACTATATCAATCAATTATTTCATGTCAGCTATCTTTCGGTGAATGCAATGGGTTGTCATAATTTTCAGAGTAATCTAAGTACTATAGCATATATTCTCCTCAAATTCCAAAAATTGGTGACATTTACTGATCATGTATATATAAATCAGCTGAATGCAGGTCTACAAAATGTAGCTTTCAAGATACTAATGGTCACAGCAGTAGTTATCTCCCTGAGTTAGCCTATGGCTACTGCAATTATTTGTCATAGACATTGTAACCCTAATCATGAAAAGAAAAAATTTTAGCACATAATTGCAAATTTTTGTTTTTGTGGTAACATCTAGCAATAATGGTGGGCCTATCATGTGCTACAGTGTACTGTAGGCCTATAGCTCATATTGTACATTTTTACGGTGAGGCTTAACTAATCATGCAATAGTGGCCTATACATAACTTATTGAGCAACCATATTCGCCACACAAGATTATATTTCGTGCAGCAGACCAGACCTAATTAAACTATGGCCTAGACCTGATAGTTAAAGTACGTATTGTTAGACCCTACACGTAGGCCTACTTAAGCAGGCATGGGTCTCGATTTATCAATCAACTATTTATCAATTTGCGATGAATCTTTCGCAACTCGATTCTCTGAATTTACTCGACCCGTGAGAAAGCCAGAGATTGAACAGGAACAGTCCGCTCAAGATGAGGGAACAAGATGGAACAAGATGAGTGGGGAGCGCAACAGAAGTTATGACGTGAAACACAGTCTTGACATCAAGACGCTGCAGTCTACTGACGATGGAAAAACAGTCTGATTTTTAGGCCTACTTGGACATTATGAACCTGAATCTGCACGCATTTCCAAAATGACGGTGCATTGCGTCCGCTCACGAAAGCAGTGTTATCCCGGTCCATCATAAAACTGTCCAATTGCCACTATCTTGCACATGTGAATTACATGTAATCCTGCATAAATTACAGCATTTCATGTCCTAAGTTTTAGTTAAAAGTAAATATCTAAACCAGCAACCACGCAATTTGCATATCAGGGTACCTCAGATGTAACTAGACACTTCAATCAGTCCTAACTCCCAAGCTATACCGCCGATTACGATAAAAATTTTTTTCATGAATATTTCCAATGTCATAACTTAGGTGTTGATAAAACATTAACCCATTTGAAGTTATAGTTTTCTTGTAGAATCTATTACCTCGTGAATGATAAAAACAGTAGCACTTAGTTAAAAAATCATCGTTTATGCAATATCGTTTTTCACAGATTGTCACACAATTAATCACTGACAGAAGGTTTTTACTCTATAAAAAAAAATCAGAGAGCAGCGTTCACTTCGATACACTCTCTTAAGCGGATTTCCAGTGATGGACACACAGTTTGAACTCAGGATACTGAAATTGACCGAAATGCGTTCAAAATTTCACTTTTTAGCTCATCCAGAGTCCTTGGAGTTTCGAAGGAATTTCCACAGAGTTTCGAACAACAATTTTCAACACAAACGTTTTCGAACAACAAATTTTCAAACAATCGAACAACAGTTAAATCAGGACTTCGAGGGGCCCATTCAATCTCATCGCTCGCCAACCATTGACGAGCTTGCTTGCTATAATGGGCTGGCGCACCATCGTTGAAACCAGACCTCATCAAGGTCAGGCCAATGAACAATGGCCGGATAGAATTCGGTCTCAAGAAGAGTTGTGTAAGTTTCAACCATAACAGGCGATGGAAAGAAAAATGGACCGATGAATCCTTTGCATGACATACCAGGCCAAACAATGACACCGGGAGAATTAAGGTGTTAATAGATTATTTATTCATTTCTCTACAAATAAAAAAAATAACTTCAAATGGGCTAATGTTTTATCAACACCTAAGTTATGACATTGGAAATATTCATGAAAAAAAGTTTCAGCGTAATCGGCGGTATAGCTTGGGAGTTAGGACTGATTGAAGAGTGTCTAGTCACATCTGGGCTCACGCATACGAAGAAATCACAAACTCATAATACCGGAAGTAACGCTGATCACATTGAAAATCATAACATTGCATCCTCCATGAGCATTTTCAACATTTAACTCTATTTCGATTAAAAAAGAGCTGATGAAAACAACAGGCAGCCGAGTGCAATAATAAAATGTCATAAAGGATCCTTTCGGAACCATATTTTATAGGAATCCTATGGGTTAAATGTTGCAACCATGCATTGTATAACCACCATCGCAAATGACATCCACAACAATTTTAGTTATTTACTTATATTACAATCCATACATTCATGAATCTTTGACTGATCTAGGCATTTTGTTGAGATCTATTCTTGAGAACAATTGTCAAGTATTTAATCCGCATTTCAAGTCTTTGTTTGGAGCGCGTGCAGAGATTCTTCACACGTTATGCAGCCGAGTGCAATAATAAAATGTCATATGGGATCTTTTCGCAAAAAGATTTATAGTAATCCTCCATTGTTAAATGTCGCAACCATGCATTGTAGAACCATCATCGCAAAACATCCACAGCAATTTTAGTTATTTATTACCATGGAAGTAGATAATAATACACTACACATGTAGAATGGAAGTTCGATATCTTGCCCATGCACAATGATGGCACATGGAAAAATCTATGGTTTGTAGATCATATTCGATCTAAAGCATTACATCATAGTCGAACTATTTGCCAAGTTGGTAGTAGAAGGTGTTGAGAGCAAATTACAGGATTTTCATGAAGAGAATTTTAAGTGAGATGGCTGCATTGTTTCATGTGAAATAGTCTACTATTCCATGGTTTAATACACTGTATGTATTTGTAGCAGTCAATGACAGCTGTTATACAATTTTCAATACTGGAATACGAATTGAAATTTGGTTCACAGTCATAATTGAAAGTGGTCGGTGTACTGGTTGCAAGAGCATGTCAAGAATTCACAGATAAAATTTCTAATTATTGGATAATTTCTCCTTCAAGCGGTTAAGAAACCTTGCACTTTTCTGGAATAAACACATCAAAATCTTCTTTACCTCCAATCATTTCTCAGATAAAAAGAATGTCTCTGAAACTCTTCAATTAATCATTGAATGACATGTGATATAGTGTGATGACATTTTGGAAGCTGATATTCGAATACATGCAGAGATTTTGAAAATTGTTCAAATGTAAAGAACAGGGGGACCCTTTAAAGTAAAATGAATACCCGAAGATTTCTTGGCCTCTGATTTCAAACTGGAGTAATGCATGTTCTGTAAATCGGCATTACAAGTTGCATATGTGTCTGATTATACTCTTGATGGATTATAGGAGCGATATTTCAAAATGATGAACGTACAGAACGTTTTAAAGGATTTCCTTCTTTGTCATCCTGTTGCCGCAGTATTTTGTAAATTCATTATTGCTTTTGTGTACATAATCTTTGGACAAGGGGCAACAATCCAGATCACAAATTGGCTTGATAAATATAAATGCCAATCAGAAAACATGAAAACCAGATCGTAAAATTTGCTTTTTGCCCCAACTAAGTTCCCCCGGCGTGTGCCATAATTTTCATGTAATTTCCATTCTAGGACTTTCTATGGTATTGTTAATTTCTATGTCTATTACAATCCATACATTTATGCAATGGCATAAAGTAATAAAAATGAAATAAATCTATCAAATAATGCACATGGCATGACTATCTGCCAATTGTGGTGTTGATTTTAGAGATACCAGAACAAAACTGGTCTCAATTTGAAAACGGCTGACAGGTCTGCCCGCACCATACAATCTGTGGCTCGAAAAATGTCCTGTTGCTTGCAGATCTGCAGATGCACGAGTAATACACGCATGTCAGAGATAAAATCACTTTCAGAAAATGCATAACTGTTTATATGAGAAATGTATGACAACAATGTAGCATCACTTCAATTTGTGCATCAACTATGTATATTTCCGATAAATTTCAAACAAATTTTCGATAATATAGAACAGGGTAGAAAGGAATTTAAATAGGGAAATTTAATTTCAAAAACATATACTAGCTTGTAGATTTTGTGTCATTCACTTTTTATAAGTATTTTAGTGCGGATTTCATTACATTTGGATTTTTATGTTAATGAGTCCACAAACCAACCAATTCTTGGCTATGCATGAGTGAATTACTAATGTACAATTGACCCTCCTTTGCATCTTATTTTACGATAAACTGCAAGATTGACTGTGTGATACATTTTCTCTTTAACAGATCTTTAACAGCACCTGAGCTGTGGAACATTTTTGTGGTGTCATTCCATCTGGTTTGGTCAGTTACCTCAATCAATTACGCTACTCGACAAGGCTACAACTACACCTCGTTAGACGTCTCACATGTATTTGACACCGCATCCACGGAATGTAATAACATTGGTCAGTCCTTATTGTGGATCGAAAGCGCTGCAGAAATGACTTGGTTCAAAAGCAGCTCTCTCAATCCTAACACGGTAATATGGGGAGGAATGAAAGGACAATCTTCTTCTTGGACAAATTCTAAATCAGTTACATACAACCAACTCGCATCACCGTTGACGGCTGGATATTGTCTTGCTTTAGAACCTTGGAATAATCCTGTGAGGTGGGTTTCAAAACAATGTCATAATACCTACAGTATTGTATGTAAGAGTGATTCCGATGGCACGTCTCCGACTACTGCGCCAACGACCTCGCCAAATACAGCAGGCATCATTAGTGGATTTTACTACCGCGTCGGACGACAGAAGACTCAAAATGTTAATGTCATTGAAACGCTTGTTTCGTCAAGTAGCATCGATTGTGCCCACAACTGTCATGTTTCAGACAATTGCAAAGGATTCTGCTTTGCACAGAATTCCTGTAAACTCTTGTCACTTATGTCGCAACCTCAATGGGTTACTAGGTCTGGTTCTGTCATTTATCAAAGGGTATAAAGTTTGCAAAAAATCTTCACGAAAGCAAGGAATACAAGATCATGAGTGTGATCATGCAAGATTTGAGATATATGTTGAAATAGAATTTACAAGACAAATGCTACAAATTCATCTGATTACAATGTCGTTTGTATTTATTTCTTCCTTATTCTATTAAATGCACAAATATACATTCCCGTTCTAAGAGTATTGTGTTATCATCAACAAATTGAAACCAGGATCTACGGCGCTGAGTATTTAAAATGGCATTCGATCGAATATAGCAATGCTGGCGATGTCTATGCGCGAGACATCGGAAATGCAGAACGTGCGAAGCGAATTCTACATCATCAATGAGAGATAGTGAAAGAGAGAGAGAGTATGCAGAGAGAAATGCAAGGAAAATGCTCAACTTCCGAGAACGACAAGGAAGAAGCAGACCTTCTGGAGGACCGGTTTCGTTGGAAAATTTTTTCAACTCCAGAAATTACAGAAGCTGCAAGATGACATTTGGTTACTTACATTTTTTAGTCTTTCGTGATTACAACTCATGATAGACCGCAGATTGCGTTTATAGACCTTCTTCATTATCTCTAGTGAAAAGAATTCTGTTAATCTGAGTTCTAAATATCAAGAAATATCAAGCTAGAAGCGATGAATCAAATTACCGGATTCTTGACAAGAACTGGATCGAAGAGCAGGAGGAAAATCCACCACTTAAAAAACTTCAACTCTACTAATATTTAAGTTTCCTGAAGATAGCTTCGTGACGAAGTGAGAAATTAATTGGATGTTTTTGCTGTCAGATAATACAAGTGAACTTGGAATCTCTTTTGCTCTTGAATTACTTTTCAAATGATATTTAATAAGTGGGTATGGAAATAATAGTGCATTTGGCGTATTAGTACAGCAAGCAATCCAAATAAAAAGCAATTTTCATTTGTTAAGTGCATGTATTCAAGAAAAGTCTAATCTCAAATAGTCGAGATCTCATTACTATGATCTCGAGATCCCGATAGCCCAAAAAATAGTCGAGATCTCGAGATTGAATTCTCTAGTCTGGTCCTTGCACATACTACACTTTTTACACTATATTAGGTAAACTACACCAATAACTTTGCAATCAAGAAAATGTAAAAGATAAAAAAAATTCTTATTACCAACAAAGTAAATTTTGCTACTAAATACACAAATACAATCAAAGGATTCTGTATACAGGGAAAAAGTCAACGTTCCAGTTGTTAGCGTTCATCGAAGTAAGGCTAAAATCTTTCTTTCAGCATTTGTAATTTGGCTGCGTGCGTAGCCCTGTCGACGCCAATGTGGAAAAGCTAAACTCTTTTCGGCATTTATATCACGGTACGTAGAGCATCTGGTGACCCAACGCTACATCCGGTACAACTCAACAGATAACAAATTCTTAAAACATGAGGAGGATGGCAAGAGTCCGGTTGTAGAATGCTAAAAGTACCAGTAGGCATAAGCCCGATACTAAGGTAAATTAAGTTATTACAAATATGCAAATTTAAATCAAGAAAACGAATACTGCCAGGAGAGTAATTTAAAGTTACAGAAACGGACGGATGAAGACAATTTACAAAGTCAAACAAATGTCAAAAGTTCTCTTTCAGTATCATTCCAAACGCCGAAAACGTCATCAATATACCTAGCCCAGTGATGGGTGTTGGAATATTCAAGAAAACTGCTTTCCCACTCATTAAAAAATGTATTGGCATAGGAAGTGCTATAGAAACGCCGTGGACTTGCGAAGAGTTCTCATCACCGTACATAAAGTCATTGCTGTTGAGCAAAAGTTTAAGCATAAGTAAAATAATCAAGTCGGGACGCTTTTCATCTTTGTGCCATATAATGCGATATACATGCATACATATATGCGATGCCCCATACTGTATTAAAGAACACAACAGATATGGTGGTGGAAGTGTTATGCTGTGGGGTGGCATTTGTCATGGTGGACGAACAACAGCAGTCATCATCAAAGGCACGTTGACTGGAGAGAGGTATCTCAATGAAATTGTGCTTCCTGTTGTTGCCCCAGTGGTCAGGGTGGGGGATCTCGTCTTCCAAGACGACAGCGCAAGACCACATCGCTCCTCGGCTGTCATTGCCACTGTTATGAGATTGAACATTCAAACCCTTGACTGGCCTGCACGCTCACCTGACTTGTCACCCATTGAACAAGTCTGGGACGAGCTTGGGCGGCGAGTGAGAGACCGCTATTCACTTCCACCAGTGTCTCTGAAGATTCTCTCTGAAAGACTGACAGAGCAGTGGCTTCTCCTTGAAACATCCATCATTCAGAAACTTTGTGAATCCATGCCATCTCGGATTACTGAATGTATTGGAGCTAGAGGGGGCAGGGCACACACGCTATTAAAGTTGAATCTGCTGCATGCGTTGGTGAAGATTGTGACGAAATTATCAAGGTATCATACATACATGTATATATACCAGTCAAAAATGAAAGAAGTTAAAGAAGTAGATGTTTCAAAAATTTTGTCAATGAGTATATATTAAATGTATATATATATAATATATATTATATATATGCATGTATATTAAATTGAATCACAGATGGGAATCACAGGTTAATCGCATTCAGATTTTTACATTGGATGGTCATCGTGATATCGAATCCCAAGGATCGATTCTGGATCCGCACTTGCACTATTTAGCTCAATGAATGGATACATTGTGTCTTCTTCAAGTACATGTGAAATTGTAAAGTAATCAGACGACACGACACGACTATAATTGAAACAATTTTTGCAGACAATCCAGTTGAGTCATCAGTTGAAGATAATGCACATTCATTTTTCAATATTGATTTGACTATAAATCAGACTAAGACTAAACTGATGCTGCTTATAATACCACACTGAATTAGAAGAAGCATTGAAATTTTTTTAATATAGATGAAGTCAAAGTCACGACGTTTCGGATGATGCTACAACCATAATAAAGCACAAAAGTGGTTGACTTTTACGCTTGATAATCGTGTAGCATCATCCGAAACGTCGTGACTTTGACTTCATATTTTTTAAAAAAATTTCAATGCATCTTCTAATTTAGTGTGGTATTTTTATTATAAGTAAATCCGAAGCACATTTTTGAACGCATTCATTATAAACAGACGTTGATTAAAAAATGTAGATCATTTCCTATTGGTTGCAGCTGTGCTCAAGGAATGTTACCTCTCTTAAAATTTTGCATTTCTTTTTACATAGCTCATTATCTTGGGACTATCAGATAACTCATGTTGTGAAAATATCTTTTCTCGCTCTCATTCATGTTTTGAAGTCTATCATGAAATACGAAGATCTCACTAATGTATACCGTTCATTGACTGCGAGTTTGGTTAGTAATGGGCAAAAGACCGTTCCAGGACACCATAAAATTAAAAAAAATAGTATCTTTAAAAACGATATAAATTCATGAATTTAGACCCTTTTTCAGGTTTTTAAGACCTAAATACATGAATTTAGTCCATTCAAAAAGTACCATTTTTTCAAAAAATGGCATTTTTAAAAACGACATAAATTCATGAATTTGAACCCTTTTTCAGGTTATGAAGACCTAAATTCACAAATTTGGGCTTTTTTAAAAATACCCAATTTTTCAAATTTTTCAAAATCTCAAAATTTGAGAATTACAATTTTCACCCTTAAAATCATGACCGTTCCAGGACACCAAAAATCATAAAAGTTGAGAATTTCAAATTTGTGATTATGACATTTTTCATTGCTCAAATCATGACCGTTTCAGGACACCGAAAAAATCAGAAAAGTTAAGAATCTCAAATTTGAGAATTACAATTTTCACCCTTAAAATCAGGACCGTTCCAGGTCATGTAAAACCGGACACCAAAAATCATAAAAGTTGAGAATTTGAAATTTGTGATTATGATCATTTTCTTGCTCAAATCATGACCGCTCCTGGAGTTCTTACAATTTATCTACTGCTTTTGCACTCAGATGAACACTCAATTGTAGAGAACATCTGCTTCTCGCATTTATGAATAAAAGGCATTTCAGTGTAAAGAGCTGTGTCCTCCAACTCAAACATTTGAAAGGAAACAATGTATGAAAGAACAAACAGCTGCTACTACTCTGTGAAACAATGAGATTTTAATTGTACGTTAGGCAAGTTGTTTTAATTCTTGTTAGTGCGTCAGCACACCCGTATGACGTTAAGATATCTGCCAGCTGTACTGTTTTCATTTATCTCTCTCGTCTGTCATTGTATCGTGTGCTCAGATTGTTGTGATATTGTGTGATTGTTGTGATATCAACACTTATCATCTGCTCGCTCTCATCGTTCCGCTATCTTTAATTACGTTATTCTTATATTTTGAACATAGTGATTTGTACTAATTTATCCGTCAATCATGAGTCAAGCAGTCGTTGAACAACAAGCCAACATAGCAACGGTACTTCCAGAGTTCTTCAAAAATATTGCGGATTTGTTCATTCCATCGGAGAAACATTCTGAATACTTTTCGTATATAGACCAGCAAGTGAAGAAAGCGCCTCTACTCTTCAATCCTGACGCTATACGTTCTGCTCGAAAAGCATAAAAAGAGCAACATAAAATCGCAGCCAGAGCAAAGAAGGAAGCAGCACTTCCCTTCAGAATCGAAACATTTACAAAACAGTTGAAGGAAAGTGTTGTTGAACGTCATACATTCATCGAATCAGTGGAATATTTTACAGAACCGGTGGGGGACATTTCAACGACAGTGAATTCTTTGAAACAACACTTGAAATACGAAAAACAAAGCCATCTTTTGAGTGTCACATGTAAAATTTTTATTGGAAAACACGCCAATCATATATTATCCTTGTGTGAGAATAATAAAGGAGATTTCACATATCTCTTAAAACATCACAATATTAACTATTCACGAACTGAATTGAGCTTCGCAATGAAGTTGGCAAAACTGGCAGATAAATTTCAGACTCTTTGTAGAGTCTCGCTTCCTATACGACTGTTAAAAACTAATCTTTCAATCTTGGAGCAGTGTCTTTCACAAGATGAGTGTTTTTGGAATAATTGATTATTCAACCCTTCTGTTTTCAATCATTTTCATTATGTTGTTATATGACGTCATTTTTCTCTCATCCAATGAAACCTTGTCCACGCGTGGACAAATTTACATGTATTTCAATGTATCCAAATTGAATGTATGCAAAGTGGATGTAACCAAATTGAAATATCCATGTGTTGTTTTTAATTTCTCATTTACGGGAATATAATAGAAACATTTTATCTTCTATAAAAATGAGAAACATCAGAGACTTCCAAAAAATATACGGCAAACAAAACCACGTCAAATTTCGATTTAAATGAGATTGCTAAGCAATTGGGAATCAAGAATTTTCACATATTGATGAGTAATGAATTACTATTGATAAAAGATGTACGAAACACTAACTCTACTAATAAAATGTAACAATGTAACGTTTTAATTTAATCTAAATTAAATCATTTCAAAATCGAATAAGTAGTAAGGAAAGACATCATTAGAGAACAGTTTTAAATCAATACCCCCCAAGTAGTAAGGAAAGTCATCATTATGAAACAGTTTTAAATCAATACCCCCCAAGTAGTATAAGGAAAGTCATCATTAGAGAACAGTTTTAAATCAATACCCCCTCCCTTCTGACTTCTAAGGGTCCCTTAAGAAATTTTTTTATTATAAAATGAGCAACAAAAATGAGTTTTTGAAATTATATGGAACACAAACGACAACGAATTTCGACCTAAAGAACATCGCTAATCGATTAGGAATAAAGAAGTTTCATGTTCTAATGAGAGACGAATTACAATTGATCAAAAATAAGCCAACAGGAACCTTCAGTTCCCGGAACAAAGTTCCATCAATAACTATAAATTTCACAACAAATCTTCATACGTCAGATGAAAAAGGCGTACATTGGTCAGCAGGACAAAGAAATATAAACTGTTCTAATTATTATTTTGACCGCCCGGAGGCTGAGAACTATTGGTTCGACTCATACGGACTTCCACCTACGAATGAAGTAAGAGTAATACTTGGCAATGGAATTTATAATACGTTTCAAATTCAAAAACCGGGAACTACTTATTGTGGTCAATTATGTCTTTATGTTTTATTTAAATTACAGGAAGGAGTACCATTTCTAGATATTATGTTAGAATTGAACGAACCGTAGGTTCTATGGCTACGCGCTACGCGCTACGCGCTATGCCTAACAAGGGAATTTCATTCCCGAAACGTTAGTTCCAATAATAATGATAATTAAAAATCAGTTCGTTGTAATTCATTTTGATAAAATCGGCCTCTGATATTTTCAGCATCTAAATCTTTGATTTCGTTAGTAATCGGATAAGTTTGATTTATTTTGCAAACTTCAAATATTTCTTTAGTCCAATAGCCAACAAAGCCTTTTTCAAATTTATTCTTATATTTAAATATTCTAACTCTATCACCAATTTTAAATTTCGGCTTAAGTTTCTGCAAATTCGGATTACTCTCATTCAAATTATTATTCTCGAATATTTTTTTCTTATCAAATCAGGGTCGTCAGAAGCATTCTTTGGAGTTTCTTCAATACCAGAATGAACTTTATTATTGTACTCTTCCACAATTCCTGGTAATATCTTTAACCATTTCTGATTTCTTTGCTCAGTAAATTTCTTGAATAATTTATTTTTTAACGTCCGATTGAATCTTTCTATCACTACGGCCTTCCCTGCATTTTCAGTTGAATAAACAGTTTCAAATAGTGGCTGAACGTTTCGGTTATAAAATTCCGACCCTTTATCAACAAACAATTTCCTTGGCTTTCTATTACTTTCTTTAAAGATTTCTTCAAACGCATATTTAACTGATAGACCACTTTTATTTTTTAAAGGTTTTACCCAAGCGTATCGTGTATATAAATCTATAACGGTCAATGCGTATTTATAATCTTTTTCATTCGGCATATGAATAAGATCAGCACTCCAAATATCATCTTTATTAAATACTTTTACTTTCAATAGATATTTCGGCTTTCTGTATTCTTTATGAATTTCGGAGGCATAGCGTCCTAGGTCATTCGTCATTTCAGACGCGTAGGTTCGAGCGTTGCTCTCAGACAGCTTTGCTGTCGTTTCATTTAAACCCTGACCGAATAATATTTTAGCTTGTAAAGCTTTCTTAACAAACATTCTTTCAATTTTTTCTCTAAATGTAGGATTTTGAATACTACCTAATTCATGAATCATCTTCTTATCAGCTGCATGTCGAGAACTTAGATCATGATTTCGATAAGCTAAATCATGCCTGCAAGCGGCGGCATCTACTCTATTTATCGGTTCTTCACCTGGTTTCGGATTATTATTCTCATCTAGTCTTATATCTAATCGAGTTCCTGGACCGGTATATGAATGCCCAGGAAGATGTTTTTCTTTTGAATATTTACTCCAAATAAATCCAGGAAAGTTTTCTAATGTTTTTTGTATGTCACCACCGTAGGTAGTAGCCAAACTTTGTTTGTCGTCGTTACCTTCATAAATTTTACAATTTGAGTTTTTATTTTTGTTTAATAGATAATTCAATAAATCTAAATTAGCAATTTTTAATTTAGTTAAATTTTCGGAATTTGTAGAATTCATTTTAAAAGATAAAAAAAATTAAAAAGATAAAATAAAATAAATGTTTTACCTTATGGACCAAAGGTCCTGAGGTTATTACCTTATCATACTAGGACTTAGATATATTCCAGAACCATCTTTAGTTTCTTTAATTTCAATTAAATCATCAACATTGTGGAGAATATTTTTTAAGAACTCGTTTTCCTTCATCAACTAATTTCAATTTACTAATAAAATTATCTACTACTCCTTCACCCCTAGCAACTTTTTCTAACTCTCTATTATGACGTTTGTGTTCTTCTAATGCTGCCTTCTCTGATTTATTTTTATTTACTGCTTGGACAATACCAGCTGTCCCCTCCGCAACACTACCTGCTGCTGCTATGCCTCCTATTATTAGTAGAATTAATGGGAGAATTCCATCATTCTTTTCTTCTTGTAATTGAATATTCTCTATCATTGGTTTACTTATGTAATACTTTTTTTGTTAATCGTAATAGTTTTAGGGGTATTTTTGTCAACAATATTACGTAATTTTAATTCAACAGTTTTATTATTACTACTTTTCGCTTGCGACATTTTTAATAAAAAAATTTTAAGTTACGAAAATTTTTGATCTATTCTAGTTATGAATAAATTTTAAGTTATCAAAAAAAATTAAATTAATTTATTCTAGCCATCTTTCCATTAAGAATTTCAATAGAATATTTTACATCTTCTAGCAATAAACCATAAGCCATCAATGAAGTTGTGGAATCTTTTTTTTCAATATTAATTGTTACATCACAACCATTTTTAATAATATCTTCAGATTGTGCACTTAAATCGAAACAGAAAATTGGATATAAATGTCTCCAATCTCCAGGAGATAATTGTGGTTCAACTCCAAATTCTATACAAAGATTTCTATAAGCATCATATCCTTCCATAAATTGATTATTGGTATCATCGAATCTTAATGGATCAATTGGATATCGGGTTTGATTTAATGAAACTTGTAAACTTCGAATTGTATTAATATGGAAGAGATTATTGTTCTTATCAAAACTTGGAGAATTATTTCTTTGAAAAGTTAGCAATAAATATCTTGGAGTATTCGCAGTTCTAGTAAAATGCCAGTTAAATCTTTGTTCGGAAAAAGTTACTGAACTAGCAGTTCTCTTTAGAAAATTTACTGGAATTGGTTTGTTAGTATTTAATCTTTTTGCAATAGCTGTTTCAATCTCTAAACTAGGAGTAATATGCTTAATCCACCATTCAAGTCTATCAATTTTTAAATATGCTTTTTTCCAGTCTTACCAAAAAAGATTAATTCATTATTTGCTGTACGATGAATTATTAATTTAAATTTAAATTGATATGATATTTTATCATAATCTAAATATCCGAATAATGGAGACAATGACCAATTTACTGTCTGTTTACTTTTTTGGTTAAATTCACGTCTTTCTTTATATGCTTCATTATTTGTTTTATTTAAATGTTTTGCAATATTTTCTACATCTTTCGCAATTCCTGCTGCATCTGTTCCAGCGTGAGTTAAATCATCAACAATTATACCATCATTAGTATCAGGAAACCAACCTTCGATTTCATACTTTTTATTATTTTCACCAATTATTACAAATCTAAGCATTGTATCAATTACACCTGGAGAATCACTTATTGTTTCTATATTTTGAGTTGCAACATCTAAACGCATTTGTGTAAATAATCTTGGAAAAAAATTATTCTCTAGTGCAATATTATCGGTATCTGGTAATGGTGTTGTAAAATTAGCATCACTATACAAAGAATATTCACAGTGTAAAAATGAATCAGGTAGATATATATAACTCTGCTGATTATCAACTTCAAAAATTAAATCACCTCCAGTATTTACTCGACTGGAAGATCCGGGATTCATAGCAATTCTTATATAGTCATTCTTTTTTTGATTGTAACTGACGAACGGAGGATCGTCTAATCTAAATTTATTTTCGATAAGGGAAGACATTTTTATAAAAAATAATTTGACTTTTTGTTTTTTCACACACACAGAAAAAATTTTATTAAAATATAATTTTAGAATTTTGCTAGACCAGCTCCGCTACAGCTTTGCTGGTTAAACCGAAGGTTGCTGCTCACGCCATTTCCTCTTATTTCTTCAATTGAACGAACCGTAGGTTCAATTGAACGTTTTATGGCTACGCCTGATTTCTTCTTATGTTTACTATCAGACGGAGCTCCGCTCCTCAAGGTTTCACCCCCCACAGCTATGTTAACAATTTTGTTTTTTGTTTCATCTGAAAGTTTTTTTAAATTTTTTAGTTCTTCAGAATCATTCTTAAGTTTACGAATAGCTTCTAGTTGTTTTAATTCGTTTTGAGACTTGACAGCATTTGATATTGCACTAGCTGTACTACCTATAGCAGCTGCTCCTTTTGCAGCAGATGTAATCAAATCTTTATTATTTTTTATCAAGTTAACGATACTTCCAATACCAGAGAAGATCCCAGCTCCTTCTTTTTGAACGGCACCTGCGGTGCCTAGGAACTTTTGTGTTCCGATTGTTTCTACATTGTTATAATGGTAAACAGATTTCATAGATGGTTCATGAGCAATTTTTTGATTTGAAGCAAATTGTTTAAGATTGTGTTTATAAATTATAGGCATTTTTTAGGATTAAATTTGACTTTTGGGAAAAATATTTACGATTGGTTAGTAACCTGAGGACCTTTGGTCCGATCGGCTAAAGCCTCGAGGAGCTTCGCTCCGATTGGTTAGTAACCTGAGGACCTTTGGTCCGTTTAAGATTTACGTTTGTGAATGGACAACAACTTCGAAATAACTTTATTAATTACCTGTTGCACTTTATCTATTGCGTCAAGCAGCGTGTGATGTACTTTAATTTCTCTTCTATTAACTTGCATTTTCTGCTGATTAATCTTCAACGCCGTTTTAAGAGCATTTAACTTAACTTTAAGAACATCTAATTGTCTTTTAACAGCATCTAACTGTTCTTTATTTTCTTTAGAGTTTTCTTGTAAATTTTTCTTTAATTCATTCTCTAAATTGATTTTAAGAGTTTTCATTTTATCAACTCTTTGATTAAGCGAGTTTACTTCATTTATTATTCTATTCATCTTTTTCATTTGTTGAGTAATTTTAGAACTTAATTCATCAACACTTTTTTGGAATGTAGTTTGTAACTGCTTTAAATTTTTTTTAATTCTTTCAGGTAGTTTTTCTATTTCATCTTCTAATTGTTCTTTCAATAGTTGTATCTGATGTTTATTTTTAATTACAGCAGATTTTAAATTTAAAGAAAGTAATATTAAAATTTTTGATTGTTCTGAAATCTTTTTAAAAAGTTTTGCTATATCTGCTTCTAGCTCTCTATCCTTTTTATCAAGTTTTAATAATTTTTCGTTTAATGATTTGTCATTAAGTTTTAGCAACTTTAATTCGTTCATCAGTGGAACCAAAACATCGTTTATATATTTTTCTTTTAAGTCATTGATTTGTGTATCAACATATTGTTTATTTGTAAACTCTGTATTTTGTTGCGGAAGAATAGAAAGATGCAATGGACCAGATAAAACGTCTCCAGTTTTCATGATATAATTTTCTATCTCTATTTCTAATTCACGATTATTCGGGATATATGCACCTCCACCAACATTTGGTAACATCATTTTTAACAATAAAAAAATAAAATTTTTTCTAATAAAAATAAAAAAATGGAAAATCCAAATTTAAAAAAATTATATTCGCCCGTATCATCCTGTTCTTCTTATTCGACGAGATCAACGGGATTTGAAAATAAATGTTTTGATAATAATAATCCATGTATAGATGTTAATATTTTATTTCAATTACAAGCCGAAATATTTAGAGAACAGACTAAAGGTTTACCTTCTATAGAAAATAATTATTGTTTATTTCCAGGTGATCCATTTATTAAATTTATGGATATTGTAAGCAAATATAATGATGTAGCTTATGTAGAATTAAATAAAGAAAATATGGTTATAATAGGACATAATAATGTTTATGGATTCATTAGAGCAGTTTTGCCGATTAGTAATACTGATTGGATAGAAAATAAAATTATCAATTATATCAATATTAAAGAATTAGTTAAAAAATTAAAATCTTTTTCCAAAGAAAAAATTAGATTATTTGTTGACGATCAAAACCAATATAATATTCATATCGAGAGTAAAAAACATAATGAAGAATTATTATGTCAAGTTTATTACAGAGATACAATTTATAAACAAGAAACATTAGAAATGCCCCAAAGATATGATGATGATACTTATATAGGTTTATATTCAAACTTAAATATTAATTTATTAAAATCTTACATAAATGGTTTAGCTCAACAAGAGAAAATTTATATGTGGACAACACCCTATAAAAGTTTAGATTCTGATGAAAATTCTAAAAATAATAAAAGTTTTAAACATCATGAAAATGTGAATTTTAAAGAATCTTATAATAATAATGATGATAATAATATAGATGATGATAATATAAATGATGATTCTGAAACATCTGAAAATGGTGTAAATGGTAAAAAACATTATAAAAATATTAGTAATTATAAAAATTTAAGTGAAGAAAAATTTATATCTCATACTGATGTACATGATATTAATACTACATATAATCAAAATTTATCTAAATTTCATTTTCTTACAATTGAAAATAATAATGATGGTATAGTTGAAGATACTGTTCGACAACTATGTGTCGGGTCTACAAAATTTAAATTAGGATTTACATCTAATCAATTTAAAATTTTATCATCTTTAACAAAAACTAAAAGTGATTCAGATTATGGTGGTGTTATTAAATTTTCCAAAAGAGAACAAAGACCAATATTTTTCTCTATTATATTATTATCAGGTAAAAGATGTAATTTAGAGTTAGATATTCCAATAAGAGAATGGCATCCTATACCAAAAAGTGTAATTTATGATGTTGAAGAAACAATTTATGATGATGATGAAGAATCAATTGATGATGATGATGAAGAATCAATAGTTAGTGAAAATAAATTTAAATTATCTTTTGATAAAACGTTATATGATAAAACTTAATATGATAAAACTTAATGTGATAAAGAAAATAAAATAACTTAAGAATGTGAAATATATAATAATATATGATAACTCTCAAGTCCTTGATATTAGAATGTTTATATCTAAAATTAAAACACAAATTTTTCTTTAGAAAATAAAAAATGGAAAATACCAAGTTTTATTGTAACTTATGTAAAAAAAGGTTGCAAACAAAAAGAAGTTATCAATCTCATTTAAATAGTAAATTGCATTTACAAAATGTAGAACGAGTTGATGAAGGAAATATATTAAAATTAAATAGTTATAAAAACTATCTAGAAACATTGCCTACTGATATAAAAGTTAAAAAAATGTTTGATGATTATTCACATTCGGAATATAAAAAAGTTTTTAATAGTGAAGATGAGACCCTACCAGATGGAAGATATTTATTTAGCGATACTGATGAATTTGATGAAGCTGAACGAACAGATGAAGCGGAACGAACCGAAGGTTCTAGGGCTTCGCCATTAACAGATATAAAATATTTATTTAATGAATCTGTGCGAACCGAAGGTTCTAGGGCTTCGCCCGTTGAACATAATGAAACCGATGAAACTTTTTATAATGTATTAACAAACTTTTATAATATATTTAAGAAATCTTTCAAATGTTATATGAATGTAGAAGTACTTTATACAAAAAATGGACCTGATGGAATTCCTGAAGAAATAATACAAGGACATTTTACAAATTCACAAGAAATTCATAATGTAAATGATATACAACCCATATTTGAATCGATGATACTTTAATTAGAAAATTGTATAATTGAAGCCCAGTTACGTGAATCTGGTTGGAGATTTGTTAAAATACTATCTAAGAAAATAGTAATTGATAAATATAAAAATAATACTGGTGGTAGTTATGTTCCTTTGCCTTTCAGTTCACCACAAATAATCAACATAAAAATGAAGATGATTATTGTTTTCTGTGGAGTATTATAGCACATTTACATCCTGCAGAATATCATAAAGAAAGACTAAGTCATTACAATAAAGAAGAATACATAAGTGAATTTGATCTTTCTGATGGCTTAGATGAATTTCCATATGATTATAATAGGTTACTAAAGTTTCATAAGAAAGAATAAAAATTTAATTGAAGTAAATGTTTTTGAATTAAATGTGAATTATGTTTCTATTGGTAAAATTACTCAACTTTACTCAGATTCAAAAAAATTTTATTTGAATAATAAATATTTATGTCAATCAGAAATAGTATATAATGATAGAGGAAATTACATGCATCATAATATTTTTTACCAAGGAAATATAATATGTACTGAAAAATTTGAACTTGTTAAAACATTATCACCAATAATGATTAATCATAATAATTATAAAGGACGTAATGATGATTATAATTACAAATATTCATCTTTATCTTCAGAATATCAACAAAAATGACAAACTTTAAATGAAATTTTACAAAAATGTAAAACAGATTATCAACAACAAACAAAAATATTAGTACAAGAATATGGCCATAAATATCAAAATAAGATAGAAACAATTCAAAAATTAAATGAAGAAAATAATGAAGAAAATAAAGACAATAAAGAATTAAATGAATGTTTAACAAAATGTCTACAACAATATAAAGAACAATATAATAAAGAATATAGTTATCAGTTACAAATATTAAATCAAAATTATCAACAGACTGAAAAAGATTTACAAAGACAAATTGATGAAACACATGAAATATATCAAGATAAATTAGAAAAACTAGAACAGACAAAACAACCAGCGCAAGCGAATATATTATATTATCAGGGTCATTTTATATTGTGTAAAGATGTTTCTATATTTACAAAAACTTCAGATAATAAAAATTTTCCTTGTCTTCAATGAATGACAAGTTTTAGAACTAAAGAAGAAATGAATAGACATTTGGAGAATTGTCAACAAAACGAAGCAGTTGAAAATACTTTTCCTAAAGATGATTATTTAGAATACAATAAATGGTATTTTAAAAATAAAGTACCCTTTACTATTTATTGTGATTTCGAAGCATATAATGTTAACATGACACAAAATCAAACGGAAAGTTCCAGGGCTTCACCCGATTCTGAAAATTATAATTCTGAAAATGGTACGGGCCAAGCCCTAGAACCTTCGGTTTTTAATTATGAAAAAAGTGCAGCTGAACAAAGTAAAGAAAAATATTTATTTGAACAAAAACCATTATGTTGGGGAATGTACATTCATTCAAATTATCCTGAATTATTTAAATCAGAATATTATCAATACTATGGTGAAGGTAGTTCAGAAATGTTTACAAAGAAAGTAGAAGAATTACAAGGACGTTTTTCACAATTGCTTGAAACAAATATTCCAATGATGCCATTAACAGAAAAAGAAAAATTAAATTTTATTAATGAAACAAATTGTTATTACTGTGGAAAAGAATTTACAAAAAATTATAAAAATGGCAGGGGTAGATATATTGATAAGCGAAGCGGCGGCTCTGCCGACAAAGTAAAAGATCATGATCATCTAAATGGATTATATAGAGGTGCAGCACATAATTCTTGTAATCTTAATGCTAATAAATTTAAATATAAATTTGTTCCTTTATATTTCTACAATGGTTCTAAATATGATTTCCATCTAGTAATGAAAGATTTATTTTCATCTGAAAAATTACAACAACAACAAATAAATGTACTATGTAAAACAGAAGAAGAATATTTTTCAATGCAATTAGGTTGTATTAGAATTTTAGATGCATTTTAGATTTTTTACTCCTTATTCATTAGATGTTATGGGAAAAACTTTGAAATCTGAACAATGTAAAATATTAAATAAATATAATTTAAAACCTTTAAAAGGCATATTTCTGTATGAATATATAGCCTGCGGCTCACAGTCGAAGACTGGTTTAACTGGAGATAAAACCTTTGGTTCACAGTCGAAGACTGATTTTAATTCTGTGAATAAAATTATGGAAGAAAAACAACTTCCTCCAATAGATAAATTTAAATCAACATTAAAACAATCACAATTATCTGAAGAAGACTATGCAGAAGCTGAAAAGAATTGGAGAGAGTTAAATTGTAAAACAATGTATGATTATACAATGAAATATTTTCAGATAGATGTATTAATACTAGCTGATCTTTTCGAAAACTTTCGTGACATGTGTTTAGAATATTACGGAATAGATCCATGTTATTGTTATTCTACACCAGGTTTAACATGGTTAGCAGGATTAAAACATACAAATGTTAAACTTAAACATTATAAAGAAAATACATATGATAAATTATTATTTTTTGAATCTGGAATTAGAGGTGGAGTTTCATCAGTTTTAGGTAATCGTTATGTACAGTGTTACAATAAAAAAGTAAATCCTGATGATTATGGAATAATGAAACCTTTATCTCCAGAAGAAAGTGATCAGTTTATAAAATTGTTTAATCAAAATATAGAAGGACTTATATCTAATGAAGATAGTCAAGCAGCAGTTGATGAAATCATGAGAGAAAACTATTTGTTATATTATGATTTTAATAGCTTATATTCTTCTTGCATGATACAAGAATTACCAACAGGTGAAATGTCATGGTGTAAAAATCAAAAAACATATGATGGAAATTATAATCATGGTTATATATATGAAGTTGATTTAGTATACCCTGATGAAATAAAAGATAAAACAAATATTTTCCTTTCTGTCCCGAAAACAAAATTCCCAATATAGAAGATTTTTCAGATTATCAAAAATCTATAATTCCTAAGAAATACAGACCAACAAAAAAACTTATGTTAACACAAAGCAATAAAGGAAAGTATGTTGTTGAAGGAAGAATACTAGATTGGTATTTAGATCATGGAATGATTCTCACCAAAATACATCGAAAACTATTTTATCAAAAATCTAGGTGGTTAAAAGATTATATAGAGTTCAATATTGAAAAACGTAAAATAGCTAAAAGAAATAAAGATGATTTTGGAAACGTGTTCTTCAAATTAATGAATAATGCATTTTATGGTAAGACTTTAGAAAATGTGCGGAATAAACAAAATATTGAAATAGTTTATGATAAAGATAGGTTTCAAAATTTAACAAGGAAACCTACATATAAAAGAACTACTAGATTTAGTGATGAACTATGTGCTGTACATTTACGTCGAATCAGCGTAAAACATGATAAGTTTAATTTTATTGGATTCACTATATTAGAATTAGCTAAACTATTTATGTATAGATTTATATATGATTATTTAGCACCTGCTTATGGCAAAAACTATAAATTACACTTTACAGATACCGATTCTGTTTTCTTAGAATTAACAATACCGTATAATTCTTCACTTGATGAAGAAATTAATAAAATAAAAGATATCATTCATCCTTCTGATTTATGTAAAGTAAAAGATGAACTAGAAGGAAATGAAGATTTCATAACAGAAGCTATATTTTTAAAATCTAAATGTTACTGTTATGATACAACTAATAATATTAAAACACATAAAACATTAAAAGAAATTTCAAAGGCATCAGTGGCTAATCAAATAACATTTCAAGATTATAAAAATGCATTATTTAATAATGAAATAAAAACAGCATGTAATTATAGACTTAATTCAAAGAAACATAAAATGTATTTAAAAGAAGAACATAAATTAGCATTAGATCCATTTGATGATAAAAGAAAAATTTTACCTGATGGAATAACTACTTCACCTTTTTAAAGTTTATTTATTATTATTATTTAAATCCGTCTAGAAAAAAAATTTTATTATTTAAATCAGACTAGAAAAAAAATTTTTTATTATTTAAATCAGTCTAAAATAAAATTTTATTATTTATTACTCAGTAAACAAATCTTTAATCGACTTTCAGTCGGGGCGAAGCCCCTCGAGGCGAAGCCTAGTCAGAGAACAATTGTTCGATAACTCTATCATGAATTTTTTTATCAATATTAATTGTGATAAATCCATAATCTTTTGACCAAGCATTGTTACACGATTGTTTAAATTCATCTTTATTTCTTACGCATAAATCTCTTAACAAATCACTTAAGTTTCTTGCATTTATTTCAGATAGTATAAATATATTTGCATTCTTTCTAATAACACTTCCGTCTAATGAATACATACTTTGTGTTAAATAAAATACACTACAGTTATTATGTCTACCTCTTGTGAAATAATTTCTCTGAACTGACTGATTTCTATCATTAACACAATCATCAAAAATTACACAATGTTTCATTGTTTTATCTAGTTTACTAGGATCTTGCATATTACCACTATCATCTATTAATTGTATCTTTATATGCTTATTTTTATTGGATTCCACTAACTGACTATTTTTTGCTGCTTCTTCACACCACGAACTTATTTCTTCTTCATCTTCAGATTTTTCATATTCTTTGAATAATGAAGCAATTGCTGTTTTTTAAAGATTATTTTCAAATCCATATTTTAAAAATTGATAGACGGGTTGTTCTGCCGTTGTTGTATAAATTATAAGATTGTTATAATCCAAAAAATTTGGAGTCTTTAAAATTTTAAATAATAGATACGTTTTTCCACAACCTGATCTTCCGCAAATAACTGACAAAACTTTATTAGATAAATTTGGATGATGATTAAATTTAAGTTTTTTTTATTTAATGGGGGTAGTTCACTCATTTTTAATAAAAAAAATTATTTTTATTTTTTTGTTTCTAAAGAAGAAGAAAATTAAACTTCTCTAGCTTCGCGTGGGAGTTTATACCTCCCGAACGGGAGTTTATACCTCCCGAACCAAAGGATCTATCATAATCTCTTCACCTCCAAAATTTATTTCTTGTCCTTTCTCATCAGTGATTCTAATGTTAATACTGTTAATAGTTTTTCTTGTAATAGGAAAATATATTAATGTTTGGGGAAATACATTTAATCTATAACCAATGGGTACAGTAAAAGCTGGAAAACTGAATATTAAATTTGACAATTTACCATTTATATATCCTCCTTCAATAATGCCACAATGTACAACAATTGAATTTATTTCAGTTATTTTTGGAATCTTCTCACCTAAATGATAACCTTGACTATAGGTTTGTTTATTAAATCCTAATAGCTTTGACAATGATCTATCATGATTAAAATCAACTTGATGATTTTCGTCTAAAGTAAGAGAAAATTTATTAACTGCCGGTTCAACTGCAAAATGTAATTGTTTCTTATCTTTAAATGGTATACCTAAATGTCTCTTAATTTCAATTGATATTGATTCAACTTCGTAAGAACCAGGAAGAAAAGTTAGTATTTTCCATGTTTTACCTTTATCAGTAGAATATCTAAATTGATCATTCACATCTTTGATAACGTTTTGAATAGTGTTAAATGTAGAGAAACTAGTCAATGCAATTTGATAATTTTTATTTTGTTCCAAATGTAGAATGGGTTCTAAATTACAAGTGTGTGATGAAGTAGTTGTTATAATTTTTAACGTCGTACTAAATTTTGATGAACCCAAAATCTCTGTTAGATTTTCTAAATGATTATTAATTTTGTCTAAATCTGCTGATGATAATTCTCTCGAACACATTTTTTAGTTAAAAATTTTGAATAAATATTATAGATAAAAATCGTAGATAAAAATCATAGATAAAAATCATAGATAAAAATCATGAATAAAAATCATAGATATAAATTAGAAACAACATATTTCAGCTACACTTTTATAATCCTCTTCATTTAGAATCTTCTTTTCTAACAGTCTTTTCAATATAGCATGAATTTCATTGAAACTAGAATTATGACCTTCTTTTATCGCGGATATTAAAATATTTAATCTATTTAGTAATTCTTGTGGATCATCTGGTAAAAATATGGTTGTTTCTGTTTCTGTTTTCTGTTTTTCAGATAAACCTTTCCCTACTTTAACTCCCGTTGATAATAAATTTTCTAATTGTTTATAACGTCTAAGAGATTTTACTGCACCAACTCTGTCTAACATAGCTTTATATTTTATGAGATCTTCTACAGCATAATTATTTAAATCTGCTCCTCTTAAAAGATTAACAAAATTTCTATCTAAATTAAAAGGAGATTTATCTGGTGAAAAAATTATACCTCGAAAAGGTTGTGGAAATATTTCTTTTTGTCCGAGATAAAATCTAGGTATTGCTTTTCCATCTATAAATGAAATAGAATGTTCAAATTGCATAGATTTTGGTAATTTCTTATTAATGTTTGATTCTAGTAATCCATAGTCATCTAATATAGTTTTGTGCTCTGGATCTGTTATATCAATTTGTTTATCATTATTTGTAAGTTCTTTTTGAAGAGTTTTAAATGGTTTCATAGTTTTTTCAAAATCAGTTTTTACTTGCTCGGTTTGCTGCATTTTTTCAAACATATCAGATTGAATACCAGCTTTTATCATTCTATGTTGAAGATGGTTTTCTTTCATAATATTTCTTTCTTTTATTAACTCTTCTAATTGTATTATTCTTTTAAAATTATCAGCTCTAATTTTATCCATTTTTAAAATATAATATTTGAATTTTGTGGTAACATTGGAATACAGCAAAAACATTTTATTGAACAAATTATTTTTTTATTGCTTTGTTGTCTGACATCTTTTCGTTTAAAGTTCTCTCGTTTTAAGTTTTTTTTAATAAAGTTTTGTTTAATAAAGTTTTGCTTAAATTTTCGCTTAAAGTTTTTAGCTCTTCTAAAAAAATTTTGTCATTTTCTTCATTAGAAATTTTACCATCAGTAAAAGTTTTACCATCACTAGAAATTTTGCCATCCTGTTTATTCTTATCATCAACTTTTTCGGACTGTAATTGAAAGGTTTGATTTACTTCATTAGCTATTTGATCAAATTTTTCAATCTCATCTAACGTAATAACATTATCATCACATACTCTTTGAAAGTAGTAGTGTAGTTTATCATAGACTTCTTTAATATGTAAATGCTTGGTTTTTAATGATTTTCGTTTCTTAGTTATTAAAGATTTATCTAACATTGTAACAAGTGAAGATGCAAAAACACCCGTACCTGTTAAAGCTGTAGCAACTACTGGAATTACTAAAACATCTGAAGATATAGCAATAGTGAGAGCGCCTAAACTTATTGTTAAGAATATGCCAATTCCTTGTGTTACATTCTTAACTTTAGTCCATCTCTTTCTTAATTTTTTATAATGCTCTAATCTTAATAATAATTGAGATTCCTTATCTTTCATATACCTAACTCTATCTTTGTGTTTTTCTTTGTTCATTTTTTCAATGTTAATCTTTTCAATGTCCATTAAAGTAGAACTACGTTCATATGATAACGAAGGATATATTCTTGCGGTTTCTTCCATTTTTAAAGAAATATTATTAGTCACATGTTATATTTTAAAAACCTAAAAGATGGATAAAATTCATGAATTTGAAATTCTCAACTTTTATGATTTTTGGTGTCCGGTTTTACATGACCTGGAACGGTCCTGATTTTAAGGGTGAAAATTGTAATTCTCAAATTTGAGATTCTTAACTTTTCTGATTTTTCGGTGTCCTGGAACGGTCATGATTTGAGCAATGAAAAATGTCATAATCACAAATTTGAAATTCTCAACTTTTATGATTTTTGGTGTCCTGGAACGGTCATGATTTTAAGGGTGAAAATTGTAATTCTCAAATTTTGAGATTTTGAAAAATTTGAAAAATTGGGTATTTTTAAAAAAGCCCAAATTTGTGAATTTAGGTCTTCATAACCTGAAAAAGGGTTCAAATTCATGAATTTATGTCGTTTTTAAAAATGCCATTTTTTGAAAAAATGGTACTTTTTGAATGGACTAAATTCATGTATTTAGGTCTTAAAAACCTGAAAAAGGGTCTAAATTCATGAATTTATATCGTTTTTAAAGATACTATTTTTTTGAATTTTATGGTGTCCTGGAACGGTCTTTTGCCCATTACTTTGGTTTCATATGTATCGCCCTTTACCAAAAACAACTTTACCTTGTCAGCAAAGCCGGAGCGTTTCCAGAGCCAGCTCGCAAGATCATCTGTGGTAGCGATTGTAATGATTTTCCATCAATTGTCATCAATTTTCAGGATCGAGCTATTGATATTTTGCTTAAGCATGATCAGTCAAAAAGTCACCCATTGAACTGTTTAATTCCCGAGAGACTATCTAAAAGTCAAAATTTCGTATTCCCTGTTGTCGAACAACTGGATATCTGAACCCCTTTATCCTGTGGTACTGAGAATTGTATGATGAGAGATGTAGATCCAATTAAGCTGATTGTTTCGATTGAAATTATTTCGATGACTTTCAATCGTGTTACTTACATCTTAATTTTAAAACAAGATTTCTCCTTTATCGTATTGTAAAAGAAAATGTAGGCCGATAATATTTTATTGATGCGCGACATGTTTCGCCCTATCTCATCTGGCACATACTTAGGGTGACAAATCGTAAATAAAAGCAGCTTTTATATGACATAAGAACAGATGAATGAGTTGAGTTTAAAAGCAAGTCAGTTGTGGAAAGCAACATGTCGCGCATCAATAACATATTATCGGCCTACATTTTCTTTTACATCTTAATTTCATCTGTCTGAAAAATGCTTAATTTTGCATTTGCATCCAGATGTATTAGATTTTCAATTCAATGAACAAACTCTACCTACTTATCCAATAACCTTCACACTCTTGCTTGCCTACTTACTTGCTTACATGAACTTACTTATACTGTACTTCTGAAACGAAGAAGGATTCAAGCAACTTCCGCTTAAGTGCATGCAGATGCGCTGCAAATGGTGCAGTGCGATGAAATGAGTAAAATAACATATTTTAGGGTAAAACACAATGGAAAACCATAAAAATATAGTGCCGTTTCTGCGATGATCAAGCGATCCTTGTTGTGTTCTCTAGGGCAACCCAAGTGAAGTAAAGTTATACAAAATCAATATTTAAGAAATTGAGTAGATATTATAATTATGTTAAAGTATATTTTTCTTCAAAAAGATTGGAGAAATAAATAACTCATGTAGCCCGGCTAATGACTATCCTCTCATGTTCTTGTCCTTCTGAGATAAGAAACCTTATTATTTTGTCTCCGCTCACTTTGCTAAACATCGCCACACCGTAGGCGCAGCTCGTACGAGTATGGCCAATACGAAGTTGGGTTTGTTATTAAGGCTTCCATCAGTCCAATCTTTGACGACATTTTTCTTGTTGCGGATGAAGCAGAAATTTCATCCCAGAAATTTGTTAGTATCTTAGCTGGTTGTCTAAATCAGAAAACATACCTAGTAACCTGCAAACTTTTGAGTTCTTCTGCAGAGACGATTATTCATTTAATTGACGAAACAATTCGACAACTAAATATACGACGACAAAACTTTTGTCTGTTATTGACTGATTCGGTCTCCTTTGTGTTAAAGCGGGTAGGGATTTGAAACCGTTTTATCCTTCTCCATTTCATATAACGTGCACAGCTCATTTGATTCACAATTGTGTGGCGCGTATCAAGAATCATTTTCAATGTGCTGATCAGTTGATTGGACATGTCAAAGCCTATGTGGCTAAAAACAAGACGCGTAAAGCACTGGTTAGTGATATCGGTTCTCCACCACAGCCAGTACCAACAATATGAAATATTTGGCTGGGAGCGGCAGTATACCGGTATTATGCCACGATTTTGCCTTGAATCCGTGAGACTGTGGGAAGCTTCGAAGACAGTGGGATTACAACCACTAACGTTATGTGCTTCTCTCACAACAATTCTAATATTGTTACTCACAGTTGATTCCTTTAGTGGAAAAGTGGAAAGAGCATCTTATACTGTGAAAAAACGAAGCTTTCCAGGATATGAATAATCTTTCCTTCGGACAAGTAATGACATCATAAATACATCTCGTGATTCCATTGTATCAGACGTTTACGTAAAACTTCTTGGAGCTCAACCGAGAACAGAGTTTTAAGGTCTATTCCCACCGGGCGCGGCGCGTCTCACACGTCCAGAATTTTCGTTCAGAACCTTAACAAACCTATGGGGCTGTTTACACAAGACGCGCGGGACCATGCGTCCAAGAAATTTCAGAAAAAAAATCTGTAATGACGCGCGGTTTGCTTTACGAGATAGGAAAATCCATCCCGCGCCAAGCCGCCTCGCGGCTTGCTCTACCCCCCGCACTGAAACCTGACATCACACATTGCCAGATGTTCGTGAAGAGAATGACTGACTTTCGACAAAGCTATCCGACAATTTTGATCTTCTGTGAGGACAATTTGACCATATGAACATCAAAATCCCTTATCAGTGGACTTTCATACTTTTTCAACCATGAAATCGAATTCATGAATGGATTTGGAGATGAATGGTATTTTAATTACTGCAAAACGAGTATCGGAAAAGAAGATGAGAAAGTTCTTATTGTTCTCAACCTATCTGATAATTTTCAATAGAGTGACACTCCCAATTACTATAGACTAGACGATGTAAGTTAATAAAGGTCGTTTTGTGAGCCAACTAATGGCAAAGTGAATCCGTGCGTCAATTCTATTTCATGATCTGTCACCAGCTGTGCCTTGTTGTAACCGTATGAATGAAAATGTGTAAATGATATGTGTGCCCTTAAAAACCCTATTCTTTACAAATATGAAATATCAAATGATTAGCTTTTGCACAACATTGCTAAACAAAATGTTAGCAAATTGTAGTCATTTTCTTCCGAAAAAGGTGAAAAATTATGCTACTCTTTACATCAACTCCGCCACATCCTGACATTAGAAAATTATAATCTGTTTTCTGTTTGTCCTCCAATAATTATTAAGTTTCACTGTTGAAGTCGTTTGAAACATGTAATTTCATCTATAACAATAATCTTATTTTATCTTTCGAGATATATAAATGGAAAATGATATTAATTTGATCATGAATTTAGTTCTTTTCATGAGCTAGCTCCATTCAATGAGCAGCTTTGAATGAAATAAGTTGATTTTGTTTGTGAAAAGGTAGTCTAGGGTTGAGTAACGATTCAAAAAACTAATGACAGCAAAAATACAGTGTTTGAATTACATAAAACTAACAATTTCGTTGGGTTACATAAAGTTAAAAATTTAAAATATTATGTTAAAATTCTGAGATTTATAATTAAATTTGGGTTCGCTAGCTCAGTGGTGGGCAGGTGTGGCCCGCGGGCCACTTGGTGGCCTACCGAGTCATTTTGGGTGGCCCGCCACCGCTTCTCATATCTTAAGTGGCCCACTGACATTATTTGAATCGATTATGTGAAAGGGATTCACTCCGACTTCGACCTTTGAGAGGTGCATCTAAGGTGAAGCGTCCTCTTTAGAATTTGCAAAACCATTAATTAACAACTAAATGAGCAATATGATGGCACAAAAAACAAACATTGACATTCGAATTATCCAACCATGCTCCTTTCGTAATGAATATCTTCTCGCATACGCGATAAATGGTCATCACCTGCGCGAGTTCGTGCTAAGTCAGTAGTATTCAATGCCCTGCTGAGAATGTTTCTCTATGTAATAAACCACGCCTCAATGAACCTTGAAAGAGGCTATATTAATTAGACCTTGACTACGAATGGAGGAATCCAACCGCACGCTTTTGACGTGCCAATATTTTCTTCAAATATTCTTGCTGAATTCCATTTCTATACTACAACACAAATATATATTTACTACACTACTATATGTTAGCACACGACTACCATTTGTGGAGCCCATGCACGGTTTTTGAACACTTAAAAGTACGGAATAAGAGAATATAAAGCCTATAATACTGCCTTTCAAAATTGGTGGCCCGCGAGCCTTTTCGTGGGCCACTCCTTGTGGCCCGCTTTCCCAACTTGGTTGCCCACCACTGCTCTAGCTTATGACATGGTTCTGGATTCTTTGATAGACAATCTGTCCCCTCTACTTGCCTTCATGTCGGCGGTCACAATTGTGACGAGATATCTATTCATTGATCACAATGTCTATGACACTTGATGTGAGAGTTTGATCCTGCCAATTGACACAGTCGCCTGCAAGAAGTCGTAGGTCAGCTGGCAGGAGGTCTGGTTAACCTGGGTCGTAGGTTCGAATCCTGCCACCCGCACATCTTTTGCATCGTAATTTGATTTAGTGTCTATTTCATTTCATTCTGTTGTTAATGACAAGTCATAATACTGAAGTAGACGTTTTACTGGATCGTTTGAAGCTCGAAGTTGTTCATCGCATCAGAATGAGACGTGTCAACCAACATTAATTCATCATTGTATCCTGCAACTTTTAACAGCGACGGAGAAACCACAGTGTGACAGGCTACTCATTATTTCTAAAATATGCAATCTGTCAGAATACTTTAACAATGTTAACAAACAGTTAATAACGTATTGCCAAATAATGTGCTGACGTGAGTGACAGCAGACGTCTCTTTCAATTGCTTCCAAACGAGCATTTTTGTTGACAAAAATATCCTCAAAAATCTCTCCTTGTCTTAGTTTATAGAGAAATCCTGACAGAGAATATCCAGGTAGAAACTGTCGCTCAGAGAAGCAAAGAAGAAGGATTTTATTCAATTCTTTTGTAAAGCTCTATGCTGAAAGAAGCTGGCCGCAACATGATGCTGACCCCCAATGTGAATAACCCCAAACACTGATACATTCAGACAAACTTTATACAACAACAGACGCTCGCAGTAGTAGCACTCTTTATTGAAAACAGAATGGAAATCATACACTGTAAATCAAACTGTGCCCAATATGTGACCGATTATGTGCCCGACGCATTTTCGTCACATCGGTCACATTTGGTCACATATGTGACTTCCATGTGACCAATGATGAATCATCATAAATCATACACATACGGCGAGTACTTGATGAGAATAATTCAAATTGATTTTGCGAATACTTTTCGGTATGTTTTGTTCAAGAATATTATTGGTAAGAAGATAATATCACATTGAACTTGGTTTGATTAAAAAATGTTTTAATTAGGATAATGATTGTTGTTCTGCTTATTGCGGTATAACTCAAAGCAATCAACGATTTGTATCGGCACTTATATTGTGTACATCCGCCTTAGCGGTAGCTCAATATTGTCTCTGAAAACCGTTACAAATACTAGCGTCCGTAGTGTCCGATTCAAATTTGTTGAGCGAAGGCCCCGAAGTCACTGTGCACAAACATTTTGTGTGATGACCACTCAAATCAAGTCACAGGATAGGCCGACGATGTCTTGTGCGTGGGGAAGGCGTATTGTCCACTCACAACGGTCCCACGCATAAATTCCCATGAACCAAAACTGGTCAGCGAGTTAATGATGCAACAATGCCCTAACAAGTTACTCATCAAAGGGAAGGAATCAACAGCCAAGCCAACACAAAATTTTAATTAAGAAGAAAATTCAACTCACACAACGAAATATATGAAAATTACAGCAAAACATCCTCCCGCCACACGAAAGAAAGGGAAACACAGCATAAAGAAAAATGAAAGTCACTCAGACTCACTCAAGATAGCCGATAACTTAGTGATAGGTCTAACTAAATTATTTTTCCCGACTCTAACTGAAACATTGCGAACCTTGCCGTCTTTTCCCTTGAACGTTTGCTCGATTTTTCCTGTTGTCCATTTTCCTCTGACCAAATTGCTGTCACTTATTACAACGATGTCGCCGACTTCTACATCGCGTTTTTCAGAGTTCCATTTCTTTCGAGGAAATAATTGAGGTAACATGTCTCGGGCCCAACGTTTCCAGAAATTGTCAATCAATGTTTGTACAAAATTAACTCGGTCCTTTAAAAGGCATGTGTCTTGGAACGGTCCTGGTGGCACGAATGATGTTGCTCTGCCCAGAAGGATATCGTTTGGACATAGATAACTTCCGTCGTTCGGATCAGTGGGGATTCTTCCAATCGGTCTCTGATTGATTATGTTCGCGCATTCAACCATATATGTATATAACTCAAAGGGCGTTAGTTTCTGATTTCCAATTACGATTTTCAGACATCGCTTGCTCGTTTTGACCATCGATTCAGCGCATCCATTTTGATGGGGAGCCAAAGGAGTAGAAAATCTCCATTTTGTCCCACGATTCGCACAGAAGTTACTAATAGTTTCTTTGTTCCAATTTCGAATCATCTCCTTTAGCTGTTTCTCCGCTCCGACCATTTGAGTGCCATTGTCACTGATAATGGTCGATGTAAATCCTCGGATCGCGAAAAATCTTCTTACCACCATTATTAATTCATCAGCAGAAGCGTCTCTAGCTAGCTCAAGGTGAGCCGCTCTTGTGTTCAAACAGGTAAATATAACGCCATAATGTTTATCAGACTTATTTCTGCTAATCTTAACCGTGAATGGTCCGAAGTAGTCCAAGGCTGTACAGTGAAATGGAGGTGAATGAGGCTTCAGTCGTTCTTCAAGTAACGTCGCCATGAGCTGTTGTTGAGTTATGTGACTCAATCGACGACATATTACACATTTATTGACGATATTTTTCGCAACTTGATGGGCTTTTGTAATCCAGAATTTAGCTCGAGACTTTGCAACCGTAGATGCAAGTCCGGTGTGACCAGTTTCATGAGTCTCCCGTAATATGAGTTTCGAAACATGATGATCACCGCCGATGAGAATTGGGTGTTTCATACCATATGTGAGAAATTCAGCTCTATTTAAGCGTCCGCCGACACGGACTAGCCCATTATCATCGATGAATGGCGATAGGTTTTTCATTTGACCCGCCTCTATCTGCTTGCGCAAAGGCCTTTGTATCTCCTTAATTAGCGTTACCTCAGCCGATTGAAGTTCGTCGGTGGTCAGATGTCCAGTGATCCTCTCTGCCCTGGGGCACGTGCATTGTTAATGAAGCGTAAAATGAAAGCCATGATTCTTTTCACTTTCTTCCAAGTGGAGAAGTTTTCATATTTGAGGACTGATTCTCCCACGGCTATTGAGCAGACATTGACTTTTGTTTCCGATGTACTATTATCGGGTGCGCGAATTTCCGTGCATGGCCATTGACTCTCGGGAAACGTAAGAAGTCCGGTCCATTTTGAAAAGACAGATTCAGATCAGTTGGTTTAATTCCTCTAGAACTCTGATCGGCTACATTCACAGTACCAGGTATGTGATTCCATTGTGAATGAGATGTCTGACTTGTGATCTCAATTACTCTGCAGGTCACGAAGGGGATAGTTTTATTAGAAACATTTCTAATCCAACCCATCACAATCATGCTGTCAGTGAAAAAATAGGTTCGATCAAAACTTATCCTGGTCTCCTTCTTTATTGTGCGATTTAGTCTTGCCGCGATAACAGCAGCTTGCAGTTCTAATTTCGGAATGGTCAAAGACTTTATAGGGGCAACACGTGATTTCGCGCAAATTAGGTTAGAAATGTATTGGTCATCGGACGACTTTTGGCGAATATAGGCGCAGGCTCCGAACGCTTCTTCAGACGCATCTGAGAATATACACAACGTCGGCAGTTCGTTTGAATTTTTCTTCAGGGAAATACATCTTGGGAATGTAATCTTCTGCAAAAGTTGAAGCTCTTCAAGAATTCCTTTCCATTGTTTCATATCTTCATCATTCAGTGATTCGTCCCAGCCAATGCCTTTCTTCCATAATTTCTGAACTGCGATTTTTGCTCGAATTACTGTCGCTGCCGTCAAACCAAGCGGATCGAATATTTTGGCAATTTCGCTCAATATGTTTCTTTTCGTGAAACATTTCATATCTGACTGATTACCAACATTTATTCGTAACTCATCAGATGACGGATTCCACATGACACCTAAAACTTTCTCTTCTTTGCAATCAGAAGTTTGGTCGTCATTCCCAGTCAAAGTCCATGTCTTGATTTTAAACCCTGAGCTATCAAGAACCTTATCAATTTCATTTGTCAGCTTCTTTGCATCCTCAATGCTTGTAACAGAGTCGCATTTATATCGTCCATATATGAATTACTCAATATCGTATTGGCTGCCTCGGGCATTTCATGTTTCATCAATTCTGCCGTTTTCTTCAATGCAGTGAGTGCCATGGCAGGTGCCGGTTTATCTCCAAAGGTTAGAACTTTCATAATATAGACACTCGGTGCTCTCGTGACCTCCAAATTCCTCCACAGGAACCTGTGCACATGTTGATCGCGTTCTGAAATCTTAATTCGGTGATACATTTTTGAAATGTCACCCACGATAGCAATCGGTTCTTCTCTAAATCGAAGAAGCACACCCAGCAAGTTGTTAAATAAATCAGGTCCTTTCGCCCAATAATCATTCAGTGAGTGTCCTTGGAAGTTGAATGAGGAATTGAATACTACCCGTATTGGCGTAGATTTGCTGGTTTTGACAATACCGTGATGAGGAAGGTAGAATGCAGGACCCTGATAGCTCGACATTTCATCTTCAGACAGTTTTCTTGCGAAGTTGAATTTGACCATTTCGTCGATTTGTTTATCGTACGCAGATGCCAGACGAGGATTTTTCAGGAGTTGTCGTTCTCTTGCAATTAATAATTTTTCGGCTTGGACTTTGTTATCGGGTAAGGAACTTGGATCCTTAATCCAGGGGTATGACATTAACCATTGATTCCCATCTCTTGTACAGGACAATTCGATCAGGTTTTTTGGTTTCCATCGTCATTTTGACAGCACTGACATTTGTTTACAGCAGAAACTCCCATGGTCTCGGTTGACCAGAAATCAGTTAAATCAATCGGTTTTATTATGGAAAAATGTAGCACAGAAATACTCGACAGATTGGAATGTGATCCACCGAAAAAGACCCATCCTAGTGGACTGTTTCTTCCTACCAGATCGCCTTTCATAACAGTTTCACCGGTATGCAAGACAGTGTGATCGATACCAATTAACAAGTCAGTAACACCTGACTTCGCTGAGGCACTGTTCCTGAAATATTGAAAGATTGGCTTAACGCTTGAGTATCAATTGATCGAATATGGCCATCGTTAATGCTGTCAATGCCTACAGCCTTGATAGTATATGTTTTTCCGTCTTTTGGTGAATGAATCGTCATCTCGTACAATTTTAAGGTTAATTCTTCCTCCTCTGCACCGACTTTCAAAATTAGGATTCTGACATCCGGGCCCGTTAATCTCAGCTCATTAGCAAACTTTTGTCGGATTAGGGAAACTAGGGCACCTGAATCAAGCATGAGATTGAGTTCTTCACTTTGAGGGGCCTCCCCGATACTTTGATAGTCGCCATAGGAAGTAAGTTCTCCCCGTTTGTGAATGAAGGCATAACAATAGCATTTTACGTGGGCTCGTAATGAAGCAATTTGTGATGGTAGCGGTTGCAGGGTGTCCCGTTAATCATTTCTTTACAAAGTTGACGTCTGTTGCATGTCTGAGCTCGATGATTTCTGCCCGCCTTTTTCAGACAGCTGAAGCAGCAATTGTTACTCTTCAAGAGGTTATAGCGATCGTTAACAGTCTTCGATAAAATTTCTGAGCATTGATCAACATAGTGTGCATCTGATTTACACACCTAGCATTTTGGCGGTTTCTCTGTGTTTTTATTCACGGTAATTTGATTAATTTGACTTCTCGCTGAACGAGTGACACTTCTAACAGCCGAAACTGTTCGCAATCGACTCCTCATTTCAGTTGTCATCCAACTCAATAAGGTAGACAAGGTTGCGTCTTTCTCGTCGATTTCTAAATGACGTGACCATAGTCTCTTGTCCTCGCTAGTCAGCTTCTGCTCAAGTAAAGCAATTACATGGTTGTTGTCCATGTCCTGCTGTCTCCCTACAGACGTTAGTAGATTGTAGCATCTTCTTATCAGTTGCACTAAGTCACAAAACCGAGAATTATCGTTTTCATTTAGTGGCTTAAATTTCATGATGTCGTTCGTTATGGCATCCGCGATAAACCTGGGGTCGCCGTATGCGCTGTCTAACGTATCCCAAGCAGAGTCATAGTCCTGATCTAAACCCCGTATCATGTCTAAAGGTTTCCCAATAAGAGCAGATCTAAGCATAGTCACAGCATCACGCTTACAGTAACAGCTATCTACTAGGTGCTTGAAATCAGACTTGAATTCGAAATACTCTCTAACGTCACCAGAAAAGGAAGGAAGAGTAGGTTTCGACACCTTTACTTCACTTAACTGAGGGGTTTGTTGCATCAAAAACTCGCTCACCTTGTTTAACGTATCGTCCTCGGCTTTGGTGGCTCCGGACTTCGGATCCCTGCAGACAATCTCCTTGGGTTGTGAGGAATTATTCGTTGCTTGCCCCGTTGCGAAACATTATCCCGTTTCCTCCACTTTATTTGAAGTACTCGACCTCAGAAAAGACAAAAACGATCTCGTCGGGATGGTGCTTTTACCAAAATAGATTTGATCAATGCAATAAACCTGTCCACTTCTGGGAAGGAATGCCTCCATGCATTTCCTGCAAATTCACAACATGAGCAAGACAATGAATGTAGCTGCAGTTTGGCCACAACAATGAAAGTATATCAGTTCAACATTTTGCGATTTAAGAGGCACCATCAGTCACAGATACAAAAATCAAATCGAAAGGAAAAGCAATGTTGGTGCGGTCAATTGAATGTAAAAAAAAAAAATGGCGGAAAAAGAGGAAAACGGATTTGATTTTACTGATTTGATTTTTGAATTTTCGAGAAGTCGAGAAAGAAAAAGAGAAAAGAAGAAAGATTTTTGATCTCAGTTTCATTTTGTGCCTGCCGGGCGAACTTGCCTGTAATGCTGCCTTCAATTGGAAAATTGGTGAGAACGCATGATATTTTTTCAGTCATAATGTGATGTAGTATAATTTGTGCTCATTACTATATAGTATGCTTGTGATTACTGAACTATGTAATTTGGGGAATATATCTAATGTATATCATTATACCATACAAGTAATGACTGTTAATGCAGATCGCTCTGCACCACAATCATCATCTAGTGGTCAAAAGAAAAAAATATGCATTAGCCCAAATAAAGATAAGACTACTACACAATAAGAATAAATATTAACGAAAAGTTGAGAGAGCAGACGAAAAGAGTGAAAACACAAAGTTCGGCATCAAAGTCGAAACTTTAACTACACTAAAGTACTGACATACATTTGCAAAGATGCGTGTCATGTACAGTACATAATGTGGCATCTAATTATCTTATATAATTACATTTAACATTTTTTTATTTTAGTTAGAATATGGATTAAAATTAAAATAAAAATTAAAAACCAAATGCATCAATATGAAATTGATTGATGACGTCAGTGGCCTTGGTTGACAGCTCCAGGAATCGTTCTTGGATTTCCTCCATCATCTGCTCCTCTTGCTCGAATTCGTCATCTTCCAATAGACTTGTGTATTCCTCCTGTCGACTCACGAGTTGATCAAAATCTTTCCGATACTTCTCCAGCGCTCCGGAAATTTCGTTCAGTGGTCTTGATTCGTTCATGAAGTAGGAAAGAGCTTTGCCGCTTCTTGTGAAACACGCCTTCGCGGTGCGTCTCCGAGATTTTGCCTCCTTTGGATCCATCGTACCGAATAGCAGAACCAGATCAGCAACAGATTCCCAAACAAATTTGAATGATGTTCTACTTATTGCGGTATAACTCAAAGCAATCAACGATTTGTATCGGCACTTATATTGTGTACATCCGCCTTAGCGGTAGCTCAATATTGTCTCTGAAAACCGTTACAAATACTAGCGTCCGTAGTGTCCGATTCAAATTTGTTGAGCGAAGGCCCCGAAGTCACTGTGCACAAACATTTTGTGTGATGGCCACTCAAATCAAGTCACTATCGTGCCAGCAGCTATCTTTCACCACAGACTGTCTGCTATCTTTACAAGTCCACTATTCGTCCTCTGATGGAGTATTGTTGTCATCTGTGGGCAGGCGCCCCGCAAACGCATTTTAACCTCCTTGAACCGGTTGAGAAACGTGTCAAGAATCTCATGGGTGAAAAACTTGCTAGCAAGTTGCAGCCGCTCTCCGTCAGACGGGATGTTGCTTCACTCAGTCTCTTCTACAGGTACTATTTCGGTAAAAGCAGCTCTGCAGTAAATGAATGCGTACCCAAACCTAAGATTTTCTCCAGAAGCACACGCAGAGCTAATGCACTCACATGCTATAATGTAAGCTTAGAACGCGCACGTACTGTGAGTCGCTCGAAAAGCTTTTTTGTTCGCACGGCACAGCTTTGGAATCAGCTTCCCCAGACCACTTTCCCTGACCAATACAATCTTGATACTTTCAAGAGGCGTGCGAATAGGTTTCTGATGGGGACAGCTTAATCAGATTGGAAGATCTGTTTTTTTTTAATTTTATTTATTTAAAATAATACAATTTGTTACTTTTCATTGGGTAACCCCTAGCTTCGTTCATGGCTCATAGCTGTGCTAGGGGTGAAAATTCAGTAAAAAAAGTCACAGGATAGGCCGACGATGTCTTGTGCGTGGGGAAGGCGTATTGTCCACTCACAACGGTCCCACGCATAAATTCCCATGAACCAAAACTGGTCAGCGAGTTAATGATGCAACAATGCCCTAACAAGTTACTCATCAAAGGGAAGGAATCAACAGCCAAGCCAACACAAAATTTTAATTAAGAAGAAAATTCAAATCACACAACGAAATATATGAAAATTACAGCAAAACAATTTTGTTGTTTAAAAATGTGACACATTCTTCGTCACATATCGGTCACATTTGGTCACATATGTGACCGATGATGAATCACCATAGATCATGCATATGCGGCGAGTGCTCGATGAGAAAAATTCAAATTGATTTTGAACATGAGCTGGCGGTTGGCGTTGAGCAAAACACTGATTAAGACATTCTGAATTAAGCGTTGATGGTTAATTTGAAAGTAAATGGAAAGTAAAATACGTATCCAATGATTTGCAAATATTTATTGTTCTTTCCATAAGTTCCTCAATTGAAAGTATGGTCTTTTCTTCCCACCAGGAAGTGAAATCATTTAAACCATAATTTATAGCTCAAGTTAATTTAGAGGCTGTACTTCTACTCTCCAAAACCTAAACAAGTAGTAGGTTTTAAGTATCACAATAATTGGAAGATATCATGATAATCATAAGCGGTCGGGCAGATATTAGTCACATATTAGTCACATAAAATCACCTATCTGCCGAGCTGAATGTTACCGATTTGGGCACATTTGGTCACATAAAGGCAGTGGCAAACGTCACATGTGTCGTCACATATTGGGCACAGTTTCGTTTCCAGTGTACAGACATTTAGCATTTTCATATGTACACATTTTCGAGATATTCATTTACTGTAGATGAAGACAAAAGTAAGCATAAAAGCAATTAATCTCACAAAGAATTTGATAAGCGAATCATGTATGGGATGAAAGACATGTATCTAAGTGCGTGTTAACTCGGAGTAAAATCTGGAAGTCCTCGGCATGCGATTAGGTATCAAACCATGTAGAAGATTGTCTGGTTTTTCTGCATTTTCCAGAAAGAGTTGCAAGCTCCGTGTCTGCCGCCGAACGGCAACAATATCCAAAGGACAATTGCAGGATGCATTGACATTGTCAAACATGATCAGTTTGTGCGCTCGTTTATTGACAGCAGATAAAACATTGGTAAGATGGTCACTAATGCCATCGAAGGAGGGCAAAGCATAGTCTAAAAGAGATCGAATATAAGCGGAATAAATCAGGTGTAGTTCCGTGTGATGAACAAACGGCTTGAGAGTCCGCAATACGTGAAGCCGGGAAGATGCCCGTTTCTTTAAAATAAACACATGAGTTTTGAAGGACAGGTCGTCATCTAAGGTCACACCAATTATACATAAATTGCGGACTAATGCGTAGTCCGTTGGAAGCATGAGATGAGAAAGATCCGTTGTGTATTTCTTGTTTCTTTCTCTGTGAGTACTTTCAATTTTTAAATCAGGTGTTGACCTACATTGCTTGACGACTGTTATCTTTTCAGTATATTCCCTTCGGACGAAAGGCGTGATTATGAGCTCATCTACAGTACTAAACATAGCGTCACATCATATCAATCACGCAAAAACAAATCATGGAATTCTACCGAATCTAGGTGTTCGAGTCAGATGCATTACTCTGCACTCATTGGCGAACGCTCATCATGTGATCACAGTCTTATCTGAACGTCATTCAGCTGCCATTGTTGACGTAGTGGCCTCTCCGACGAGAAACGAAGGACAAGAACAATTATGTTGCACTTCCCTTTCTATATTTAGGTACCGAGCCTGGATCAAGAATAACGGAGAATTCCATTGTAAAAATTGGAGAAGGCAAAGCATTATGTCTATCGGGAAAGCCAATAGTGGTGCGGGCGCGTGCGCTTGCTGCCTCACACGCACACCACTCTCTTTTGCTCCGTCTGAACACACGTTTAGCATGTGTGTCTAATCGTTAGAAGAAAACAGCTGTGATTCGTGCACGTGCAGCAAAACTCTTCATTCTAAGGTTGAGCGTCTGATTTTGAGACGGACAGCTACTACAAGAAGCTATCGAATTTAAATGAAATATAATGATTGATGACACTTTTCATTTTTATAAATGTTGGTAAATCATTATTTAGGATGAGCCGAAGGCCTCGCAGGTACGGAGAAGACGCCACTGCACAACACATACTATAACTATACTATACTCGCAACACATAGGCTACTATACACATTGTTTCTCAACCTTTACTTGTCGCCAACTAATCGCTCACTCCAAGTGAACTAAGACTTCTGTAAATAAATGCGGATCTATTTTTTCATCCATACTTGAATTTTGTTTAATGATATTTGAACTTTTTCTATGGCACACCCAGACTACCTTGGAATCAGAATACCCGGGTGTTGACTACCCAGGAAACAGAAGCTAGGATGGACGACGTTGACATTACGCAGATTTGGTAACACCTGTTAGTGGCATTTGATAGGTGCGCTGCACATTGCACGCAAGTGTGTCGAATACCTTGCGTGGATCAGAGTGGATTTCTCCATGTGGCCTCGACTTGTAATAAACTTTTAATTATACAGGGATTTTATAGAATGCGCGCAAGAAATCAAGAACGCTAGTCTAAATCTCCATTTTGGGAAAGAAGAATGTCCATTAAAACGGAAAGCTGTTTGTAGACTAGAATTATACGTAGATTCCGAATTTCGCAGTCAGGAAATCATTTATGGAGCTATTTAAAAGAAACAGGCAGTTGATCAATATCAATCTTATTGATTGAAGAATGCCTCTAGAAATTTTCACGACTGTTGACACAAAATTACAATACAGTTAACTACTCTACATATTTATATGCAATTCATATTTTGCATCAAAGTTACTATTTACTGAGGCATTGCAGATTGTTTCATATAGAATTGAAATGGGTAAACGCAAATTACGCATAGAAAGTTGCATGTTTTTGGACGAACGTTGACTTTATGTGCTCAGAAAGCTCATGTTCTGAAATTGCTCCTGTGAACATTTCATAGCTATACTCTAAACATAGCAGTCAGCACACTGTAAATCGCTTGATACCAATCACATACGAAGGATGCATGCCAAAAATTTTTTTGGTATATTTCTGTATTGTTTTGATATATATTTACATGCTTTTCGTATGTTCTTTCAAATGTGGTATGCTTTACATACTAAAGCCATACCAGCACAATGTTAAAAGAAAGCATAAATCATGCCCAAAGTATGTTGATTTAAGGACTTTTGTCAATAAAGATCACACTAATGTTACTACTGTTCTGGAAGTATTGAGATAGTGACATTGAAGCGTCATACTTTCAATAATGAATTCGATTTTAATACACGTAAGTCTAAGGCATCAATGTATCAATAAGTATTCAACCATCAACAATTATGCATTATGCAATTTTGGGATTTGGCATATTATCAATCTGAAATAAAAACACATTATAACTTATTAACGCAAAAATAGTTATGTTTGAGATATGTAAGTCAACATGATTTCACGATTAATATCGTTTGTATGAATTGATGTTTCTCAGCTTGGTTCATAAAGTAGAGCTAACCAAACGTCCTGTTAATGTTGCTAGACATGTAGCGGCGACGACAATCTCGTGGAGCATATTATTCAAAATAAACCTAATGTAGCTAAATATCACTCTATCAAAACAAAAAATATTCGCGACTGGTATTACTGAAAAAAGTTATTTGACAGTAAGTAGTATGTAATACACATATTTTTTTGTTATGTGACTTTAAAACTGCACATACCAAATACATACCAGTGGCATACGAATAAGGATGAATTTGCATCGGGTCTCGCATATAAAACATACCAACATTTCGTATTTCAGTGTAAAACAGCCAATCAGAGATATAATAGTTCGTATCGCTACATACCAATCACATACGAAAGAAAGTGAGATCTGGTATGAAAAACATACCAGATCTCTGTGAACATACGAGAATCTCGTATCAGATGTTAGTTTCAAGTTGTATGTGATTTTGGCATATGCTTGTATGTAATTTTCGTATCCAGCGATTTACAGTGTAGACTAAATAATGTTTCAATCTTCTACAATTTGTCTGGAATTCAATTCTCATTTTCATCACTAGCCAGAAAGCGTGACTCATCACTCTCACGCATGCATAACTGGCAGGTCAACATTTCCTCACACAGATGGATTTCTTTGCTATGCGGCTGTCGATCGGCATCTATGCATTGTCTAGAATGCTTGTCTAGACAGACGAGAACAGTGCGGAGTAATCGAAAGATATCGAATTCATTCGTTTCATTTGTTCTATGTCTTTCAGTAGCATGCGAACTACTGTACTGAAAGCTTACCAGAAAGGCTCTCTGAGGGGTCAAGCTGAGGCTTTGAAGTGGTAGATCTGTGCAGCGGTTCTTCTACTTGCATCGGTTCTCGGGCCGGTGCACCGGAACGTGCATTTTCCCATTAAAATGCTATTCTACTTCATAGTTTCAATTATAATTGCTTTTTTATCTGCTGTCTCAGATACAGTAAATTTCTTACATATACAACATAATTTATCCACCGAAGAAACCATTATTTAATTATCTTTATCAATTCTATTCAACCTTTAAAAAAAGGAAAATTTGAAAATCGCGACTTTATCATGAAATAGCTGATGCATTTCCTGATGCGAAGATCAAATGTGAAAAAGTGACGGAAATATTGGATAATTCAAGTTCATGATAAATGATTCTGGCCATGGAATACAATTCCCGCGATCCCAGAGTTTCGGAATCTCATACTGAATACTACGTTTCTTGCTCTGCAACAGTGGTGGGCAACGCGTGGCCGGCGATCCACTTGGTGGCCCATCGGGACATGTTGGGTAGCCCGCCACCGCTTCTCATGTCTTAAGTGGCCTACGGACATTATTTGAATCGATTATGTGAAAATGACTCACTCCGATTTCGACCTTGGTGCATCTAAGGGTGATGGATCCTCTAAGGGTGGAATTTGCAAAACCACTAATTAACAACTAAATGAGCAATATTACAAAAACAAAAATTCACACTCGAATTATCCGACCATGCTCCTTTCGTAATGAATATCTTCCTGTAGAAGCGCAAATGATCATCACCTGCGCGAGTTTATGCTAAGTCACATAGTATTCGATGCCATGCTGAGCATGTCTCTCTACGTAATAAACCAAGCCTCAATGAACCTATATGAGGCTATATTAATTAGACATTGATTACGAATGGAGCAATCCAACCACAAGATTTTGACAGACCAACATTTTCTTCAAACATTCTTGTTGAATTTAATTTGTATACAATGAACATTTCGTATATGCGATTGGCACACGACGAAAGGAAATTATCATTCCTTAACATTAAACAAATCAGTTGCGTACATTACTGCAGCATTTACATATGAAATTTTGTTATGTAATACAACCTCTGCATATGCAGAAACGGTACAGCAACCCATATGTGCACTTAAAAGCACGGAATGAAAAAATATTAAGCCTATAATGCTGCCTTTTAAATTGATGGCCCGCAAGGCTGTTCGCGGGCCACTCCTTGTGGCCCGCTGTCCGAACTGGTTGCCCATTACTGTACTGCAAACTGCATATTGAATAAAGAAATAGACTGTCTCAGCATTCCAGCGGCCACGGACTTGTCCAAAGGATTTTCTGCATCCAGTTAAATCACCACATCACGGAGAGACTGTTTGAAGTCGAGTAATGTTGAGAAGCTGATCTGGCATAGTAATTTTAGCAATCTACATAGACAACTCTGACATTGCTTCGAATCTTTCTACATTTCTTGATGTTTTCAATTGAAAAATGAATCAAGAATAAACTCTACCTTTGCTATATCTTTCATTTTAGAAGAATCAATTTAATACCCGACGCTTTGCCTGACTTAGCACATTAGTCACTGCAATTTTTTACCATATTTGTATAATAGTGGAGAATGCGCGTCGTTTTCAACATTTGAAAGCTTCAGGAAAGACGAAGCTCATCTCATAAATTTGTAGAAATATTGTTTCATTATTTGATTCAAAATGCGACCACTTTCAATGGATCTTCTCTCCTTTTATTGTGACTGCAGTAGGCGTCAACGCTTCCTTTCCTGTTACAGTGGCTGATGAAAAGCTATCTGAATTATCCAACGGGATCGCTTTGAAGGCTCTTTTTTCGAAGGCACGGATGGTCTTGAGAATCTGCATTCAGCGCTTTCGACGCACTAAAGGTGAAGACGACGAATCTCCTTGAGGTCGAAAATCATCTGCGATTGGCATTAACTGAAAAACCTTCCTCGAATCGATGATTTAACTGAAATATTATAATGCTAGAATTCGGTAAATTGCAATCGTTTTATTAAATCTTTATTCATATACCAGGAAATGTTGCTGTGGTATTCTTACCGACAAACAAAAGTTTATTCTAGTTTCATGAACAATTTTATTGCGAGTACAACAGAATTTGTGTTTGTATGATTTTACACGTAGTTTCGTTGGTGAAGAAAAACAAAGTCAAGGTCAATATTTACAAAAGGATTCCACATAAGGTCCGGGGCGAAGAAATGCTGCTTCAGGAGAGAACACTAGCAGCATACATGTGGATATAGACGACTTCAATATGGCGCCGCAATATCAGCTTCCGCTAAAATGTTGATTTTGTCAACAGCAATCTCAGCAGCTCTTCTCCGTGGGGGGCGGTTTGTCCGATCAGCATCGTGTCGCAGATCGCTCGGTGTCGTCCTTAGCTCGAACGATGGCTCCTCGACCGCTCCGAGAACGTTTGCTGCTTCTAGAGGATACAGTCTCGAGATGGCGCGATTCGTCTTCCCCGTTGAGGTACGCAGATTAGCAGCACGACATTGTCCATCTTCTCCGATGATAAGGCTGTCAATGATACCTAGTTTCCATTTATTTCGAGGCAATAAATTATCATGTATCAAGACCAGCTGTCCTATGTATGGAGAAGAAAGGGTAGAAGAAATCTTACTATTTCTGTTCGTATAATAATGTCGCTCGCGAAGAGCTGACAGGTATTCAGACTGAAAACGCTGAATGAAATGACGCTGCAATAAAGCTCTACGTGAATTCATTCGGTTCAATGTAGTTTCACTGCAACTAATGAAATCATCTTTTAAATCAATGCGAGGATCTGGCAATAAACTTGGATTGTAACCGTATAGTAAATGGGCTGGAGTTAGCGGTTCTAAATCATCAGCCGTATTCTCAATTGATGTCAGGGGACGAGAGTTCAATGTACATTTTATCTCCTTCAAAAGAACACGCAATTGTTCAAATGTGATGCAGGAACGACCAAGAGTCTTTTACAAGCACATCTTAACCAAACCTACAAAGCGTTCGTAAAAGCCTCCCCACCAGGGTGCTTTAACTGGAATGTTTCTGAATTTCAACTCTGTCCATGTTTTCTTTTCTATACCTTTCTGAGAAAATGAGGTGTCTGAATCATCGTTCCAGAGAAGAGAATACAATTGCTGAATTTCTTGATCTGCCCGCTTGAAAGTTTTGGCGTTGTCAGATACAACGAGATTTGGAGTGCCATAATCAGCGCAGTGGCTACGAAAAGCGAGTAGAAAGGATTCTGTCGACATGTCATTTAAAAGCTCAAGGTTTAGATTTCTGGTTGTGCAGCAGGAAAATATACAAATATAGCACTTTTGGAATGAGTGGCTCGTAGATTCATTTCTTACGGTAAGGCTTCCTGAGAAATCAACTCCTATTGAAGAGAGTGGCTTTGTGTTATTAACCCGAAAATCAGGTAAATCAGGAGAAATAGGCAGAGGAAAAGGTGTACCAGTCAATTTTTTGCATATGATGCAGTTGCGAAGAACACTTCGACACTGTGACTTGCCACATGGTAACCAAAACTTCTGTCTCAATGCGTTAACAGTTGCAGGAACGCCTAAATGGAAAACAACTTCGTGATAATATCTGATAATCAATTTTGAAAACGTACTACTTTTTGGAATCAGTAAGGCAACTTCGCACTTTCAGGGATCTTAGCCAATTGCAGTCGTCCTGCAGTTCTGATGATATCGTCTCTTAAAACCAAGCCCAATGAACGTACAAGTTCTGGCTTCTTATCTCTGCTATTTTCATCATTCAAATATTCATACTCTTGGAAATTCTACTTTTTGAACAAGCTGTATCAAGCGATCTTCTGCAGAAGAGATCTCGTCACAGGAAAGTTTTGGAGGGAACTGTGTATCAGGATTTCTCAATTTCGAAATGAATCTGCGAACGTAAGCCATGGTTCTAACGAGTTTAGGATACGAACTGAAACGTTCTATGTCAACAAGTTTTGACAACTCACTACTGTATTCAGTAACTGTGGAAAGAACGTTAGCAGGGGATTCCTCAATCTTTTCGTCAATCCTATATTTCCATTTTGGCCAAGAGATTTTATCCACTTGGGACCAAACTTCCAATTCTCACAGTTGAGTACCTCTAGTAATAATGTCTGCGACATTCTCATCAGATGGAACATGTAACCAAGCGTTCTGTGGAATCAAACTCTTGATTTCGGAAACACGGTTGTTCACGAAAACTTTAGTGCGTCCTATCTTATTGCTGCTCAACCAGTGAAGGCAGATTTCTGAGTCTGTCCAGGCATTTAGTGAATCAATGAAGAAGTCGTTCTTATAGGCTGCGATGACATGACTCACTAATCGAGATCCGATCAACATAGCGTGCAATTCCAACTTTGGAATAGTCCATAATAACTTTTTCTTCTGCGGAACTATCTTGTACCTGGCACAAACAAAAGTGGAAACATTTCCCTGCACGAAGAAAACTACACAGCACATTGCCATGAAGCTGGCGTCACAAAATAAATGAATCTGCACTGGTTCTCTCACATTTATGTTTAGATATCTTGGAATTATCAGATGCTCGCGGATTTCATCAAGATCAAATTGTAAATCGAGAAACTCGTCTTGGAATTCTTTCGGAAGTATTTCATCCCAAGTGAGTGATAACTCCCACAATTTTGAAATAAAATGTTTCATACGCATAGTGACTGGGGAAGCTACACCAAAGGGATCAAAAAGGGATGAGGCAATTGAGAGAGCAATACGTTTGGTGAGCGGTTCATGAGTTTCTGTCAATTTCATGGGAAACAATAATTGATCTGAGTCACAATTCCATCTCATACCTAGGAGAGCTGCTGTGTCTGACTTCGATGAAACTTTCTCTGTACTGGCAGTTTCGCGCAAGGTGTACCATTGCCTCAAGTTCATCTTAGCTGAATTTAGAATGGATCGAGATTTCTGAAAATACTCGACCGTATCTTGCTCAGTTGAGCATCCTGAAGCTAAGTTGTCGACGTACAGCTTCTCATACATGTCTCTTGAGACTTCACAGTCATTGATTCTCAAATGATATCTGACGATTGCGTTCATGACGAAAGGAAAGCATGTGGGACCGAATGCTAAACAACGATATCTAAGGGATACAATCTCACAGTCAGGATTACTATCTCTGAACCACAAAAATCTGAGAAAATTTCGATCATCTATCTCAACCTGGATTGAAAGAAATGCTCACTCAATATGTGCACAAAAGGCGTATCTATGAACACGAAATCTAAGTAAGATTTCCCAGAGACTGTTCAACAGACAAGGACCAGCCTCAATACAATCGTTCAAAGATACGTGACCTGAGCTTGCATCAAAAACTACTCTAAGCGGAGTCGTGGAATTATTTTCTTTGAGGACATAGAAGTGTGGGAGATAATGACAATTGGACTCATGAGAAAGTTCGTCAATAGGTACGTCTTCGACATAACCTTTCTTAATGTGGTCATTGATCACATTTGAATAGGCATCAAACAATCCTATTCCTAATAGACGTTTTTTAATCTGAAGTAGACGTGATTTGCTCATGTTGAAATTCGATGGAAGAACGGGATGATCATCAAGCCAGGGTAACGGAGCTACATACTGGTTATTGTCAGAGTCAAACTGAAGTCGATTGCAATAACTTCTCAGAAAGTCATCATCACTCTTTTCTATAGAGGGGTCAGTCAAACCAATTGATTCCATACTTAAAGAATCTCGAACAATAGTTTTCAAGTTATCTAACTCATCTTCTCTTACATTTTCAAAAGACAATTCAGGTAAAATTCGTTCCATGATGGAGTGAGTACTTAGGAGACAAGATATTCTGGAATATTTAGTTGGCGGATATTCTTGCTTCTCGTGAATTGGACCAGAGAGAATGACTCCGAAGACGCTGTCTTGAGCAACAGGTCCATACGGATCGGGAGAGAAAACAGTGGACTTCAAGAAACTCCAAGCGAAGTCTGCTCCTATCAGAATATCAACAACAAATGTATTTTCATCAAATGGATCGGCGAATTTCTTACCTTGCAATTGTAGCTGACTGATGAGCTCACACGAAGACCAACCTGATTGGTCGATCTTGACAATTTCGGGGACGACAAGACACTGGATTGTTGCAGAACCGTCAGTAGTTTCAAGACTTAGATTCACTAGCTCACATGAAATGATCGAAGATTTACCTCCAAACACGTTGTTTTGAATAGTAAATCTTTTTTCAGTTTTCAAACTCAATTTATCAGCAGTCGTTTTCCTGATGAAACTCAACTGCGATCCTTCATCGATCAGAATCTTTGCGGTAAGCCTTATATCATCAGAAAATGCAACAGCTTTTACAGTTTTCAAAAGAACGTTGGAAGAAGTATCCTTAGATTTATACTTCTCAGAAGAAGTCAACGATATGGACGACAAAGTGGAATCTGGGTCGCCAGAAACTACGTCAGAATTATGAGCACCGTGCTCGGAATCATTTAAAACGTCACTATTGTTACATGAGGTTGTGTTCTAGGCTGTCGAGATTTACCATTTTGATCAGAAGACTGATCACAACCTTCAGATCTGTTAGTAGCACTATTACTACTGCCGACATTCTCAGTTGTGAAATGAGAATGAATTGAACTATGATGAGGTCTGCTACATTTAGCGCATCTACCCTTTGATTTACAGTCCTTCTTCAGATGAGAACCCAAGCAGTTGAAACACAGTTTATGAGATTGGATGAACGTGATTTTTTCACTTACACTTAGGGGACACATGTAAGTTGAATGATCTTCGGATTTACAATAACTACACTGCCGGACGAAGTTCTTAGAAAATGGCTTTTTGGAATTCTTAGTGACAGTCATAGTACTCACAATCTCGTCTCGTCTGTCTATTTGAAAATTGCTATTACGCACGTCATTCTGGAAATGGTTACTTTGCCTACCATGAAGAGTCAAAGAATCAAGGTTCTCAAGTTTACGAACCTCTGTTTCTAGAAAAAACATAAATTCGTCAAGAGACGGATACGAACCATGTGTGGCATCTAGCATTTTCATCTGTAGAGAATGCGGAATTTTCCTTAACAAGGACGGTAAAATAAATGGACCGTACATGGTGGAATCATAAGAAAGATGACTCAATGCAGAAATATCAAACTTGATTTGATCCAAAAAACGTCTCAAATCAGAGGCTGTTTTATCAGCTGATGGAATTTCATTTATAGAATCAATATGAGCGTTCTTAATCCTATCTCTGTCCCCAAACTCATCCTTCAACTTCTGAATCGCTTGCTGAAACGATGAGTTAGAAGGACGCATGTGGTTGATTCTTTCCTTAGCACGACCATGTAACAGGTTGTTAAGATAGTGGAACTTAGTGACATCTTCAATGTCGGTTCTTGACTCTATCTCAGAATAGAACGTGTCGTAAAATTCAGACCATTTTCGGATGTCTGAACCATCAAAATGGACCATCTGTAGCTTGGGTAACTTGGCAAAACTCGTGGGCTTAGAATGCGTGGGCTTACATGTGGGTGCAGCGGATACAACAGCGGGTTTTACAACATGTTTTTCAAGAAAAACTTCAATTTCATGCAGACCCTGTAAACTGTCACGCATGAAATCGTTATCAATTTCTAACTGCGCAAAAAATTCATCTGACTGGATGAAATTGTCGGAATAGGCTTCCATAATTAGTTTATCGATATTTCGGATATCGTCTAACTTGGATTTCAAGAAGGTGAGATCGAAGCTGATTGAGTTTATATCAGGAGATTCACTAGAAAGACATGCCTTAACTTTATTGAAAGATTTCTTAAAGTAAGAACGGTGACCGGCACGTTGCCGAGTGAGACTTGATAAAGTAGACATTTACAAGGAGTGAATAACACCTAAATATATAAATACAAGGGATCAGCTGATCTTAATACATGAAATTTATATAGCACATAAAAATGGAAACTTTTACATCAGGAGCTTGCGTTGTGTATGCGTTGCGTCGTGTGGTCACGGCACATTGTGGTATTCTTACCGACAAACAAAAGTTTATTCTAGTTTCATGAACAATTTTATTGCGAGTACAACAGAATTTGTATTTGTATGATTTTACACGTAGTTTCGTTGGTGAAGAAAAACAAAGTCAAGTTTAATATTTACAAAAGGATTCCACAGTTGCTTTTGTGTCATTAAAATGTTGTTTCGTGTCTTATAGGTCGCGTAATGCTTCAATCAAAAATTGAGCTATTTGGGGTCACAGCGAAAAACGGTTTACAACCACTACCGCTAGGTCATATTTTCTCCAAGGAATTAGATAATAACGATGCCCATAATACGAAGTACGTACTTTTTGACGAATAATAATGACTTTATTTTCTGAAAAGCTCGGTTGACAACACTGATCTCTAGACTTCTTTTATTAGACGAAATTCAATAATTATAAAGCTATTGGACAAACCTACGCGAGCGTATGTATGTGGTAAATTCTATCTCCTCTAAATATGACGAAATAGAGAAATTAGTAAATTAATTGGTGAGCGAAAGGCACATCTGCGGCTGAATATATCTTGTTAGTGAGTTGCATTATGTGTCAATAATACTAATATTAATAATCAAAAAGCTGCGTAAATTGTCTGGGCTTGCTCAGTGAAACTGCTGCTGTTAAATTCACAAAAATAATGACGTCGTCATTTCGAGTGACAACTCCAAATTGCAAGCGGTTTTACAAAATTAATCTATTCTAACGGATTAAAACAATCTTGATGTAAGGCTAATTATCAATGCCTACTGCTTATTCTCAGATTATGTCATAAGCATTCGCTATATTCCAGAAAAAATATGCTTCGAATTTGATAAATAACCGGTATACAGACCATTAGACACATAGTATTGAAGATGATTTACTCAGTATTAATTCTGTCACTATGTGCTTATCTGCCAATCACTTTGGCTGCCCCTGACTGGCGGGTCATTAATGGAACAGAAACTCTACCATACGAATTTGGGGCAATTGTTGCTATCTATTTTGATGGAAAATTCTTCTGTGGAGGAACTTTGGTCGACGATGACACAGTTTTAACAGCAGGCCACTGCTTCTACGATAAGTCTGACCCGAAAGCTCACAACATGTTCGTCAAGATTGCAGCGCACAACTTAACTTCGAAGGATTTTTATGAGCAGGTGGCATTTGTGGAAAGGATGATTTTGCATCCCAAATTTCGGATAAGATTTTTCCAGAATGATTATATGATTCTTAAGTTGGACAGACGCATCATTCCGAAATCACCTGTCACTTACACCCGTTTACCTCCAAGACAAGGTTTCAATGTTGTCAAACCAGGTGATTTTTGCACCGTTGTTGGTTGGGGTACGACAAACCCCAGGGGATCTCCTGGCTCAACAATTCTTCGAAAGGGATCAGTGAAAATTATATCCACTGACGCATGCTCTCGCCATTATCGATTCCTTAATACCTTCCATGTATGTGCAGAGTCAGCACATGTCTCAACGTCAGCTTGCATAGGCGATTCAGGTGGTCCACTCTACTGTTTCGCAAGTAATCTCGGATATCAATTTGTTCAGGTTGGTGTTGTTAGCTATGGAAGAATTCCTTGTGGAAGAATACCATCCGTGTACTCAAGAATTTCTGACAATCTCGATTGGATTAAATCGCAATTTTGAGCAAGAGAAGCAATAAAATCACAACTTTTAGCTGCTAATACGTCAAAAAAATAAATTACTATTCTTCACTAGTTCTGTTGTTTTGATACCGATATAGAAAAGTCTGTCGAATGCTACATAATAGTTATTGGCTATCACTTTACGTCAAAATTTTTGCTTCGAAGGAGTCTCGCTAATCATTTGTTTGCGGGCAAATGTATTGTACTCTGTCTTGTACTAGTGTATTGTACTAATGTCTTGACTTCTGCCTTCACTCGCATTCCTTTTGAGCCGTCAGCGTGGCCTAGTGAAGAAGGTGCGAGCTCGTCTCCACCGCGGACTTCGGTTCGATTCCCAGGTCAGGCGAGTGCAGTCGGGGAATCAAGGGTGTTGGTGTCTTGTATTGACTTAATAGCTGTCATTCTCTTTCGATATTAAATGTTGTGTAGATACAGCATTTCATAAGCGAGCAAATCAAACTTATTTCTGCAATGTTTGAAAACTTTGAACTTGCTCAATGACACCTGATTATTTCAGTGAGCGCCAAGGTGATGGGAACCAATGGATGATGACAAACATTTTCGGTATCTTCTTTGACGCGCTCGAACAGGTGCTGTGATGACATTCCGACTTGTATGATTCGAATCATATTCACAAGCTTCATTTTGCCGTCTGTGCTATCAAATTCCAAATAATGTCTCGTGACTATTAGACATCAATACATCCAATGATGAAGGCATCTACCTTTGCAGGTCTCTCACTCCAGCGCAACTATTTTATTTCATGTCAACCCGTATTTCATTTTCTCAAGTCTTAAAATTGTAAATAGATATCATTACAAACCGTCATGCTCATTGTAGTTTGTATTTATTCATAACTTAAATTCATTAATAATCAACGTGTTTTTATTTTTGAAAAATAAGCGTTTCTGACTTCTGACTTCTAGCCTGCCACTTCCTTTTTTAATATAGGTTTCATGCACAATGACTGTGCTTTGCAACCAAATTACAATAAAATACGACCTTCATATAAAAATGCAACAGCTAGATTGCAAATTTAAAAATGCATGATAGAACAAATTTACAGACAAGCCTCAAGATTTGGTTGATCGAAATTTGTTCACCATAGAACCATTTTTGACCGAACATGTGCCTTCCATTTCCTCAGTCAAAGACCGTTTTACAGTTAATGAGATTATTACTAATACTAAAATTACCAACCCCGACATCTATTTAGCTAGCTTCGACGTAGTTAGCTTATTTGCGAACATTCCAGTAAAATAAGCTATCAGTTACATAACCGAGTATTTAGATAGTACCAACTTGCCAGTGAGCAAATCTACTTTAGCGAGTCTCATGGAGATAGCCTGTACCAATGTCCCGTTTTATTCAACGGCAAACATTACGCTCAGACCGATGGCTAAAGTATGGGCTCTAACCTTGCTCCTCTTATGGCTGAATTTTGCATGCACAAAATTGAAAGAGATCTGAAAATGCCTCTACTGTATATTCGATACGTAGACGACAATTTAGCGATTTCCAATTCTGAGTATGAAGCTGAAGAATTTCTTACCGTCTTGAATTCTAAGCATAGCAGCACTAAGTTTACTATGGAGAGATTTCGCAATAACAACATTAATTTTCTGGACATATCGGTTTATGTCTCTGAAAATACTCTGTGTACGAAATGGTTTGTGAAACCGACGAACACATCTTTATGCGCCTAGTAAGTCATGCACTACGAATAATTATAAATTAAATGCCATCAAGGCTTTATACACCAGATCTCAGCGTCTCAGAGCGAGGACCACAAGATTCGAGCTTCCAATAAAGTAAAAGAACTTTTACTCGTAACGGCTACAAAGCCAGTTTCATAGAAAAGGCCATTAAGGAAAGCAATTGTGCTCGTGAAATAGCCACCAAAGATAAAGAATTTTTTGGGAGAATTCCATTCGTAAAAGAAAACGAAATGAAATTCGCAAGGGAGTTTTTCAGTTAAACAGAAGTCTTAGCAGAAGCAAAATACGTCTAGCCTTTTACAGCTATAAAACTCAAAATATGATAAAAAACAAAGACCCAGTCCCCTTTTCCATGTCTTCATCCATCGCGAGACATGCACAAACCAGGATAACCGAACATATCAAAGGCAGACCACCATCAGAGATATCTATGCATATTCATCCACTGTCTCGTGATTGCTGTAAAATTCTCATGCGTATCTCGAACACACATGTCGCTGAATCTCTATTCATCAAGCAGTACATCGACGAGAAGAAGATATTGATGAACAACAACGTGCAATTGGAAGAACCACAGAATGAGAGAGGTCGTCTCTTCTTCCGTTTGACTCATAGAAACACAGTCCGTTTCATAAAAAGTGGATCATCATAAAATTTGACTAAATAAAATATAAGTATGATACAGAAAGCATTTTTCATGTTATGTCATGTCCCTAATATATATAAATGTCCTTATATAATCTGATAAGCTATGATACAGTAACGGTTCTTAAGAAGCTAATATTTTGTGGCCCTACCCTTATTGTCAATGACATTACCAATTCGTCTAGGCATTGATTCGATGATATCGTTGATTTTTGACTGATCTAACTTTCTCCACTCTCTTTTTAACAGTGACGTAAGTTGTGATACGCCATCTGTAGGTAGCAGTGAACGACGAACGTTACGTTTTAGAATACTCCATACATTTTCTATGGGATTCAGATCAGGAGAACGAGCTGGCCAAGATAATATCCTAAGCCCTAATTGAGACTTGCATAAGTTGACTCTACCACTCCTGTGACACGTAGCATTATCATCCATAAATAACCAAGTCGATGGGATCACCAAGTTGATCTGTCATTTGGCCAATGTTCATTCGTAAAACATTCACATAGCGTTCAGAATTCATGGTTCCTTGCTGTATGTGAATTTCAGAGCGGCCATTGGTCCAAATGCCAGCCCAAATCAGTAGAGTCGCACCACCTTGTACCCGGGGACGATATAAATGTCTCGGAATTTCCTAATCAGATTTTATCCATAATCTCAATCGACCATCACTATCTTTCAGACGGACTGATGCCTCATCAGACCAGACAACCCGATCCCATTGATTTCGCCAGTGATAATGACTCATTGCCCATCTGAGACGTCTTTTTGTATGCTGATCTGATAATTCGATCTGAGAGGGCCTCTTACAGCTCTTGAAATTCGACTCAATAAGTCTTCTGCGAATAGTGGACTTAGAAATAGACGAGTCTAGTGCAGCCATCTCAGTTAACGAGAGACTTGGATCAACTTTAACAAATCTCAAAATTAGGCGGTCTCTACGTTTGGATGTTTTGCGTGGACGGCCAGAGCCCTCTTTACGACAGAGTCGAAAATCATGATTATGCCATCGATGCACATTTGTGTAAGGGACATTTAGTCGCTTGCTTGTAGCTCGCAAAGAAACCCGTAGTTCTAGCAAGGCTGACACTTTGCCTTTTGTGAATGCGATCTCGTTATTGTTCATTTGTGCTTTGTATTGTTTTCAACCGGTAAGAGATAGATTTCTAGCTGAAAGCAATCAGGAGTGCTGCCAACACCACCGCAACGAAGTCAGGAAGCTATGGAACATGAAGTCCAGTTAATCACATGTAGCAGTTACATTACCGATTTTCTTTATTTTTGTTTTGCTTGATAGCTGTTGGCTTGTAGAACAACATATTACATAACAAAGGAAACAAATGTAATTTCATAAGAGTGAGGTATGATTTTGTGTAACATTGCTAAATGAAGATCAAATTATCTACTACTTTTTTATCTATAACAGGAAAACAACTCAATATTCATGCTTGAAATTTCCAACAATGATATTAGTAAGCACAACTGACATATCTTCCAAATTTCAGAGAAATTCGTTCAAGTTTGGCGGAGTAAGACAAAGTTGAAGTTAAGGCGATGTTTAAGGGTGATCCATTTTTTATGAAACAATCTGTAGATTGTTTAACTGAAGTTGAATAGAATGGAAATTGACTCAAGGTCGCGGCACCGCCGGGGGAACTAAGTTGGGGCATGAATGACCAATGAAAAGCTTAGATTTACACATGTGACTGATTCTAACCCAATGATACAGACGTTGACAGGTGTATCTAAGTGAAAATGCGTGCGATTTATGTGCCACTATTGTGTATTGCATGAAGCTTAACCTTCGTTCTAGAGGTTTTATTGTTATCAATTTCTATGGTTTGACTAAAAGGGAAGCATTGTGCAAAGTATCAGTGACTGCTATCAACCGGATCACACAGCAAAGAGACACAGGAGATGTCAAGTTCTACAGAGAAGTTTGTGAACGTTTTTTCATGCGCCTGCTAACTTTTTTAAAAATGGTATGAGGGCCCAACATAATCGAGAAAACTTTTGCGCAATGATCTGAATTCTTCGAATCTGAAGGAGTCGTGGCGATCGGAGCATTTTGAAGGAATTCAGAGCAATCCGCAAGCGACGCACGAGTATTTTTCCTATCTCTGCAAGATATTAAAAATTTCTTTTTGCCCACTTAATAAGTTCCTGCATGTGCCATCTGTGTGAATCAGTTTTCACTTCTAGCAAAGTGATACGATTAAACAATCTAATATTGTGGGAAGAGCTCTTCTTATTTAAAACTTCGCTCGATTTTATCTTGTATATAAATATGATATCGTAAAAATAAAAAAGATATAAATATGATATTATATAATATCTATATAATGTCGATATCGTATTTTTTTACACTGTGTACGCCACTGATGATGAGCGTAAACGCTTGAAAGTGCTATGGCCAATAAACTTCAATCAACCAATTCAAATTTACTTTATTATCAAGTTGATGTCTTTTAATTTCAAACATTGATTCTTTATCATGATTGTAGGTAGGGCTGTCTCACGATTTTTCACTATTGAGACAATGTTTCAATAAACGTTATTATAAATTATTATTATTATTATACATGCAATCGATGAAAAAGACGCTATTGAATAAAATGCGCCTAAATAGTGAACCTGAGCTGTAAAAGCAACGAAAGATGTGGTCCTTCATTCAAAAGTTTGCGGTGCTACTCCTTTTTTTGCTCTTGAATTCCTTGAACTAATAATCTCCATTATTTGATTTTAAACACTTTCTTACTAATGATTCCGACCTTCGGATAAGCCTACCGAATGGTGAAGTGTTATAAACTTTTATGTAAAGTACGGTATTCAGCTGTCAGAGCAAATCTGAATTTTGTTCTCGACCAAAAAAGCTATAAAAATGTCATCATTTAAATTATTCTTCAATCTGTGTATGTAGCACTGCAGGTAGTAATGAGCAGTTGGCAAAAAGTACGATGTTTTCATTCTCTGAAGAGCTACACCCAAACAGACGTTTCATTCAATAATCACAATTTCATTCTACATCAGTTCATATAGAAGATTAAAAATGCATTACGGAAGCTGATGTAATTCCTTTTGCGCCAGGGCTATAAATACGACCGGCCTCTGAATAATGTATCCGGATAAGAAGCTCGCCGTCGATCAGATGATTTCCGCGATTCTATCGTTCCTTTACTTCTTGTCATGTGCGCATTTCGGTGAGTGGAAAATTAAAGAACATATAATGTTGTTAGTTCAACATTCATTTGTTCATTTGTTTATGTAAAGCCTTTTTGGATTTTGACAAAGGCGGTGTTCAATGCCGGCATGAGTTCGCATGCGTTTTCCATCGAATGAAAATTGTTCAAAAATGAGTTTATTAATAAGTAATTAGCACGTGTAACTTTTGCGCATGAGCGTGAAGTTTGCATATGTCAGCGAGCTTGTTGATTGAACTAAATAAATGTATTGCAATATTCATCAGTGAGTTTCTTGCATCAAAGAGCTTAAGAATCCAGTCGTGAGAATTTTAAAGTTCAAAAAGAAAAATTACAAAGAAAATATTATCAAAATCTAAAAAGGCAACACTGCGTCAGGTTCGCTAGACGAAAAATATGAGTCAGAGAAGTGGAAAATGAATGAATACCCAAACAAGTTCTGTTGTGAAAAACACAAATTTCTGCTAGTACTGAATGACATTGGGTGTAGAAAATGTAAGAAATGAGGAAGCATTTTCCAGTTACTGGCAAACATTCATTGATTATTCAGTTAAATCTTCTTCTTGATGCGTTCGCCCCTTAGAAAGTAATTTTGTGAGCTTTCAATAGACCCGCTTCATCTGTATTTCTGGATTGATTTTCTGAGTAGGTGTCTAGGTTGATTCACTTTGATTAATTCCACAGAAGCTCCAGCATGCGTCCTCCACAACTTAGAGAATCATCCTGTATGCAACTTTGGCTGCACTGTCATCTGCTGATGTGAATGGTCTCAATATTCACTGCCCACACACGTGAAGCACGATTTGCAAATAAATAGATAAACCTTGCTTATACTAGGAAGCATATTAGGTTGACACTTTTCTTCCATGTGGCCGAGTTTAATTCATTCCACTCTCAATTTTTTGTGCTGACTTATTAGGCTTTATTTTGGTGTTTAGCAAGAAAGCAGAGTTTAAAGTGAAAAACTCAGGTTTTCCTGGAAGCAGAGCGAACACTACCACAAGACCAGTGCGTCGATCATGAAAGGTAGTATTTAATAGGCAGGTCCATAGGGTTTATACAGCCACAGATAATAATATATTTTGCCTTGAGAATATTCAAACGCAGACATTTTCGAGAAAATCACTTGATCCGTTGACTATCGTGTCAAGGATAGGACACACAGGTTTCCACATTTCTTTTCAGACAACCGAACAGGTTGATGCACACTGCGCATTCACTACGTCATGCGATTTTTATCAGTGAATGAATTTTCCGATAAATAATTCAGTTTGAGTATCATAGACATAAGGCGCTAGACATATACAAGTATAACAGCGTTAATTCATTTTTAAAGAATATTTATTTTTACCTATTTAGAAGCTTCCAATTTGGAATGTATCCCCAGAAGCAAGAGCTATCTTTAGACAATTGCAAAGTCTACGAATAATGACGTCATTAGTTCAGCCAACTTTTTCTCCAAGACAGCAAACTGACAACTCGTTGTATGCAAAATAGAGAAGTACTTTAGCTTCTTAAACGCTTGACATGAGAAGCCAAATTTCTCTTCTAATAAATTTATTTTTAAATCATAAATCATAATTTATTTTATGAAAGTGATTGACTTTGACTAATGAAATTAAACTTTTGCAGCGTCTTCAGCGACACTAAATGCAGAAGGCAACGTTCGTGCAGCTCTTCTAACAGCTGCTAACTACGATAAAAATGCAAGACCTTACACGAACGAGTCGAATCGACAGATCAGTGTTAGCATTGATGTTGCTCTCAATCAGGTCGTTGAAATGGTAAATTTTCATTTATTCCTTCCAAAGTGCAGTTCTTAACCGATCTTTTGTTTTCAGGAAGATAAATATGAAACGCTTTCAACTTCTTTGTGGGTTCGCTTGGTAAGTGCATTATTAGAAATCTGCTGATTAATGCCATGAGGAGTTTAACTTTGGCTCGATGTTTCAATAGTCATAACAGGTTAGTGGTGTTTGGGTCGAGAATCGGTCAGGGTTAGTTTTCAGGGTTGGGTTCGAGTGATGTCGGATTTAGGTTCGTGGTCTGGTTAGTCCTTTCGAGTGACGTACGACTTCAACCATAGAGCTCAACCAGATTTCTAACTAATATAATGTTGCTCCTTACATCCGAAAGATTCTAGCGAAGCCAAACACTGACATCTTTAATGAAAACTGTGAAAACATTTCCAGTCAAAAAAATGTCTTGAACGTCACAATTTTTTAATCTTCCATGTCCTTTGTCTCATACTTGACCGGAACGTAGGAAGCACAGCAAATTTTTCTTTCTCACAGCATCTTTCTTCACTTCTCTCAAACCTTCGATTCTTTAACGACATTAATGGGTGATAGATTGCACTCCTCTGATATAGGCAATTATTACTATATGATCTTTATTGTAATTGTACTGTACTTTGTGGTAAACTGACGATATTACTGTTTCCCTCCCATATAGTCAACCGATTCAGATGAACAGCGTATCACAAGAAAGCCGACAAAGCGCTCTTCCTCTTTATGCATGATGTTTCACTATCACACCTTCAAGTTTACTTGCTGAAAAATTACGATTTTAGATAAAGCGATTTTCATGACCACAGTCTAACAAAGACGATGCAAGTTTGTGGTTGTTTCCTCAGGGAAGGAGAAAGAAGGAATTTATTTGTCAGACAAGTGGAAATTACACTGTTTCGTCTGCGTGTACATAATAAGTAAATGTAAAGAATTATAAGGGTGCTGATTCACCAACCGGCGTTCATTAAGCAAACGGCTGCTTCGTCTACAAATCAGGGACGGAAGCGGTTCAAGTTTTTACCGGTTAGCCGATTAGAAAATTACCCGGTTAACCGGTTGATCACATATGCTTATATAGCCTATCTACGTGAGAGCTGGATTGCAGTTGCCGACTCTTGGACCACTGCACACGCTCACTGCCAAGCCAAGAAATGCTTGTCCCCTCCAGTTTGTCATACCAAACTAAGAACTCATGTGTGTTATATGGTATCTGTAGCATCCATTGTCACATTATCTGAACACATTTTCCATTTTGGCCCAATAAGAGTACACTCGTAGTGGCAATAAATTCATTTACGAAATCAAACTAGAGCAAGTTTTATTGCGATGGCTATGGCAACAAGGTGAATGGAAGACTATCAGGCATATCAGGATGTATACAGCCATGCAAAGTAACCCACGTATCCAATGACTTCCAAATGCGTGTGTAGTACTGACATCAGTGCTACGCTTTATGTTGACAAATGTTTTTCACATGTGGTGAGAAGCAATAAGTGCGTCGAAATTGGCGCACTGTTGAATCTGGCAAAGTTAGAGCAATAAAGGCTACTGGAACCATGAAGTTAAGAAGTCATCTACAATATGTGGTGCAACAGTTCATTGATTTTTGAGCAAGAGCTATTCTATCTTGCTCCATCATCAGAAATAAGATATCGCTGGCGAGATAGGCTTATGGACTAATGATGCACATGAGCTGTATATGCATTTGACCTCATGTACGCAACATACTACACATCATCACGCATAGAAATTACTAATCATTACTTCAGTAGGAACAATATAATCATACATAATGAATTTCTTCTATGGCTGTGCGCGATGCACCGGTTCTTTTGTAAGAACCGGTTTTTGGCCCGGTGCACCGAAACGTTCGAAATTTGATCAATTTAGAATTTCACTGCACAGTTTCACTAAAAACTAAATTGATTCTATCTGCAAATCTTAGTCGCAACAGATGTAGAACAATGATCTTTAGGAACACAATATGATTATTCCAACTAGGAGAACATTATTCAATTATATTTTTCAATTCAGTTTGACCTTTAAATTTCTAAGTGATGAAATTGAAACATTTTGAAAATCAAGGCTATATCGCTAAATTACTGATGCATTTCCTGATGATGAGAAAAAATGTGAAAAAGTGACGAAGATAGATTATTCAAGTTCATTAGAAATCAGTTTGGGGCCTCAAAATCTCATTTCTCGGCACCTAAGAATCTCGGAATTTCATAGTGAAAATAGCTTAGTTGTTCTCACAGTCTCATAGGAATCTCATAGTCCAGAATCTCAAGATATGTCCTTCGTTCTGTCCGAAAGATTGCCTGAAACCGAGCAATGTCTACTGTAGCCTAGATGTCGACCCCAATGCATAGTAATTTGTAGATTGCGATGACATTGCTTCGATTCATTCTATTTTTTCCTGATGTTTTCAGGTATTGTATTTTTCATGATTTTGAAAACGGTATCAATGATGACCTCTTCCTTTGCTATATGCTGCACCTGCATATGGTTTTAAAATGAACAATTAAAACTCGGACGTTTCGTCCGCCACTGACTTAATAGCATAGTAAATGCAACTTAATGTCATTTTCTGGTTAATTATGATTTTTAGTATTATGACTTTTTAGTATTAGTATTTTAGTATTTTCAAGTATTTGCAAAACAGAATCAAAAGATGCCTTATTGAATTTTCTTAATATCTTATGCAATTTGCATTGAATTCTAAACATTTGTAACAGTATTTGTCTTCCACATCTTGAAGTCTTTATTAACTATCAGCCTAGAACGAAAATGAAATTATATTTCGGCTAAACTTCAGTGCTTCAGTGTGTAGCTTATAAAACTTTATCACCGGTGCATGGAGGTGCGGCCTGAGCACAGGCCTAATTTCTTCACATTTTTGTCAATAAACATTCTTAAGATGAGACTGTCAACCATGTAGGTGAGGTTTACATCCGGAAAGCAGTTTTTGGTTGTAAATGACCAAACGATAGGAATGCACATTCGATTCAAAAGTCTAATCATAGAGTAGGGATAGGTAGAATGTCGTCTCAAACAAGTATCTGTATACAGTGAAAATTTTTATATCAATAGATTCAGTTTTTTGCGGAGATTGCGTTCCCGTCGTCCAAAAAGTTATTTGAGCAATTTTGAAAAAAGTCAAAATTTGCCAATTTATATATTACCGAGATGACTCTCCTTTACAAGTAGAATGAAACAAGTTGGATATCAAAAGGAATGAATATTTGCTAATAAGCATCCTAACTAAGCGGAAGACTTTTAGACTTATATGGATGCATTATTTGAAGATCACGATGAGAGCTGCTTTTGTTTCGCATTCGTATGCGATTTGTGTTTGTGTGTGAGAACCCGATTGGAAGAAGTGCACTCACTTTGGAACACTGTGTGATTTTATGACATTTCCTATTTCCTAATAATAATACTCTTATTTATGTACTCTCACATCTTCACATATACGACCTGGTCGTAAAAAACATCAGGCCCAAGCCCTATTCGGCCCTGTCCGACCCGCAGGCCGCCCGGCGCACGGGTCAACAACAGCTGCCTATATCATTGCTAGACACGGTGCGTCTAAATCAACACTTTGGGAAAGAAAAATGTCCATAAAAGCGGATTGTTGAGTCTAAACCAGAATTTTACGTAGATTCCGAATTTCGCAGGTAGAAAGTCATCTATCGAGCTATTCAAAACATACAGACAATTTTTTGATTACTATCGATCTGATTGATTGGTAGTGATTGATTTTGTTAAAGAATGCTACTAGAAATGCTAAAATATAAGTAACTACCCTAAAATTTAATGTAGATTTCAAATTTTGCCATCAAAATATCGGCTGGTGAGTCAGTATGAAGACGAAGCTGCTGAAATGACCATCAACAAATGCATATTTTTCTTGCCGTTTACTAATCTTCTAGTGGTGACAATTTTGAATTTCAATTTTGGGCAATTCCACGTGAAGTGGGACATGGAGTGGAAAATCAAAACAATCATTAATTCATTTCTTTTAGTATTTTCCATAACAAAATTATCTGAATTTTTCATTTCTGGGGTCAATTATTGCGTATTATGATCGGAAGCCATTGTATTTTTAGATTTTACGAGTATGATGATCCTCGAAAATGTCAGAAAACTCGTATAATTTACATGAAAGATATATCCCTTGGAATGTATCAAATATTCAACTTTTTTTGAGATATTGCGTTTAAGATTGTATTATGTATTACACGCTATTATGGTGGTCATCATCATCATCATCATCAGCCTTTCGTGCCACTGGAGGCAGATGGCCTCCACTCCCTCCTCCAGCTTCTTCGATCTTGCGCTTTCCGAATCCAGTTGATTCCGCTCTTTTCATCAATATCGTCTCTCCGTCTTCTCCTTGGCCTCCCTCTTCGCCTTGGTTTTTCTAGTGGCTACTTTTCCGCTACTTTCTTGGCCCATTTGTTGTTATTCATTCTCGCTAGGTGTCCTGCCAAGCGTCCCTTCATCGTTCTGATTTTATTCGTTATGTCAATGATTCTTGTCCTTTCTCTGATGTTCTCGTTCCGTATTTTGTCCTTCCTCGTGATGTTTAACATTGCTCTTTCCATACTTCTTTGTGCCACAGCCAGTTTCCATTATTGTCGTTTTGTTAGTGTCCACGCTTCTGCACCATACGTCATTGATGGCAGTATGACCGTATCAAACACCCTTCGTTTCAGACATATTGGGATGTTCCTGAGTTTGAGTAGTTTGCTTATTGTCCGAACCTTCTCCAACCAGTATTTATTCTGTGATCTATTTCTCTACCAATTTCGTTATTTGGTGTTAGCCATCTTCCAAGGTATTGGTATTCATTTACTTCTAGTATTTCTCCATCAATTTGAATTCCTTGTCGCGTTGTTCGCGACAGTATTTATAGCAATTGTGGTAGTAGTCGATAACAACTGCTAACTTTTACTTTCGATCCAAGGTCACATGAAGAGCAACTTCCAAAATGTAACGTACGAACGCAAAAGCTATCACTTATTTGAATTGTGAATAGATTAATTGACCATTTTTCTTTAAAATTGTGGATATCTTAGTTTATCCCCTAAAAGCAAATACAACTACACTCTAGGTCATTCGCACATCTTTCGTTGTAATACGACATAGCGCAATGGTGTAACGTACGAACGATTATAGGCCTATTCAAAAGCAACTTGCACCAACAACCGCGGTTTACAGCGGTCTGACAATCTCTTTTGAAGATATTCGTGCGTCCTATGACTATGAGATATCTAGATGACTGTGTCTGACGTTTAATGACGCCGATTCGATAGGTTTTGTGACTTTATTGGATAGCAACACGCGCCGACTCAAATATTTACTATGAAATACACAGCAAGTGTCTTATATGGCCGCGCTTTCACCATGCCTATCGAATGAATGGTGTTTATGAAGGAATGAGTTTATCCTAGCGTGTAAAATGATTTCGAATGAAGCGAAACAATCCTGAACAGAAAGAAACTCTCATACAGCAGAATTATAGAAGCTTGAAAAGTATAGGCCTATAGCCTAAAATAATGGACCATGTCTAAAAATGTTTAGCCAACCAACTAGTGAAGAAGTTCAAAACGAAGAAATCGATTCTACAAGAAGTCAGTGCAAATGCTCTTAGATGAAATCTGAACAAAGGGTAACCAAAGATGCTATATGGGGAAAGTTAAACTGTTGCCTGCCTTGCTGAATTGCATGAAGCATTTTCCATCGGTCCCAAATATATATCAGCAGATTTTCATAAGTTGACAAAAAAGAGCCAGTAAAATTTGATTATCATGATGATGCAAGCATGTCCAAGTAGCATTAACTAGCAGACGCCTAAGCAGAGCTAAGGCCGGCTGGATGCTTGTGTATGACCTTCCTTAAAATTAAAAGTTCGAAACAGGATTTTGGAATCTCCGTTAATTATCCGCGACATGTTCACAGATGCTCAAAGAATCCAATGAATGCTGCTGGGTTGTTGCCCATGCATGAGAATATTTGCTAAGTGCTGTGATGCAGATGATGTTGAGAAAAGCTTACTCGGAGTGTTCCTCTAGTTGCCACTGATAAGGTAACATGATGTTAAATAATGCTGAAGTAATGCAGATACATTCACACTCTTGTTTGGGAAGGCGATCAATGCCTTTTTGGGAAGCAGTGCTGATTTAGGGATAGTGCTCAAATGATTGCCTTCAGTACGTAACGTACGAACGATCTCATCGTAACGTACGAGCGTTTTTCTAAATGCATCGTAAGGCTCATCCAGTTGATTGATCATAGCAACCATGCATTCACGTAGTAAGGTGGATCAACAATTACATGTCTGGGAAATATTAGCTTTCTATCAATTGTAGGAGAGCAGAACATTTTGATAGCATAGTAGTAGATGTTTTTCGTGTCTCCAGAGTGAAACGTACGAACGGTGGCTTTAAACATTTTTTCGTCCATGATAAACAAATATTTGAAAGAATCAAGTCTGTACATATTAACTATAAGAATTTTGCAAGTGCATGGTAGCAGCTGCTGATAAATATCCTTCTTCCATCAAAATATATACACAGAAATATGTTGCAAAATGTAACGTACGAACAAATGGAATTGCCCTTTTAAGGTTTTCAAGTAATTCAGAGAAAAGTTAGATTTGGAAAAGTACACTTAAGAGATAGCAGACCAGTGATGGATGGAATAGAAGAGCGGATCCTGTGTATAAGATCAAAACTGCTACAGAGGCGCCATCCACATGCATACAGAGCACACTCTTTCAATGATCCATTCAATTGCGTAACTTTATTCTGTATCCATGTTCATCGATAATGTCAGTAATAAAGATGATTATCGGATTCCCATTCAAATTCAGTTTGCGACATTGTAACCTCTAATCAAAGTTTAGAACTTTTATAGTCTTTCACCATATGGTCATTGTTGATTCCAGACTGTTTTCCGCTTTCAGACTTCCAAGTGAATAGGTTATATTTCGAATTATTGAAGCTTCGTTCAAGATGAGATATAATTATATTCATCATCGTTTGTGATATGGAGAAGACAATTACAATCAAAAAAAATTAGGATCTCCAGATATAGATAAAATGCATTTGTAGATCGAGCAGTTTATATATCCAACAGTGAAATGCACGTAAGAGACAATTCAAGCATATTTCTGAGGAAATTCTCCAAATAAAACAGTTGGCTACGCAGTTTTTTAATACATTTTAAAAACTCTAGCAGCGATGAAATAACAGCAATAAAACCAAAAATTAATACAGAGGAAATGATAGAAATGATAATGACAAAATCACCAGTAACAATTGTAAACCAAAGTTTCCTCCGGCTAATGACAGTCAAGATAGAAAAGCAACACATTCGCAAATAGAAACTGGACATTTACTTTTCAATTCCTGGCAACAATAAGTTGCACCACCTTTTGAAAAGAAAATGTTACGTGCAGCAAACATAATAGATAGCAATTACAAAATCTGCGCCAAAATTTCTGATAAGTAAGCTTAACTTCGATAAATCCTGTGTACTTTGAAAATTCGAATGCAAATTTTGTAATGTGAGTACATTGGTTAAACACGCCCTTTCCGCCGTTCCGTCTGTTGCAACGAGCAAAAAAGTAATGTTATCACGCAAGATTGTCACAACGTCTTGAGAGATCATATCTAAGCTTATAACCAGTATAATATCATTGATTGTTTCAATTTTAAGTTCTTGAAATGTATGAATGACCCGACTACGGCAGGCTTGATGGGATCCTGTCTTATTGATTCTCAATAAGTCAGAAATGAACAGACATCTCGTGAATGTTGTTGCGTTCACTGTCAAGACTTTATTTGAATCAACTGCAGCGACAAGGCTTCTGGGAGCGAAGCGTCTACCAGAAAGCGCTGTTTCATTCCATTTTATGATTATTTGACATAATTTTGGCAACTCGGAGGGAGGGTTGGACATATACCTGATGATTTCTATGTCATTAAGATGAATTACATTTGTGGAATCAATGCTCTCACATTTCAGCGTTGGACCGATCATCAATTGACTTGGACGTCGGCTTCATACAGCGGTGTCACAACAATTCGAGCTACTTCCTCTGAAATATGGACCCCAGACATAACCGTTTACAATGAGTACGTTAATATTTCCTACAACATCGTATCGTTATTTCATGATATACCACGAAAAGATCGTGAAACTGATGTTGCGTTATTCAGTTTCCCGAAGAACAAGTTGAATCAAGGTCACTTTTTACAAGGAGTTTACTGCAACTTCTTTCGGAAAAGGTTGTTAGGGAAGGCATGCATGTTTATTTCAACGAAGGACATCTCATTCAACCAAACGTGAATATAGATGTACACAGAAAAGGAATTATTTTAAAGGATATAGCGATGCGTAATTAGCGGCACTACTGCAGTTTAGTGCACCCTCTATGAAAGAGACGGAAACGCGCCTACTGCAGTTTAGTGCACCCTAAAACAACGCCGCATTCTCCCGCAAACGATGACTACGCACATTACACCGAAGCGCGCGCTCGGTGTAATGTGCGAAGACGAAGACGAAGACACACGAAGACACAAAGACACTCATTTATAACTATAGGGAAGAACGAACGGCATTCATTCTGTTGATTAAATCATGTTGTTCTCACATGCATTTTAGGGTGCACTAAACTGCAATAGGGGTAAAAGAGGGTACACTAAACTGCAGTAGTGCCTAATTAGCAGTTTGATATGCGACTTTATCACACAGTTTTACTGAAATTGCAAGTAATTTTGATAAACGACTCAATCATGGTTTCGTCGCTTTGGAATGAAATGTTAATTTTGACGAAGAGGCTTTTGAGAAAATTGTATAATTTTTGATTATTTTCGCATATTCTTCAAAGCGATGGCTTCTGGTGATTTTTAAATGTGGTTCAGTAAGAACCGAAACACATGAGAATGTAAGCAGTATGCTTCAATTTGTTCATTAGCCAAGTATTTCTTTTCCTTGGTTCAGATGTTAGCTTCTAATTGATTTTTGAGCCTTGTTAATGTCGCACACTATCGAGATTCACTCTGATGCGGAATTACATTTATGACGTTCGAAACAATAATCAAGCAAATAAAAATTTTGCAACTGTGGTCGCTGATGCATCTTTTTTAAGGGATAATTGCTTTTCACTGTTGAATACACAGAATTAGACAGGTCGTCTCTTTTTCTGTTTGACTAAAACATTGGAACATGTAACGCAAATGAAATGACACAATCTGCTGACATAATACAATAGCAATCGAACAATGACCACCCAGTCCAACATTAAACACGCCAAATTGCGCGAAGTTTCAGTGACTGTTATCAACCGGATCACACATACTCGTAGTCCGGGAGCTACTGATAGTCCGGCAGCCAGAACGAGTTTCTTCAGGGAACGAGGCCGAAAGTGAGACTTTCACAGAATGATGTACACCCTGTGCCTACTACGAATCGGCACGTCTGCCGAGTTCTAGTGAGTTCCTCTTCTTGTCAGACAGGATAAAAAAAACACATGTAAATCCAATGGGACGCAGAATGCAGATTTTGGCTAAAATGAAATTTTGCATGTTTTCTCTGATTAAACGAAAAGTACTAAGCCAAGAGTCATAAATTTTGGCATGGAATGTCTTCAGGTCATTTCCTCTCATTTTCATGCGCCCCTGTCTGTGAAGCTAAACACATTCAGATTTGGCTAGCCTCTTAATGTCGGCAAACACAAACATTTTGAGCAACTCTGTCCACATTCAACCGCATTCTCACATACATTGCCGATTAGATGCATGATAAAAGCACATGTACATCATAGGAAATGACCTGAAGACATTCCATGCCAAAAATTATGACTCTTGGCTTATTACTTTTTGTTTAATCAGAGAAAACATGCAAAATTTCAGTTTAGCTAAAAACTGCATTCTGCGTCCCATTGGATTTACATGTAGTTTTCTTTGATCCTGTCTGACAAGAAAAGGAACTCACTAGAAATCGGCAGACGCGCTGATTCGTAGTAGGCACAGGGTGTACATCATTCTGTGAAAGTCTCACTTTCGGCCTCGTTCCCTGCAGAAACTCGCTCTGGCTGCCGGACTATGACAATTTCTTCCTAAATTCGCGCACAACTGGCTTAATAGCATGTATTTGTAGATCTTGAAGCGCTGAATACAGAAATCAAATTCGTGAGTGTCATAGCCAGTCGCTTTCGGTTATAGGTAAGTTTGAAGGACTCCCATTGGAATCCAATGGTAAAATTCAAGAAATATCTATGGATTGTGAAACACTTGGCAACTTTCTTACATTTCCTTTTGCAGAAAGAAAACTATTTTTTAGAATGCCATGAAATTTGAAGGATGATTGAGTTCAGAACATCAACTTTGATATATAAGTTGAAGTGAATCAGATGATTCACTAATAAATGTAATTGAGCTATAATAACAGTAATTGATGTTTGAGAGCCTCTTCAAAATGAGTAAATTTCATGTTTTGACTTAATTTTGACGATTTTGCTCATTTTGTAGAGGCTCTCAGACATCAAATACTGAATCATGTGACTCACTTAAACTTTTATATCGAAACTGATGATCTAATCAATTTGACAAATTGTCTCATCGCATCTTAATTGACAAAATGAAATCAGACGGTTTCAGTGATTTTACCTTTAATTTTGTGATTAATTACTTGAGTTCTCGTTTACAAAGAGTTCGTTGGCAGTCTACATATGGTGACTATTTACCTGTTTGCAGTGGAATACCTCAAGGGTCATGTATTGGCCCCTTTGTATTCAATTACTATTGTGCCGATATGCCATACCCTGTATCTGATGATGTTATGTTAGTCAAGTACGCGGACGATATCATTATCATTGGTAAAGTGAAGCTAGATTGTCGAAAAAGTCCACTTCTATCGACATTTTCCGAAATACTGAAATGGTCTGACGAAAATAAGATGACAATAAAATCAAAGAAAAGCCACCAAATGTTTGTTACGCTACGTTCCAATTATGATATGGATGACTTCTTTATCCCTCAGATTCCCGTGTGCAAGTTCATAAAGATACTTGGTGTAACATTTGATTCCAACTTGAACTTCCGACAGCATGTGCATAACATTTCTAAGAATGCATCATCAAGACTTCACGTTCTGCGAAAATTAAAGCCCTTCCTCCCTACTTCAGGTTTAGTGCAAATATACAACAATTGTGTGAGAAGCATACTAGAATACTCTGCTGCCATGTTCGTTGGTTTCAGCAGTTCGAACAATTCTTCCTTGGAACGTGTGCAGAATAGGGCTCACAAAATTATTTGTGGCTCCTCTACATGTGATTGCTCTAACTTTTTGCCCCTTGAGTATCGTCGCCTCATGATCGGTTTCGACATTTTTTCATCTCTGTCCCAAGATCAGAATCATCCTTTGCACCATTTATGTCCTCAGCGTCTGGCTTATTCGAATAAGTTCACCATGCCTGTCTGTCTAACAGCAATGAGAAGCTCATCATTCTTAGTCAAAATGATAAAATTGTCAAACAGTGGCTTTGTTCGTTGACAGTTACTTTTCTTCGTGTTATGTGTGCTTTAGTTGTGTTATCATTAACTTTAATTTTTTTTCATATTGTGATGTAATATTTTTGTCAATTTGTAGCCGCTTGTCATGCCTCACGATTACCATTATTGAGGCTTTACAGCAAAATATACACGTCTATTATTATTATTATTATTATTATAAACTCAATCATGTTTCAAATTTCATGACATTCTGATAATCAGTTTGATTAATCAGTCCATCGTTTTGAATCGGTTTGCACTCCTTGCAAAGTGACACGGCTAAACAATGTAATTCTGTGGTACAGATAATTCTAATCTCATTGCTTTGGATTTAATGTTTAAGAAGGAAATGTAGAAGTCTGACAATCTAAAGCTTCAAAGGAACATTGAAAACAATAGCATTGCGAGGTGAATTTTATGCGTTGTCAAGACACAAGGACCTAAGCGATGGCAGCGTCCGCTGTTACGATGCAACGAGCATTACTGGTTATTATCATTTATCCTTATATTATCCTTATATAGTTATAATACAATATCATATGTAATATATAATTGTATTATCCTTATTATAAAGGCATTTTGATGACAGCGTTCAAGACATTTATTGGCTTATGCCGCGAATTTGCAACAATTGCGTAGATCACAAATAACAACATGCACATAGATCGGCCCCACCCCAGCCGAGCAGCTGAAATTACAATGGACAGACATCTGCTGTCTGATTTCTATGGGTGAAAACGTGGAAATCCAAAGTATGCATCAAAGTTGGATAGCGATTTCAACTTCCTGATTAGGAATCTGCAATAAGAAGTCAGAAATTCGCAGTCGTTCCTTATAATCTGAGAAAGCCCCCATTCTCCGCATCTCACTAGCAACAAAGTGCATCAGTAAAAGTTCGTATGATTAATTCCGAAAATTCCCATACCTTCCTAACAACTTAGCGATGAAAATAATCTGATTAAATCTCTACTCCATGGCGCACACACGTACTTTTAAGTATTGCTTTTTATTTGATGAAAGTTTTAGATATTTTTCTTTTTTCCAGTGTGAGATCTGATGCATTAGATATCTCAAAATTCCCAATCAGTGTTACAAATACTGGTAGTGTAAAATGGCTGTTTCCTTTGATGCTAAAGAGTACTTGCAAACTCGATGTCACATATTTTCCGTACGATCAGCAGATTTGTAAGCTTGTGTTTGGAAGTTGGACTTACACGGGTACGGATCTCGATTTAGTAAATTACACTGCTACAGGAGATCTTGCAAACTTTGTGACAAATTCCGGATGGTAAGTTTCTTCGAATACTCATGCCTAAAATTATTAATAGTGGTAATATGTGTGTCTGATCAACAAATACTGTCCTTTGTTAAATTTCCATGCGTATTTATATTCTTGCACTCTGTCGGTATATCACATGCGCTGCGCCTTCTGTTAGAAATACAGGCTCATTCTGTAATAAAATCTCACTCTCTAAAAAACGTCTATCCGAATATTTCAAGAGGAATTGTATAAGCTAGTGGTAGCACTTCTAGTGTAAAAGATGGAGTAGGTTCTGAATTAGGTCAATGAAATATTATTCTGTCATTATTGAATCTTCAAACAACAAATATTGTGGTATCATTGATGAATCTCATCTAGAAACTTATCTTGATTTGACCACAATTTGATGGTTTATAAGCGTCGCTTTCAATAATTATCAATCACATAAAGCGAAGGCCTTATGGCAGTTGATCGTAGGATGAACAGTTCCCATTCATAAGACATTGTACACAATTCTAACAAAATTAATGACGTATTGCATCACATTAACTTTGAAGACATCAAATCGTAAGAAGGAAATGCAAAATCTTTCCAGGTATAGCTGTTGAAGCGAATAATGAGAACATCTTTTGAAGCAATTTCAACATGCAGTGAAGCAGTGAAGACATTGTAACAAAACCGATTTTTCTGTGTAGTGATCTTGAAGAATCTTCTGTTCTATAGCTTTTTACATTTCCATGGCATTATTTGTTCAGCAAACACAACAGAAAATAAACCGGTATTTGTAAATCGTGAAACCGGTTTTTGGCGCTTACCGGTAAATGATGACTTTTTGTGTTCTTCTTGTGGATGAGTTCCTTTATCACACGTGCGATAATTACACAGAATATTTACAGTGTGTAAAGTCATCGGTTCTCAAACAAGCATTGTTATATCATTTCACGACGGCCCTCCTCGATGCAAGGATTGTCATTTCATTGTACTTCAAAGTAATTAATTGTCAGATGCCATTCTACTTTTATATAGTAGAAATAGCGAAAATGATTACTATCCTATCCCAAGGGGCAATTGTTTTACTGAACCTTGGATGGCCCTATGTTCCTTTGAATCACAACCTTTTCAGAATTTCCTATAGAATCATTCGCTTGATGTCAGATTGAATGAAACATTGAAAATGACGTTTTCATGCATATGAAATAGACTATTGAATCATGTTTATCACAAATTGCAGCATTGCTCTAGATCAATGTGCGAATTCATAGAATTGAAAAGGAAGTGAGAGTCCTAATAAAATGCAAGTTCGCTTAATGAGTAAATTGATAGAGCATCAATAAAATCTATTTCAGAAAACATGAATCAAATTATATTCTGAAATTATACAAGTACAAAAGACCACAAGCTGTACCGGGTGAGTCAAAAGTCTTTGCCAATTCAACAACCTATTGATTAAGGACATATTGACAACATATTGAAGTGTAGCTAGCAAACACTTTCTATGTAAGCTTCTTGTATAGAAAACTAATAACTAACACAGACGCAAATAAAATGGAAAATATACTATAACGGAAGACCTGAGTCTTGAAGATCTTGAGCTCCTTAAACGAAGGAGCATGGCGCGAGCATTGGCCCGTTGGAGACAAAGGTTCAATCTTTCAATAATACCCTTGCCTATCCCGTCACGAGGAGAAACAGTCTAAAGGAAAGCCTTGAGCCGATCCGATTGAAGACTGAATGAGCAGTCTTGCCCCACATGCCGTAGACAGAAACTGCTAGCGGCTCACAATGCCAGCCCAATTCTGCGCACTCTATGAGTATAATTAAATTTGAATGAAATAAATAAAAGTCACATCTGCAATATGTACTTGCGTGCATGTGCTCGATCTTATTGGCAATAAGATAATAAAGACAGCATTTTTCACAATTACATTGACTTTGAGCAATTATATTGCAATTGCATAACAAATATTGCCCAATCAAGAATTAATAGCCCTATTATCAAGTTTTGCCAACAATATGAAGAATATGCGAGTAAGTTCCCATGACTTTCATTCATTTTACTCCAACTCTTGATCATTTTCAGGAACATAATTGAATTTTCTCTTCGCCGGCATAACGTCTATTACGGTTGCTGTCCTGATCCATATCCAGATGTCACTTATTACATAATAATGAGACGGAAATCTCTACATTACATAATGTCATTGGTCGTTCCTTGCATCGTCCTCATGCTGATCACGATATTTGGCTTTTATCTTCCGCCTGCATCTGGGGAAAGAATTGGACTGGGAATCACAAATCTACTGGCTTTGGTTGTTTTCTTGCTCGTAGTTGCAGAAAACATGCCGAATCAATCTGACAGTATTCCGTTAATTGGTGAGTGTTTGACATATCCTCTTAATGACTGAGTGGAACACTGACTAACGATTTGGACTTCGGATTAGGCAACGCGTTCAAATTGTCAATACACTGTTGTACACAGCAGAAAACTACCAAAATCAACCGTTTGCTGCTTTAACATTTACTGTTTTCAGTCTAGGCAAAAAATATTAGAAAAATAATTTCTTTCTGTTTTCTACTGATTTTAAGCGTGACGTCATCAATTTATCTGATATTAGCGGAGAATTTTTTTAAGTTTTTACGTCAATTTTATCGGCTATTTTGAAGATGTTTTAACAGTGTAGACTCTTTTTCATGAAGCACGAGGTGAAAATGTCAGGAATGGTCAATGGGCTGGGGTACCTTGTTAGGACCCATGGACCCGGTTCATGGACGGGAATTTGAATCATGAACATTGAACATGTAAAATGGATTGAGTGTGGATCGGTGTGCCAAGCCAGGCTTGTCTTGCAATGGAAGCGGCTAACGGATTTGTTAAGATTTTTAGCCAAATATTATCAGGGAACCGTCAAACTAGCTGATTGATGCAAAATTTAATTTATGAACTATTGAATATCTGCAAACCAAATTTCATCTTGAATAGGGGTTCCGTTTGCATACTGGAGCCTCAACACGACCCGAAAAGATCCATGAAGAACCCGAACCCGAAATTGATTGAAAGCAGTCCAAAATCGGCCCGACCCGATCCTACCCAGAAACTCTGGAGAACAGTTAAACTTCACTCATTCATTTGATTACCGAATTTCAACATAATGAGAAGAGCAAATGTGATACTACCGATATCTACTACAACATAAAAATATAAATCTGGGCAACAAGCTCTATATCTGAGTAAAAAGCTACGAAATAAGAAAATCAAGGCAGTTTATGAGGAAAAAGTTATCATACACATAACATGACTTTTTTAATTAAACCCGAACCCGATGTGGCTCGGATCGAATTCTGGGTCAGTTCCCAAATGCACACATTTACTGTGCAATATCTGTTTTACTGCATATCAAGTTTTGCTACGGTCGCGCAAGTCGATTGGTCCCTCGATAGATTGCTAGTTACTATAGTTGCTAGATTACACATGCATGCACCGATATGTGTTTTTAGCAGTTTAATTACAATAAACCAGCAGATTATTTGTGGGATGAATTATTATCTTCACAGTTTTGACCTAGGATGTGAACATGCTTGTAATTATATATGCATACTGATATTCGTCTCATGGACATGCCACGAAATTGTGTATCCCGGATTCCCGAATATGCTAAGTATCTAAAGTCCCCGCCTTTTGATGATTACAAATTATTGAGTGACCAAATGAAATGTTTGGAAGAACTTAATGAATTTCGACATTAATTCTCTCTCCAACTGATCTATCACACAAATCAATGTGTGAGGCGAACACCTTGCAATCTCTCCCAGGCCTCTCTATCTACCCCATTGACACATCAGACAGAAAATGCTTCATTTACGAAATACTTAAGAATTTGAATTTTTCATCAAATCTCGTCATGAAAGATTACAACTAAATTAATGTCAATCTGAAGGCTTATGTGAAACGATGTAAAAGAAAATTGCATAACTTCAATGTACCACACGCAAATTCTATGACACTTACCTGAAGATAAATAAATAATACCGCCTCCAGCTTAGTGTAGGGTTCAATGGCGGGTGCAGGTGGGGCTTAAATTGTCTAAGAGATCATCATTCGTCAACAGATGCACAACTAATCAGTGCACCTGTTAAGTGACATGTAAATAGCAAAAAATTGCTTTCCAATTTGACCGAAATATTCCTCTACGTAATCTATTAGCGCACATGAAAGGAATAGCATTGTCTTCGTTCTGAAATAATGAATAAATAGCTAAACTTGACAGTTCATTGGTTCACACTATCGTAATGTCAAAATAAATAACTTTGAAGAATCTTTCACTTAATGTGCTGTGTCATAAAAGAATGTCACTTCAAAGAGGCCCTACGGCTTGAATTAAACAGTCAAGTGGTGCATTCTCTTTAGACGCAACTCATAAATAAGTTCCTTCATACTATTATATCATTGAATCACTTCACAGAGACACAGCTGAATTTCTGCAATTTAGCTCGCCGTTCGAGTGCTATATGATATGTAGCATTTTAGAGATGATTGCCTCCACAAACCCAGTGGTGCTGCACCAGGAGGGGTGCCGCTGCAGCTGGAATGCGGTAACAAAATCCTATAAGAAATCTATAGTAATCTATTCTAAAGGAAGTCAGTTTCACTATCAAAAGTAATGATTGATTATAGTGATAGTTGATAGATGGAATGTGATATGGGGAGCAGAAGTTTTGCTTTTTGAATGATCCGATGGTTGGTGTAGAGGTTTTGGCTGTATTTGATTTTTTAATTGGTGGCATATGCTACAATTGGTTTTAGAAGATTTGGGCTGATTTGGATGAAAGGATTCGATAGCTATGGTAATTATATTAATGGAGCATCTGGCTTTAATTGTACTATATACAGTACAAAATTCTCGAAAACTGCAGCATTCCCAAAAAGCTGCAACTTTCGAGAATTTTGCATATAGTTCCTGTAATAGGCCTACGTTTAGAAAAGATTATTATTCTTGAAATTGCCATTATATAATAACTCTTCAGTTAGGAATTTGATCCTGAACTTAATACTTGACCAGACGTGGTTCAGACGTAGACAGTTTGCCAAGAGCTGATAGACAAGCTAAACAAATTTATCGCAATTGGCTTATTCTGAATCGGATAATGTTAAATAGACATATGAATAAGTTGAGCATCATCGCATCAGATAATCAAGCGTGAAAACCTGAGACGAGTCCAGGCTACATCCAGATCAACCGCTGTAAGTATTAAAGATCTCTTTCTTTGCTTAATAAAGCGTAAAGTCGGTGGTGTTTCAGACAGCCCTCGTCAGAAAAGTATTTAATAGTGACAAGTCCTCGAGTTTTGTCTGATAAAATGTGCTTTGCAACTCAGTAGCTGGGACGAAATAATTTACTGCTATTTTTTCTTAAGGCGACAACTTATATTTCCCCAAATTAACAGTTTAATTTCTAGCGAACACTTCTAATTCTAGCGAAATTCTATATTACCTTGAATCTATTTTGTGAAATTGTTTACAATTTTTACGATGAAATAAAATGTTCTAAATTATCCTCTTACATCCGAAATTCTCAGAATCTTTGAATCTGTGAACTTAGTACATGTATTTTCCATGTAATTTATCCTTTGATCTCATTATCACAAAAATGTCAATTTTGTGCCCTGAGTCAGCGATAGCGG
>CAJQUW010010561.1:0-24935 GCA_907163375.1 Prostheceraeus crozeri
CAAAGTAAGTATATAAGGGAAGTATGGAATCAATGGTTGATTTGTGGCGACAGCTATGATATTACTTTTTCGACAGCTCTTATAAGCAGTTTTATTTGATATCGCAATTGACAACAGAATAGTATTGAAATATTGAATGGAAGGGACTGAATAGCTATGTCAAAACTATGAAGTAGTGAAAAATTACATAATTATCCGTAGACATCTGGAAGACAAAAACAAGAGATGAAGATCCATTTCTATGGTTAAAATGCTAGATTCGATTTGGCATAGAAATTAATTGATTATTAAGGTACTTAATGAACGACTACAATCCACTCTATACGATTTAAGGGGGACTTACAATTATCCCAAAAATGTGTGTTATCTTTTTATATAACCAAGCAAACCTCTTATCATACTGTATTAAATGTTTCTATTGCGTAAGTTAAGAAAAGCAATTAACCTTATGCTAAATGCTGATATTTTCAAAGGATTATAAAATGTTGCTACATTATCGAAAGAGACCTGATGAATTGATCATACTTCTGATTCTTTGAAGTATAAATATTTATCGGTATCAACTGCGCTCTGAGGAATTCTCGTTCAGTCTTCGACCTTCCATGGATTGTCAAGTCCTTCAAACAGTTACTTCCACCTGTTCTTGATACTTTCCTGTACGCCAGATCATATCACATATGTTCGATAGGATTAAGATCTGGTAATCTTGATGGCCGTTACTATCTTTCAATTACTTCTAGCATGATGAGACTGATCAGCCAATGATGAGCTCTGTTTCATGAAAGATGGAATCCGACGGTCTGCTGGACGATGCATAGAAAAAATAGTCGCGGTATTAACGTAAGTATTCACGTTTTTCTAATTTTACGAAAGATTTCTGAATTTGTAGCTCACTAAGATCATAAAGTCAGATCACTCCCAAAACATCTATTGAACTAGCTTCCTATACTTCGTTAGCCCTATCTGGAGTTCTCAGCTTTCATTCGCTCATGCGTTCTTATGGACTTGAATCCGCCTGTCATTCCTCAATCTCCGAAATTTTCTCTCGTTCGCAAATATCACCTTCCTCCAAATTTCTCTCCACTCGCAATTTTCGCAACCAATCTTTCTCTTGTTCTCGCAACGAATGGTCTCCGTTTCCTCATACCGGCCTAACATTGTGCAGACTGTTGTAGACCGCTGCAGAAGACAATCGATCATTCCAGATCATTAGTAACTCTACTGCGGATAAAGTTTTGATATTCGGAAGATAGAGCCTAAGCAGTGGGCGGTTGCTGCGTGCGTTGGATTTCTTTACTATCAGTAGAGCATTTTTTATTTACTAAATATCACTTTGTGTATCGTTCTCTCTAGCCTAAAATTATTCGTTTGCCAAAAGTGAGATGTTAAACAAATTCTGATATTGACATCCTCATTACTGAAAAGCCAAAAGCCTTTACTATAAGCCATCTTTTCTTTAGTTCCCATCATTTTTCTCTTTCAATTTTATTTCTCATTTGTACTGTCTTCATTATTTGATCGTGTAAGCATGCTTGAGTACAATTGGCTTCAAAATCAAAGCTTTCTGATACCTGTGGATCTTATAGCATTCATAGAAATATATTTCAATTCAATGACTAACTTTTTCATGCCATATAGAGCATTCAATGTTTTCATATATATATTCAAATTGGCAATTTTATAACGATGTCACCTATTAACATTAGAAAGCAATTCAAAAGGTGACAAACATTTTTGGGATTAGTGTATGATTTTTCATTCATGTACTGTGTATGAACGTGTTTACAAACTTTTGCCCACTGAACATCTGAAAATCTTTGTATCAAATCTAGAAATACTTCATTTTCTTATTGATACCCAGCTGTACATACATTCATTGATCAGTTTTAGATTTCCATTCATGAATGTATGTTGGAAACATGATGGACCTTATATACTATTTTAGTCCTCATTTTTCTTTTGATTATGAAAAGTATCCTATGTGAAATGTAATATTTTTTTTATTGACATCCTAACATCTCATTTTCTTCTTACATCAGAGTATTCCTTTGTATTTCCTTCTATGATCAATAGCAGTATTTGATTATCCATGTTGAGATAAAAAATTATGAAGAAATAGTCAAATTCTGAAATGTTGTCACTAAATTATTGATGTATCACGTAAATGACTGTTTTTGTTAGTGATGAAAATAATGAAAAATGATGAATGACGTTCCAGCCTTAAGCTGCAGATACTTTGTATTAATTGCATTCGAGTACATTGAGCAATTAATACAATAGTTCCTCGGCTTCCGGCAAATCACTGAAAAGTAAAATCATATTCACAACAGAAAAAGGAAGGTAACACGAAACATTCAGATGCAGATGAAAGCATTTGGGACGCAGCTTTGATTTCATCGGTTGGAACATCATAGGATGCATCAATTCACAGAAGGCCTTCAACCGAAATTTGTATTATAAAGCTATATAGAATAAACCACAAAACGTTTCACTTTTGATTTGATCACTTGTGCCAATTAAATTTCTAGTGCTGCTCATTCAAGTTTTTTGTCTAGACGTTGCGAATAATTATCAATTAATTACACCGTGCATGTTCATCTGACATCGGTATTAAGCATTTCAAAGTGCAGTATAGACTACGGAATACTGATTGCCTCATACTGCTTCACGATGTTGACAAAAATGCCACATATATAGGGCTGATCAAAAGTAACTTCCTAATGCAATATTTCAATACTCCAAGAAAGTAATAGACATGAATAGCATTTTTTCATGACGGAAATATACTGGGCATTCAAGTTCATGACAAATTATTTTTGGCAGCAAAATCTCTCAGAATTTTTATTATTTCGCTGTGAATACCCCGCTGTTGCTCCTCTTGCGAATATGTAGGCTATCTTTATTTTAACAAATTATATTTCACCTACAGGCCTACTAATAATTGCTTCAGCATGACTTCTAAAATTTTCGGTGCGAACAGGTGAATGCAGCGCACACCCAGAAAAAATCATTGTTTTTATGTAGCTAATATCATAAAATAAACGTAGCGCAGTTATTTTGGACATTTTCAAATCATAATAAATATAAATTTCGGTTGAAGAAGCAGCTTTTCTAAATTGATCAAAATTTGATTATTAAGCTTCTGTTAAAGGCTTAAATAAAAAATATTGCAAAAAAATGTGTCAGACTCATCACAATACAACTTTGTAGGTATTCGATTCATCTAACGGCCGATACAGTGCAACCGATTGTGATGTAATCAACTGGATCTGTAAGTCATCACTACCACAAATTGGTTGCCTACCACTGACATAGGTCATCATGTCATAGTGGCTATCGTTGAGCCAATAGACAGATTTCTTACCAACAATGACTGATTCGCCCTTGTTTACCGTATGTCAAAAAAGCTTCATCCGAATAACTAAGCAAAGGAATCAATGCCCGCTTTAACATTTTCAATATACCTACTCCTAGAGATTAAACAAGTGCATCAATTTGTACCTTCTGATATGCCTACCACTGTTATCAAACATGTTGATTTCACATCAAATCAAAAACTGTACACTTACTGAAGAATAATGATGATCATGGGGAAATCGCGGACGAGCAGCGACTACGAATTGCCAAGAAGACAGATTCAGTATATCATTACATGTATATGCTAAAAAAATTGATACTATGAAACTTTTTGGCAACGTGGTTCAGTAGACAACCACTTCTAAGAAGCAATTGCTTAATTCTAACGATGAATGCCTAAACAAATTATGCGGAATATTTGAAGTGATCATGCAAAAATATAACCGTTCAGCAAAGACAGTTACCATTTCGACGAAATGTTGCGTCTGAAAACCTCACTGTAGAGTCATGACTGCTGGTACCCACTTTTACGTGGGAATAACTTGGCCTCAGTTGTCTGGCTATTTACACGCAACATTGCGTGCGAATAATCTCACGTCTTTTGATATCGGATCAAATCAAGCCTTGTTAGCAACTAAAAATTAATTTCATTTTTGCTAATTGAATTAAAGAACCGCTAATTTTTCTTTTTTTGAAAGTACTCTCACAAAAGACTCTCTCAGCTACCACTACTATTTCTCTAATAGGCCTACTAAAATTGTTATTTAACGGTGTTCGTTATTAAACATAGTAACTTGGAAGAAGCTTTTCGTATAACATTCATGAAGCGGTAAAACTGGGTTGAATCGGATCAGCAGTGCGAAATTGACCTTGTTGCCCAGTCATAATGGGCATGGCGGAAATTATTGCACCTTATACACTTATCGTCTTTACACATAGTTTCATTATATGCCAAAAAATTTGACCGACTTATTACTGATCCAGTTGATTGTGTCAAACTTTTTTTTACAAGATCGACCACTAGACAGAGTGTTTTTCAACCTTGAACATCATCATGAACGAGGTTGTGTGGACTATGTAGTTAACCATCACTGAGTTGCCACTTAAGAATTAAATTTACTTTTACTAAATGAAATGTATAACCGTGGATGGGTGATATCAACTGCATCAGATGTAATGACTATACTCGTGTTGCAAAACTTTGAGTTGATTCAATTAACTATCATTAACATCAACTTACCAGACGCCATTTCACGCACAGATCATAATGATTCCCTGAGCAGCAAAATTTAGAACATCGTGCGCCTTGTGAACAGTCACAGTAGCGACTGTCTGTCTGCTTCCTTAGCAATCAGACAGCGAACAGGCATGACGTCACAACAGTGAAAACGTAAAGTGATTTGTGTGGGAACATCTCGCTCAATTATCATGAATATGGTGGAATTTCCTGCAACTGGTGCACTCAATGTATGAACACAGATATCAGTAAAATAAGAGCATGACGGGCTGTTTTAGGACAAGCGCAAGAGTCACGTGCGTCAACCACGCGGAGTTGATCTTCACTGGCAGATGAAACGTTAAAGAACCATCTAAAGCACAAAAATGTTGCTAAAATAGCGAGCAAATATTCCTTTCTTCTCATTCCAGGAAATATTTGTATTAGATGCATCTTCAATATGTAGATAAACAATATCTGAGAGCCAAATGACACAGTTTTTCCACTGTTTCATCTATAAAGCCATATTATTCAGAAATGACACGTTTCACATCAAACTTGATGTGAAAAATGAATAAAACAGTAAATTTCATGTAGGAATCACTAGAAAAATGAAATTGTCACCAAATATTTTAGCCACAGCGACTTCTTGAAATTGATGAATATAAATATCTGAAAATTATCTTGGCGAAAAAAGATGGCGGATTTGTCGCCACTAAAAATACATTAGAGTAATGGGGAGTTTCCACACTTGATATATTTAAACACTTTGATCTCGACTTTTTCATGAAGACTTCCATTATAATGCTTCTCATGAAATTGCCTTGCAAATTAGCTTAATTTCCGCTTAGTTATGATGATTATTAGCAAATATTCATACCTTTGATATCCAACTTGTTTCATACTACTTATAGTCATCTCGGTAGTATATAAATTGCCAAATTTTGACTTTTTTCAAAAGTGCTCAAATAAGTTTTTGGACCACGGAAGTATAGTCTCCTTAAAAAACTGAATCTCTTCATATGAAAATTTTCACTGTATACAGATACTTTTTTGAGTCGACACTCTACCTATATTTCCCTACTTTATGAACTGAACAATCTCCTTTGAATAGCCGGGTACCGTTTGCAACCCAGTTGCGGAGTATATTTTCAATAAATGAGTAATTATTGATTAGGTCCCCAAGGAAGAGAGAAATCTCTCGTAGTCTGCTTCCGAGGACAAATAACGGCAGATTTTTGATTAATAGTTGAGCTGAAAGACAGATTTTGATGAAATACTATTCAACTTATCTTACAAAGGACAATTCTTGAATCCAAAAAGATGTATCTTTCTGATCGGAGGAAATGAATTACCGCTTACCTTGATGATATTTCGCAGTTCCAGGGATCGGTCTTGGATTTTCTGCAGAAGACAGTCAATGAAGGAAATGATCGCCTCACATTGAACAGAGAAGTTGAAAATAATCACCATATTGAGAACATAGGAAAACAAAATTTCCAAGTATCTCCGCAATCCAAACAAGAACAACACAATCTTCACTGAAAAATAAATGAGAAAATTTTCAAGTCAGACAAGAAATGTCATTTCCTTTTTCTAATTACATTGTGCAGCTGATATGTCCATTTCAGCAGCGGCGATGGATATAAAGTCGGAGTTGACAAATCTAAAAACTCTTGCTGATACATACATGAGAATGAAGATGTCAGATACAATCCCAATACCTTTGCTGTAGCTTTTCACGATAAATCATTAAATATGTTTCTGCAAGGACTTGTAATTAAAAAAATTCTTAACTATTTTTCAAAAACTTGTGAGTTAGTATTGTGTGTCAGCTCTTACTTCACTGTGTGTTTGATCTTGTCCCAGTCGTCTGAGAGACCAAAGAGAGTGAGTTATCCAAAGAGAAAAAGCGAGATTTCAGCACACTTGCGGAATGCATATATACGCATGCTAATGACTAAAGTTAATACATAGAGTGGCAAGCAACTGTTATGGGATCTCACATGTACCGATACCTACGCTTCCAATCTAATCGATCCTGCAATCAATCTGCTGCAGCCATAGAAATACACTGTTTATCTGAAGTTGCCTAGAATAGAAATTGACTCAAGGTCGTGGCACATTCGGGGGAACTAAGTTAGGGCATGAACCACCAATGAAAAGCTTTGCACATTCAACTGATTCTAGCCCAATGATGCAGCCGTTGACAAGTGTATCTAAATGAAAATGCGTGCGGTTTTTATGCCACTATTGTGTATTGCATGAAGTTCTAGTTCTTCCATTATACAGGTTTTATTGTTAATAATTTCTATGATTACAAATATCTCTTCGAAAAAGAGTAATGAAATATGTAACAATCTATGCGGTAATTCAGTGGTCTCATTTTTGAAGCATTTTAAATGTATGAAATACTCAGAATGAAGACGTACCTTTGACATGGATGCGATGACCGACTCACTCCATAGACAAAACCATGGTCAAAAAGAAAATTCGATGCAATTGAAATGATAATCCAAATGAGACTGAGTCCCAAATACACACGCAATATATTTGCAATCCAACGTTGGTTCGGTTTTCCTCGTTCACATCCGGAAAAATACAAAAACACCTTGAAAGAAATATGAAGTCCTCACGATAATATGTAATGGATTATGAAAATGGGTGAAGTAACAAAGCCTTCAAGCAAAGGCAAACTTTCAGTTTTGGAGTAAGGAGTAAGTACGCATTCTTATGTGTACAAAATTACTTGCAAAATCACGAACCACAGATATGCACCTGAAGTTGACTGCCACAGAGTAGTCATAGAATGCAAAAATAATAATATCATCATTAAAATTTCCTGACTCCTCCAACTTCAAAACTGAAAATGGCTGGTCAGGGCCTCTTTCATACAAAGTTGAATGTTGTGTATCTTGAACTCGAAAGAGGAACAAACAAATTAAGCACGGTTGCCTCATGTCTATCAACATACCTACAGCATGAGTACATACAATATAGGATATGAGCGAATACCTCATGAGCTGCGTTTAAAAAGGTGATTCATCATGTACTACGTGTACTTCATATTTAATCCACATTCCACTAGCAGTTAAGCTGAAATCCTCGGCAACAACTGACATTCTATAGTGTTCGCACACTTCACAACATACTGCAATTCGCTGGATGCGATAATTATATACAGTTTGATATCAACGTCACATGCAAATTCACAGTTGATTTATTGAAGACTTTTGCTGAAGTCTAGCAATAGATTCACGAGAACATGCCAAAGAAGATTTTGGTATAGCCTTGTATTGAATTGAGCGATTTGACAAGTTTTGGTTGCATCCACATGCACCACATTGTATCAAAAGTCGTTGTCTTCTACACAAGGCAGCAACATAATTAGCAAGAACATCAGTGATCAATTATAACTTTCGCATTAAGTTGTAAGACGTTTTACTCATATGTGCCCGTGATGGATAATGGGACGTGCATATTCCATGAAGAAATGTCATTGAAAATCATACGAAATAGCGAATCAGATCATGCACTAGGTGACATGACACGCGTAATTCACGCGTGATTACGGAACACCCAAACATCCGTGGTTAAATACATTCTATTCTTTTGCGCGCGTGCATACGCGCTGCACTAAATGTCAGAAATCACTTGATCTGATGCTGTTAAAACATGGGGAATGTTTCTGAATACGCACGGGCGAGCGTTTATAGTTTGCGCGTCGTCTACGGTTGTCTGGGTTGCCGCTTGAACCACGGATGAACCACTAAGCATGTTCTGTCTTCCCTGAGCATGAAATTGAGGTCCTATCACATTGTTTAGCCTCTGATACATGCAGACACATGAGACGCAAAGTCTATATAACAGGACTGCCGACAGATGTTGCAGCAATGTCACGCATAGCCACGGATTGTTCGGGTCATGTGCATATATGCGTAGTTTACGCGTGAATTCCGCGTAATTGAGCGTGGCATGTCACCTAGTGTGATCTAGGATGAATATTTGATCATAAAAAGAGAATCACTTGGAAACATGAAAATTCAACATCTGAATTTACATGATGTGGTCACAGAATTTCAAATTAAAATCAAAATTATAGCACATTTTGCAGTAGTGACATAATCATAAATTGCTCGACAGCGGAAATACTATTCATATACTGCATCACTATTATATCACACACACGGACTATCACTATTAGACACCACTCACGGGTTTTTGCACACTTATAGGGCATGATTTTGCTCATGGGGCGCACACTTGTCCAATATTCGTTTAGGGTTTAAGGAGATTTGTAGAGAAAATCAAAATTTTCAAAATATCTGTCGAAATTGATGGTTTTAAAGTTTCGTGCAATGATGAGAGAGCTAGAACTATTGAATACTATAGGCCTATAGTTATAGCTAGCTTTTGAGGTTTATAATACCATTAGAAGGTTGCAGAAGGTTGTGCCAATACTATATTTGCTCGACAAAGATATCAGAGGTGTCAACTGAAATAATGAAATTGAAAAACAATCCCAATAAGGCATATAAAAAATAGCAGCAGGAGTAGAAAGCAGGGAGACTATCAGAGAATGCATATGAGAATGTCAAATTCCTTTTTAGCAGCTTACCTTTTCCATCAACGCATCGACGTTTTCTGATATTGTTATACGGAAATGCCAGTACCCCAACGCATATGCAATAACTAAAAGCACACCAGGGATTATGTGAAGACTAATTATCGTTTCCAGGGAATCATCTGCGACTGTAATTAAAAATGTAGTGTATAATTGTTATTTGCGACTAAATATAATATAATATAATTAAATTTTATAATATAATATAATTCAAATATAATGTTTTATATAAAATGATTCATGAGTGTGAGTGGAATAAAGTTCATATATTTGAGTGGAGCATTTTTTATGTCAGGCGGTATATGTTTTTCACTAGGTTAGTGAACTAGTGAATTCAAGTGCATTTTCATGAAATATTGAATACGAAGATAATGATTTCAACCTTGACTTCAGGTATTAGTATAGACGCAATATAACAATGTAGGACATTGAGGGCGCTTGAAAATATATAGGAATAATGGCAGTTTGTACATCGCTGTCTGCTGTCGGCAGGCAGCAATGGCATTACCGGTACCAAAAGATGCTTTGAAAATCTAGGCATGATTGATATATTATTGCACCATAGATTTAGAAATATAAGTAGACAATGCTATGAATACACATGTAGATATACTCTGACTGAGATTTCAAAAATGTCTTTCACATGCATAGATAGAGAAATCAACATTACGGGATACATTGTTGCCTTCCTTTTTCCACATTGTACCATAGCTCAATTACGCACAATAAATGTACACGTTAGATAAAAGTCTGCTAATTGCAACTTCAGCTGCATCCCAGCGACTACATGCAGAAGCCTATAGAGTAAGTACATGTACATTAGGCAGAGCAACAACTCAGTATAGATTAAATCACCAATGTGATTGCGGTTTCACTTTTATCAAATGAACTCTTGTTGTTGCGTTGCGCCATATGTGAGACTTGCAATTTTTTCCTGTTTTGGACAAATTGACACGAAGTTGACTGATCATGACAGCAATAAAGAAGAAAGAATCGTATTTTATAAATCCTTCGAGTCACTGGTTACCTTGGAGTTAAGTTAAGGTGATTCACTTAAATGAGCTTTACTTTTTCACTTGTGAAGGAAGTCTAATAATTTGCAACGTCAATTGAGAACTCTCTCCACTACTGTTTAAATTCAAATTTTCGAGTTTACATTGATGACCGCGAGCTGACGTATAGGAGTCTTGCTGATCAATGAGTTCGCCAAATTTGTCATCAATTTTTCATTTCAGGAGAGTCCAAGACCGAGCAGGAGTGTTGCTGTACGTCAATCAAAATTTAATTCGTGCATCTCTAAGCTCAACGTGCCATGTAAACTATCGCATGTAGTGAAATTATTTAAGATATGTGGAATAATATTACAATAGATGGGTTGAGGAAGACGCAATGCTTCCAAAATTCATACAGGATAAAATTACGGTTCGAATTAAATTAACCGACCGGTCGGTACTACTTAAACCGTCCCCATCCTATCCAAAAGGCCATTATTAAAGAAATAAACTTTCCGCAGTTCAAGAATTTTCTTTCAGCAGCTAGCTTTAACAACTGACAGAGGTTTTCTATAGGTGAAGTAAATCGGTGAAGTGGACAACGATTTCATTTAAATGTTTGTTGTGGACAATGAACTGCGCTTGTGGTAGACTTGTATTTCTCAGCTGTCCCACAGAAATCCCATAGAGAGTTCCCATTAGATAATAAAGCATTCCAATTCCCACGGCAACTCTGACACAAGGTTGTGTTCTAACCAACCAATCAAACGCAAATACCGGTAGTAGTTTTCAGTTACCTTGAAACCTCAAAAATGAGCTACAGCATTGTCATCTTTTAGCTGTTACGTAATTCATCTAACTTGAAAATGTGTTGTTCAATGGTTGGTTTTTTGAATATAATTAGAAATTAAAAAAATTCTTTTGAACAACATTTTTGATAATGAAGAGAATGAAATCCATCATCAACAATCAAAATATATCATAATAAAGTAGTTATATCCAAAGATAATAGATGATGTAAAATATTACCTGCAACATAAAGTGCTTTCGTAAGTTTGTGTCTGGGTGCAGTGGTTATATTCATCGATGTAAGGTCCTGAAATAGAAAATAATATTTGTCTTTGTGCATACATCTAAATGACTAGAGTTATAATAATGATATGAAATGCTTTCTATTCTCGTGAGTGACCAATACTCTACTAAATGTTAGTAGCTACACAATTCTGTTAGTAACTTCCAGTGTCTTATTGAATTGTTGCAGAAAATATTCTAGTAATTTCGGTGGTTTTATATTAACGGACCAAATTTCAAACCCGATTAATGTTCTCCTAATCGTTCATTAGATCTGGTCGGTTTGGCCCGCTATGTGGTATGTCACATAGATATGCGCACAGGTTAGAGGTTGTGAGCCGAAATCTTGCTTTAAGAAGCCACAATGGTCCTCCCTAATAACTTGGGGGAGGAGAGGGTTAGCAATGTTGAGTTTTGAAATAACAATTCGTAAGTGCATTAGGAGTTTGAATAATAATAAGGGTTGTATTTCTTGAATGGGAATCAGAAGGTAAGAACAAACATGCAGATTCTGTTACATGTCACGAATTGTACTGTCTTTCGTTCATAAAGAAATATAAGTATTGTTCGAAATAAATGTGTAGCAGATAAAATTTCATGTTAATTCGTTAAAGAGACGAACGGTAAAAGGCAAAAATGACATCTGTCTTTTTGCTTTTCGGCAGTAGATTGTAGCCAGCCGATGAGAACATGATAATTGCCTTGGCTTCAGATAATTCAGAACATGATCCTTGTGCTGAATAATGTCTGATAATACCTTTAAACTGGTATTATGTCGGCGATGCTTTATGGCGTTAACAGTACACGAACAAGTTGCCTCTCCGATTGGGAACATGATTCTGTGAGCTCTTTTGTTAGCAGATTTAAGCTTGTCAGATAAAGTATCATTGAGACCCACGAAGCAAGGTGAGGCGTACTCAAGAACGGGTCGTACTGTCGAAGTAAATGCCAGATGTAATTCTTGAGGTGACAGATGTGGCTTCAAGTTTCGAGGGAGGTAAAGCCTCTTGTTGGACAGAGATATAATGTTTCTCACATCATTTGACCAACTCATATCCTTCGTCAGCGTGATGCCCAAATTCTTAACCCTCGGGGGGTTTTCTGGGTCCACGTGGACCCATTTTTCCAGATCACTTGCTGTTATTTATTAAGTTTTCATTATTTATTATTGATATCACTGGACTTTATCTGTATCGATATGTCAATTATAACTGCCAAGTGAAAATGTATTAGCTGTTGTTTAAATAATTGCAATACATCGCAAACCTTTTAGTAAATCTATGGGTCCAGCTGGACCCAGTCACACTGATTCGTTTCATCGGTCGTCATAGCGCAGAAATTCAGTCACTGCTATTCCAAATAACAAAGGCCCGTATTCGTGAAACCAGATAAGGATTTCCCGTATCCTTAGCGACGCTATATCTTAGCCTTATCCTGACCGTCATATTCGTGAAGGCAGCTATCGTCACGCGCTCACGATGTGTAGCATTTTTTCTATTTTTAGCCTTAACGCCATGCACTTCAAAGGCTGACAACTGGTCAGATTTTGGAGACGTTGAAATCACAGGCGCACTTGCAAACGATTCCATCGATTAGTTTGTCGATCTGCCCAGGCCGATTGGGCCGCCTCAACTCGCCTGATACAATGCGAAACAGTAGATAATGAAGCATCGGAATAGCGGTAGTGCTTATTGGCTGCACACAGACACACGCACACTCCTTCCCTGCACACAAAGACACACGGGATAACGCAGCTGAAACTTCGCTTTGCTTCAAAGCTTTTGCTATCGTCGCTATTGTCGCACGCAGGTGCAACTGTGACGAACTAATGAAATCGATTTTGATGTGACGCGTGAACAATGCTCCCTGCCTGCGCTTGGCTATGAGACCGCGCAGGCAGGCCGTTCTGTCATTACACCGCACTGCTGTTTTATGCTACGAGCGAAGATGGCGGAACGCTCACAACGGAGCTCAAAAGTTGAAGCTTTGAGATTATTGAGGGGCGCGCAGGAAGACGTTCCCGAAGCTTCTTCATCTGCGAATGACACGGAGGACTCCAGTGAATCATCTGGTTCATCTGATATCGATGAAAGTGACAATATTTCACCTTCTGATGACGACGTATCCATTAACCAAGCAATCGGCAATCAAGTGAATATTTCATCCGCTGATGGAGAGCAATGGACTTCTCTCCTACCTCAAGAACAGATACGATGCAGGGAGCGAAGAGAGAATCTGCTTAGACCAGCACCAGGTCTTACAAGTTACTCTCTGCGGCATATTCGCGCGCCAAATACTATTATAAATAGCTGGGAAATTTTGTTTGATCACGATATGATGGAGACAACACTAAAAGAGACAAATCGGCGAGGGAGATCTATCAAAGGTGCAGCATGGACGGACGCTTCGATGGAAGAAATGTTAGCCTTCATTGGCCTGTTATATCTACGCGGCGTGTATCGTTCTCACATGGAGAGTACTGAAGAGCTGTGGTCGAAAGAACACGGAAGGCCCATCTTCAAAATAACAATGAGCCATTCAAGATTCAAAGAGTTACGTATCATGCTTCGTTTTGACAATCCTGAAACAAGGGCTGCTCGACAACTGCGAGACAAATTAGCAGCGGTTCGTCTTCTTTTGGATGGTTTCACGAACAACTGTCAAAAATCGTATGTGCCTGGTGCATTTCTTACCGTTGATGAGGAACTATATCCTTTCAGAGGTCGCTGTGCATATAAGCAATATATGCCAAGCAAACCATCAAGGTATGGACTTAAGTTCTGGCTGTTGTGCGATGCCAACAATTATTTTTGTTACAATCTACAAATGTACACAGGCAAAGAAGACAATCCCAGTCATCACGGACTTGGAGAACGTGTTGTCATGGATTTGACCAGCTCTCTAGAAAATTCTGGAAGACACATAACAACTGACAATTTCTTTACTTCTTTGAAGCTCGCACGCTCTCCGCTCAAAAGGCATGACTTTGTTAGGAACTCTGAGGAAAAACAGACGAGAAGTTCCTCCGCAGATGAAGAATCTACAGGGCCGTGCTGTTTACTCTTCAGATTTCCGATTCAACCTCGAAGATCAAACATGCCTCCTCAGTTACAAATGCAAGAAAAATGATTGTGTCCTTCTTTTGAGCACCTTCCATCAAGAGCCAGTTGTTGATCAACAGACTGACCGAAAGGTTCCAGAAATGATAAAAGACTACAATGCGACCAAAGGAGGTGTAGATAAAGCTGACCAAATGGTGGCGACATATACGGTGAAATACATCAGCCGAAGATGGCACACAATCGTGTTTTGCAACCTCTTGGATTTGTGTGGGATAAATGCATATGTGTTGAATTGCGAAATTGATCCTCATTGGGGAAGAGACAAGCCTCACAAAAGAAGACAATTTCTGCGATGCTTAGGAGAGGAGCTGGTCAAGCCATTTTTGGAGTCAAAAGACGTGCCACGGCCAATCATCGAAGCAAAGGTGGATGTTGAGAGAGCAACACGAAAAAAAGACAGATGTCAACTCTGCGGGTGGAAGAAAGATCGGAAAACGAGAAAAACCTGTGCTCGGTGTGGGAATCACTGTTGTGATGAACATTCGAACTCTGTGACTCGTACTTTCTGTAATAATTGTGCTTGATTGTGAAAATAAATCTTCTGGGTCCACGTGGACCCAGATTTTCACGAAATGGAATAGCGAATTTTAAACCTCCCGAGGGTTAATACTATCGACAATCTGCACAGAGGAGTTTAAATTGATGCTGAGGCTTCTATTTGAGCATAATAATATTATAATAATTCTCGGATGACTATTGACGGGAGGCATGCCATAATTTTTCGGAAAACTAGGTCCGGTGTTTCTTTTATAAAATCACTTTTATCGGCAATAAAGCTTGGGGAGAGACTACACAGTTGTGTTTTCCGAAAAATTATAATAATTATATAATATGGAACATCGATGCATCTTTCACAATTTGATCACCTTCTTATCACTCGGATTTCATACAGTTAATTCGTAAAACTCTTCTCAATCACAATTTCTCCAAATTGATAGCTTTTGAGGGAATATGGAAATTACACCGGACAAAGTCTTCTCTTGATATCATTCCGCTGGATTAATGATGTCATTAATGGCTATGATATTCCATAATAGTGAAAAAGTATTCGGAAATGAAGAATTGACGATGAGTGCTCCAATTCCTGATTAAGGAATAATCACAGGCTGCAGCTATTTGAAGCTTTAGATGAGATAGATGAAATAATCTTAAAAAATGACTACATTCCCTTATTCATTGCAATTGATCCCTGAAATTATTGAGCCGCAAGTTTACTTGAAGAGAAGATTTTACTTATGAAACTTAAATTAGCACGGTGAGCTATCGATTTAATCTTTCTAAGATATGCAACATTTAAGTCTATACCTTAAATCGGGAATCACTTAATGTGTTTCTTAATGCCAAATGTATTTCTGCATGCTGATATTTTATGAAAACTCACTCAAACCAATTCTCGTTAGAAGACATATCTCCATAATTCTTTGATAGCAACAGTCTATCGCCTATTTGATGTAATCGCTTACTGAACCTTGCAAGAATGAAAAAATGAAGCTTAAAAGAAATTTTAGTAGGATTAAGAACCTTAGAAATACTCGCAGAGCAGAATCTGTACTCATTGCCGTTACTGACAACGAAGTCTTCATTGCATGTCTACGCCTGTACAATTGTTTTGACATCTGCTACGTTTGCCTTTCCATTGGAAAAAAATTCCCTTTGATAACCGATGGATATCGGCAAGTGTGTTTTATGTTTTCTTTAACCAGTGATAAAGAAAACATCCTCCTTGAAATTGCAATCCGGCATGATTGAAGAACATGATGTTGAAATGATGAAATGAAGTTCTCATAAACATCTGCTCTCAGTTTGTGGAGACAATAATAGATCATGTAATGTTCACTATAATGTGCATATCTATGCTGTACTTAGTGTGCTACTATCATTTGTCTGGGATGATGATCATTTCATAAATGACTATTGAACAACATAATCTCAAAAACTCAATAGTATTAAACAAAACATGGACCTACATAAATCGTGAACATTAAGCTTAGTCGTTGTTTATTTTGCGAATGAACAATTTCATTGATGGTTTCAAAAAATTTTAAAAGGCACGGAGAAAGCTCAAGAAGTACACTGTAGGTACTAGAGGTACTGTAGGTACACTGTAGGCTCCAAGTGGAGAGGAACACGTCTGCAGGGCGACCCTGAGAGGCTGAGATGAGGTTGAGGAGCTCCTAAGAAGGTCCTGTCTAAGTAGTGGAATAAGGAAATTCCCTCGTTTTGATTGTGACATGTGATAAGATGATTCAGTCTTATATAGTCCGGCAGCCTTCTTCAGGGTACGAGGGCGCGAATGAGACTTTCACAGAATTATGTACACCTCACACTATACATGCTACGAATCTTGCAGAATGATGCCTTATCTCATTGAGCGAAAAGTACTAACTCTGACAGAGAAAACATCGAAAATTCCATTTCAACCAAAAACTGCAGTCTGCGTGCCATTGGGTTTGCATGTGTTCTTCCTTGATCTTATCTGACAAGAGGAGGAATCAAGTAGAACTCGGCAGACGCGCAGATTCGTAGTAAGGGTTGAAAGTCTAATGGAGTGCACATCAATCTCTGAAAGTCTCATATTCTGCCTCGTTCCCTGCAGAAACTCGTTCTGGCTGCCGGACTAATAGCTTGTATATCGACTACAGGTAACTATCTTTTAGTAACATTCCAGTAGGCCTTCATTTGACACTTATTGTGTCTTCCATGACGGCAAATGCATGTATTTCAGAAATGCTTGATGCTTTCGTAATTGCGTAATTGTGGAATTAAATCTTTAAGATAGTAAAAGTTGATATCTATTGCTACTGATTATATTTCCAAGTAATGTGTGAGCAATGAATTTCCTCCAAAGTCAAGACGATCTACTTCTCCTTGCTCCAAAGTGTTCAACTTACTCATGTTTGCCACAAAAGTAAGACCTTTTTGATTTGCGTTGAATGGCTAAAATCACACTGTTCACATCCACGTCACGTGCGTGGTAGCTGGTACAATTGATTGAATCCCAAAAATGGATGCTAAGCAAAAAACAAGACATAAAAGCAAGACTAACAAAGAAACACCGATTCAGAGATAGAGCACTTGAGTTAAAATGCACTCTAATGCAAGTTGTTATTATCAATTCACTCACTTTATTCCATGACAGAACGATGATAGGATAGATGGAAGACACGAGAAGCAACGCCACAATCATGGTCGTGAAAAATATATTACAAAATCGTGAAATGCAGGCGTTTTTCCGAGAATATGAAATAAAAATAGGCTTCCAAGCTACCTGAAAAGAAAAGAATTGAATAAGCCAATTTTACGAGGTTTTGAGATGTTGTCATTAATGGAATGATTCCGACTTCAGGTGACAGATGCCGTTGATGTGCGCAATATTGACTTGTTCAAATTACAGAATCATTTCCCAAAGTAGTTCCTTGTGATTTTTCCTCATGAACATTTTCAATTTTGCGATGATAATTTTGTCATAGCACTATTTGAACAATTTTCCAGTTGTAATCTTGTTAATGAGATTGAAAACGAATAATTGTTTCCGAACGTTTTCGGCCATTCTTGTCAAGGAATAACATGACAATGACAGAGTGATGACAGAATTTTACATAATGATATAGGTTAAGAATTGACTACAATTCATGAGGGTGCATGTCCATCAGAGTTGCGGACTCCGACTCCGGGTGGCAAGCATAAATACCCTAGGTTTTTTGAAAAATGCTGGTAATCTACATCATAGATCATTATAGAATTACCTGAACTTATTTTTAGTAATCATTCTTGCATCAATTATCAATCATTTTCGATGAAAGTTTATCAAATGTCGCTTTAAGTTGTATTCATACGACTCGGTTCCTCCCATCTTGTTGATGTGTGCTTCACACGGTTTTTTTCCAGTCTCTACCAGGCAGGAAAATCCCCCTGGTAGAGAAAAAATATGAGTGCACTTTCGATTTTAATATTCGCTTTGGAGGAGAGATCACGCACACGATCAACGTGAGGGTATGAGGTAATGTTCTCGAACAAGCTAGTATTTCATTTTTGTCTCTGATGTGACCTTTGGTGCGTAGGTGTGATCGAGGCTAGGAAGGCTTGTCTTCTCTATTAAATCACCGAGTGAGAAGACAATCCTTTTTTCAATATCACGGTTCATTTCGTCAACTACTACAAGCTTTGCATGCACTGCTGTCTCTGTACTTTTGTTTGACAGAGAAAGTTGACATCAAGACAGTGACAACTATGCACGAGGATAAATAATTTGTATTATATTTCGGGTCTTGTTATAGGCCGGACTCCGGGACTCCGACTCCGCATCCCTGATGTCCATGCATAGGGTAAGTATGTAGGTACAGTGTCGACTCAAACAACACAGTGAAAATTTTTGTGAAAAGATTCAGTTTTTTACGGAGATTTCGTTCCTGTGGTCCAAAAATATTATTTGAGCAGTTTTTTTAAAAGCAAAATATTTGCAAATTTGTATACTATCAACATGAAGCCCCTTTATAAGCAGCATGAAACAAGTTGGATATCAAAAGGAATGAATATCTGCTGACAAGAATCTTACTTAAGAGGAAATTAAGCTGATGATCAAGGAAATTTCATGAACAATATTATAATGCAAGTCCCTACAAGTCTTCAAGGAAAAGTTGAGATCTAATTGTGCTTCTTAGCTGAAATGTCACATTTTTAATTCAATTTTCAGGGGCATGATTTTATGATTCGCAAGGCGTCATTTCTTGAGTATGAATAATGATGTGGACCCATTAACATCTTTTAAAGTTAATTATGACAAGTTTCCTTGATTATGATGTCTTGCTCTCTCAGTGTCAGTTTGTGACATGATCACGCTTAAGAAACAAATCTTATTATGATAAAGCTAAGCTTTTAGTGATGGTAACCCATCGAATTGCTAATTTAACAAACTATGCTGCCTCTCCAAATTGACGTGACATGGAGGATTTGAGGAATACTATTCTTTTTTCTGTATTGCTATCATGATCAGTCAAATTCGTGTTAATTTCTCCAAAAGTGTAGAAATTTGCATATCTCACAGTTGGTACTTGGTCTCGACTCATGTTCATTTAATGAAATCGAAACTGTATAGACATCGGGGATTTAATAAATGCTGAATTACCACTCTACCGAATATATGTATTCTACGTGTCCATCATTTGGATCAGCAAAAGAATTACGCATGAGGTGCAATCAATATCAAAGCATAGGCAGGTATGAAGCATCTCATACATGCATACAGGTAGAGGAAATGTCACAAAGTTCCTTTCCCAACATAGAAAGTTGTATAAGCTCATCTTGAAGTCACAAAGGGATGCCGATTCGACATTATAAGGCAGCAGCGAATTCCAAGCGTCGATGACACATTGGAAGAAAAATGCTCCCAAGTTTGACTACTAAGGGGATTTATGATGACCTTCGCAAGTCATGACCACGAGTCCTTGAAGTGGCCCTCATGCAGAATGAAGCGAAGCAATAACAAATAAACTTAGCCCATGCAGAAGGCACGCAACTCAAAAATAAGTTGCAGAAGAAACAAAGTATAAATAAGATTCTAAAAAAGAGACGGAAAAATCATCACGACAGAAGAAAGTCACCATGGCAAAGACAAAGCATGTTTGAGCTCCTTTTGAACACAAAATAATGGACGGAGATGAGCAATGTAAAGATTCTAAAGCTGGATTCACAATGGCGTGTGTTACACGATATACAGTGTGCATATTTTACACTGCTCAGAAACTCCTTCTTATTAATGTACTACTTTCAGACGCGAGTAATACATGTGAATAAAACACGCTGTGTTTTTGCATTGTTCATTCATCCTGTCGTCTACATTTGCGTGTGTGATGGAGTCAAGTGAAAACGCGACTGAAAACCCGAAGCTACATTGTCTGAAGATTGCTGTTCAGTGTATTCAAAAAGCGACTGGACTACCAAAACGGCGACGACAGCGGCGTTTGGTGGGTCAGCCCAGCATATGCGAACGTCAAAAAAATTCAGTATATTCAGCACATTCACTATCTTCATTTTGTCCATGTTTGCTGTCTGATAACTATATTTAAAGATAATGGCTTTTAAGCCTGTACATGAACATGAAACAATACCAGTATGAAATATAAGTTAAAAATAGGGTAAAAAAGACAGTTAGGAAACACGAAGAATGGACTGAGCATTGCCTCTAATAATGGCAATGCCAAAGCGTTGTAGCAGCCATTCCCTTTCTGTGGGATCGTCCTTCGCCTTGCTCAATCATTCCCCTAAACCCAAGACTGTCTTCATGGTCGTTCTCGGTCCCATGGCACAAGTTGTTTTAAACGCCAGTGGTTCAAAGATGTACCTCTCAGATAATGCAGCGTATTTCGATATTTTGCGTTGTTCTGCACGCGCTGCGGCTGATCCTGGATGGATGGCGGATTCTATGAGAGATGAACCACTGTGCGTACCGGTGCAAGTAGCTGTCTTGCCTCTGATTGAAATGAATGGGCTCAGCCAAGACATACTTCACTGGACTGAATTTTCATCTTCCAACTACTTCTGGGCGACTTGAGCACTTCTTGTCGAGGCAGCTTTTCTAATTCGTCCCAACTCTCTCCCCAAATATTCGAAACGATGTTGGACGTCCTCTTCTGACCTCCCCAGTATCGTTGCGATTGCTTTCCAAGCCTCCTTACGTTTCGTAACATCTTTGTAATGCTTGCAGGATAGATTGTACAAATGGTCATGAGGTTGTGCCTCAGCAAGAAGTAGTTCGTCTTCTGCCAATTGTTTCAATCTCTTTTCATTCTTCATGTTTTGCCTTGAAAATTGTGTGCGTGTGTTAAGAGAAGGACAAACTAACTTTATCTCGCGTGTATTGAGTAAATTTCAACACACGCGATGGAAAAGAGAAATGCATTTGACGTCAGTGTTTTTACCGTAACCTACCCGTGTAAGCAAGCACGAGCGTGTAAAACACGCGAGGCAAATATAACACACGACAGTCGAACACACGCCATTGTAAATCCAGCTTAAGATAGGCAAAGTAAAAGAAAAACGAAGAATACATAATACTGAAAAGTAAGATGAAAATACATTGCCTCTAAAGCAGTCACAATCGATGATATGCCGACAAATGGCACTACTAGGAGTTGCGGGGCAAATCCAAAAAAAGCTCACAATTTTGATGCAATTTTTGTCTTAGAAAATTCTTGTCCCGGATTTCATTAAATGTTACATTAAATGATGTGTGTTCCATCAGAGATCAACCTTAAGTATGTGAGAACCACAACATTTGTGTGTAACTCGTTCACAAATCACCATGTTTGAAATCATGGCGTCGGTTAGGTGACAAGTGGCGTCGGTTATGTGACAAGTGGTGTCGGTTATGTGACACATGGCGTTGGTTATGTGACAAGGATGCAGGCATTCAACGAATGACGTGGAATTGTAATGTAATATTATGTGATGAATTACATGAGATGATATTACTCCAATATTACAGCTTAAATATTTTTACATTATCTGAAATGGTCATGAAAAGTTCATATAGGCCTAGTATACCATCATGCCGGTTGTCCAAGACCAATGATTCAATATCATTTTTTTGCGCATGTCGTTGCTGTTGTAAACAATGCTCTACATGCATCGTATCATAGTAAAGTGATTGAAAGTCTTTGAGCTAATTTACTTGTCAGTAAGCCCATATTAATGCTGTAAGTGGTGATAGAATGAAATAAGCAAAAGTAGTATAAAAATCAGACCTGTATAAAATGGAAGAGAAAATGCCATCTGATTAATGATTCTGTATTTAAACTTTATGAGAAATGATTTCAGCAGTCAGGAAAAGCAAAACTGAATGTGTAGTCACTCAACATTTCGCAATATTTTTGATATCAATTACATAATACAAAGATGTAGGCAAACATGTGCTGTAAGTATTGTATGCCAGTAAAACTATTATGCATACATGCTGATCTAAATACTATCATAGTATTATAAGCCTACACGAGCCTACATATTATAGTCTGCATTGCATGTCTACGCTGTATAAGCCTACATGTAGTAGTACATGTGTCATAGCCTTATTGTAGGATGCATGTATTATACTCACTGACATAAATAATGAAACCAACTATCATTGACTTGAATGGAAGTTTCTTTCATTTTTTTCTATGGTTTGAGATGATATCTCGCTTTCTATGTATCACCATTGAACTCCATATGATAAGGGAAATGATATAGGACCATCAAATTTCAAAATTTGATATTGATCACAGTAACAGCTAGAAGTTGAACAGAATCACCGCCTACTGCTGACCAGATTTGACTTATGAAATGGCGCACGATAACTTTACCAGAGGAATGGCAATTGGGATGATGCGTTGTGGGCAAAGTTCTACAATTGTTGCGAAAGAATTGAAAATTTCAAGGGTCGTTGTATGGAGGTGGTGGTGTCGTTGGAAAGCAGAAGGAAATGTGGAAAAGAAGAACGGATCAGGAAGACCAAGGGTATCATCCAAGCGGACTGATGCACGCTTAGTTTTAGCTGCTTAAAGTAACAGATTTGTGTCCGTCCCGAAGCTAATTGTGTACTGGAAGGTTGCTGGGAACGTTGCCTGTAGCGTTCGAACTGCATAACGAAGATTGCGAGAAGCTGTATACAGTGTCGACGACCGCTGTGAGAATTCCGCTGAGCCTGGAACATCGAAGGAGACGATTGACGTGGTGTCAAGGTCATCAGTCGTGGAGTGACAGTCAGTGGAACGTGTGCTCTGGATGATGAATGGAGGTTTACTCTCGATTTCAACGATGGTCCGGATCCGTGTTCATCGCTTGCCAAGTGAACGATTTGCTCCATGTTGCGTCAAAGAACACGACCGGTACGGCGGCGGTAGTGTCATGGTTTGGGCCGGTATCTGGCACAATGGAAAAACACCAGCAATCGTAGTGAAAGGAACATTGACAGGACAGCGATATGCCGACGAGATCGTGACACCGGTCGTGGTTTCCAGCAGTGACATCGAATCAATTGATTTTTCAGGATGACAACGCAAGGCCCCATCGCGCTTCAGTGGTCTCTAACAAGGATAGCAAGCAGTGGAATCCCAACCTTGGAATGGCCCTCACGTTCTCCCGACCTCTCCCCCATCGAGCACTGTTGGGATGAACTTGGTCGCAGAGTGAGGGAGAGGTACAACCACCCACCAGTGTCTTTGAAGATGTTGGCCGACAGACTGATCGAGCAGTGGAACCTCTTAGACCTGGCATTCATCCAGCGACTGTGCTCATCCATGCCCTCACGCATCGATGCCTGTTTGGATGCTCGTGGTGGTCACACCCGTTTCTAACTTAAGTTGTTAAATTCATGAGTATCAAATTAAATGTTTTTGAGTAAAGCATTCGAGTTCTCCTTTTACAAACAACGAACAAACGTCAGTACAACCAAGTTTAAGTCATAAGTATTCATATCAGGACTTGTTTCATTCTTTTTGTCACTGAGTATATACTATTGTAGGCCTACATGTACTGCATGTGTCTTATGCAAGTAAATCTATTTTACATGTTTAAAGCTTACACGAGCATAGGCCTTCTGAATCACAAAATGCGATGAGAATTGCGAAAGCGTTAAAAAGTTAACCGGAATACAACAATTGTATATTGCTGATTAAATGAATATCCTATATTTCGCTACTCACTATGCTTCAGTGACAAACTTTGCACCAAAATTACGTTTGTGCGAGTTCTGTCCTTGAATTCAATCGAAACACCATAAAATATGCATATAAAGATAAATGCATTCATTAGAGGAACTGATATATTTATAAGGTGGTCATTCTACTGTCATTTTCTACTATTTTCTACTGTCATTCGTTACGCATAAAGTAAGGCTACTAGCACGTATGATTAAAAAGTGGTCAATCTTGTTCAATATTCCAGAATCTCTACAACATTGGCGTCGGTCATGTGACATTTTGTGCTCAGCAATATTGGATTTTTTGCACAAGAATTTATTTTTTCAGCAAATCATTGACTAACGACAATGATGTGACAATATAATATACTCATTGACATAATTAAGGAAACAAACTATTATTGGCTTGAATTGAAGTTTGTTTCATTTTTTTCTCAGGTATGATGCAATATCTCGCTTTCTATGTATTTCCATTCAACACATTAGAGAATGGAGAAAGATCTATGGTGGTCAAATTTCAAATTTTGATATCGATACAACTGTCACAATTGCTTTTACAAATTGAACATAAACGTGAATTGAAATCCAGCTTTTGTAAAATAAAATGGCACACGATCAGTTTACCAGAGGTATGGCTATTGGAATAATTCGTTGTGGTAGAAGTTGTGCGAGTGTTGCCGAGGAGCTGCAACTATCGAGAGTCGTTGTTTGGAGGTGGTGGTGTCGATGGAAAGCAGAAGGAGATGTTAAAAAGAAGAAGGGATCTGGTCGACCAAGAAAGTCTGCAAGAAGGACAGACGCACGTCTAGTTTTAGCTGCAAGAGGAGTAGATTGTGTCAGTCCCAAAGCTTAGTCGTAAACTGGAAAGAGTACCTCAAAT
>CAJQUW010010562.1:0-99512 GCA_907163375.1 Prostheceraeus crozeri
AGCAGCCGGTCGTCCAGCGTGCCAAACACCGGTCAAAATCCTAACGCCACCACCGCTGAATGGATCATATTCTGAAATGCAGCAGGCTGCGTATCTCTCACCAGACAAATTATTCCGTCGTGAAAATCGAGGGTGAACCGTGGTTACTCCTTCCACATCACACGATGCCACTCATCAGTGCTGCTCTATGAATGTCGCTCGCACCATTCTACTCTTCTTGGGTTGGTTACATGTATGCGCACAGCATGCCTGCAAGATTTAAATCCCTCTTCTGTCAAATGTTGATATGCAACTCTAACGCACTTGTTGACACCAGTAGCAGATTTCCAGCCTATTGCTAAACACGAACCGCTCTGAAACCGACTTCCAATTGCTGCAATGATCAGTTTTCAATCATACAATGAATAAAAATGGTTAGTAGTGTAGAAATCCAAAAGTGGCACGGATTCCTAGGAAAATTTTGTACCTCGAAAGTTCTCGAGAGTCTGGAAAAGAATTCGTTTCGAATAGTCTCCTAAAAAATCAACCGCCTGCTTGACTCATCTGCTTCATTTTCGTAAGTGGGAACTTTAATTTGAAAAATATTCAAGGTAGATGATACTAAAGATAATTTACAAATATTTTCTACATAAAGGCATCATTAAAGGCAAATATATCCCAAGCGCTTGCGATATTCTAGGCAATTTGCTGTCCGAATCTGCCGCTATAAAAAGCGAAAGCGTTCTTCGATCATGTAGCTAACCTAGTGAACTTCTGCATTTTAAAAGGAACCTTTTGACTTAATTTTTGACCATGACTTTGTAGCTTGTTAACGTTGAGACTCGAATTTACTGTCTTTTATGATATGTCACAGATTTTATTATGAATCCTGATCAAGTCATTGCATGATTTTATCTCCTCGAAATTTACTCTAACTTTGTATGGATTATGCATGATTAATCACGATGTCTTCAGATTAATTAGATTTATTCAGAATATATGCAACAGTATTATATAATAAATCTACTGTACACATACAACTCCGATTTAGGTGTGTTTTGCGCTGCTTAAATAGTTAAGAATAGTAACTATTAATAATAGTTAAATATAATAATAGATAAGAATAGTACTTAAATAGTTAGAAAGTATAATGGTATCAGGCGGTACCTTGGTGTGGTCCTGTTTCTGTTAGCAATGCACCTTGCATTCAGCTTGCATGTCTTCAAACCATGTTTTGAATTTTGATGCCTGATTAATCATCAAAGGTGCAAAAACCATGAAATAATTTTCTCTTCGAATTCTAGTCCACGTCCATGGTTGCATCAGTTGACATTTGATAAAGAAATTTGAAATTGCTTTATTTACAAAATCGCCATTTACATGTGATTTTTTTCAAGCAGCGGATAAGTTCCACTGATTCCCTTTTCATTGTGGTTCCATATGCTCTAAGTGTGACTTCCATGTTTCAGTACGGCATACTTGGATCAGGAATGGTTCACACTGGATTGCTCTGGATCGCTTCTCTTTCTCTGGCAAACTGTCTCTGACACTGACACCTCCACTGCAGGTACTGGAAGTAAGAGCACTGCACGCCGAGAGTCACGAATGATCAAACGCTTGACTCAGACACAGGCAGAGCGTAAAGTGTCCGCTCTAGAGGTGGCAGCGCGCGCTGTGACCGCCGGAGGACGGGTAACCATAGCTGGAGCGGTGAATGTCGGTGGGCATGATCAAGTGACGAGTAGTATGGACGGTGAAGAGACACCGCGAACTTACCGCTCCGAATTCGCACCGGGCAAGGATATGAAGAAGAAGGTGCAGGAAGAAGTGCAACTTGTCAGTCCTCAAATGCTCAGAGATGCTCTTGAAAAAGCATTCCAAGACATCAAGAAAGCAGCGGTAAGAATTCAGTTATTTCCCTGTAATTCATTGTTGTTGCCATAAATGATAATAGCTTTGTGGATTTGAATGTAGGAAATCACCGCGAAGAAATAGCACTTCCGTACAACAGCGCGCTAGGAGTATACTTATTGCGCGTTCACAAATATCTGCAGTTTAATCTTGTAGGACGTAAATAGGAACAGATAGGGGAAATCCTGCTGAAATGCATGAAATCAGAGCGACTATGAATTAGCGAATTCAATTATTGATACAAGTGTTCCGCTTGCAACATTGAGAATTTTGAAGACAACTGAATCACACATTCTAAGTTCAGCTTTATTTTCTATCTTGTAGCAATTCCTAATACAAATAACTGATACCTGTGTATCATAAAAAAACGCATTGCAATTGCGAACTAATAAACACAAATGAGTTAACGCAAAAATAACACTCAAAATTAACCAAGTCCAAGATACCAAGCCAGGTAGGCAAAAGAGGTTAACGCAAATAAAGAAAGTGGACATGGAAAACAGCGAGAGATTAAGATCGAGCTATTATTAACGGACTCCAGAGCTGAGGAAGGACTCCGACACAGAATGCGATATTGGTCGGCGTAGGGAAGGGTGGGGTAGGATCTCATGATGGCGGGAGTTTCGGCTACGTTTTGCGATGTAGCTTCTTCGCTCTCTGATCGAACGTCATAAAAATGCAGTCGATTATCTAGAAATTAATGCGAATAGAGAAAGGGGATCTGCTGGAGCACTGCCAGAGCTCGTTTGAGCGTCAATGCTGAGAGATCTTTTGGATGAATGTGGACAGTGTTTGTAGAGATCGCATAGAGGCATGTAATTAACAGCGCTGAGACATCGTAGAGGTTGAAGACTTTATTAATAGCTCGTCGACTTAAGAATCGAACGCCTTCTGTAGTCAAGTAAAGCGATAGAAATGACCCGTTGATGTTCTAGCAGTCGTCCACGCACACCACTGAGCAGTTTAATTGTTTTTTCTCTAATGTGGATCTTCCAAGTCAGAAACCACTACGTAACGCTCAGAAATGAAGAATTGAGAATATGGAGGAGCGGTTACGGAGGACAGAGTTGAGGATTTTGGAAGAGCACCTCGAGGACTTTTCTTGCTTGGTTATCAAGTCCGGTCGAGCTACCACGCTGCTGAATGGAGATGACCTAAAATTCCAGGAGTTATCAGTGCTAGCCGCCAGGTTTTCCACCAAGTCAATGATTTTGAGCGGAGAAATTTCAGTGGATGTGGAATGAACTGTGGAAGCTTGAGGACTCGAGACAGAATGCCGCCCCTCCAACGAGCTGGCTGCGGCAAGCTTGCACGGGTCGTTCTTAGAGCAGCAGAGAGTTCGTCTTCAAAGAAAGAACTGTCTGAAAGATTTGAATGGAGCTTCGGAGAATCCATGGAGTAGGAATGAAGTCAGAATAGGTGACGAAGATCAAGAACTCATTCGTATGCTTCATCCGAGACCTTGGCACTCAATATTCGATGATCATGCTCGATGACATACCCAATGCTGGCCTCATTATGAAGACCTAGTTCGAGTAGAAAAGAAAAATTAAACGTATGTTTTGAAAAATCCCTGATTAGCCATGATATGTGATTAGTGGGAGAACTTAGGCAAGCCCGATTTTAAGGCAAAATCATTTTATTTTTTTTTTTAGCACCAAAAAAGAAATAGAGTGGTTTTTCTTACACAGGGTTGTCCTGAGTCTTCCCCCTAATCTACTCATATACTAATAATTGTGACAAAGTAAGTTTAATATTATGGATAATCTTGCTATCCAAATGGTCTGTATTTACCATTTTATGAAGTTACAGTCTAGTTCTTGCATATAGTCGTTATGGGTTCAGTGATCAATCCAACGTCTCTCTTCGAGCTAAATAAAATAGTAAGAATCATCAGAACCTGCAATACTATTCCGCATTATAGCTTTTTCGGTTTAAGTTTTTTAGAATATTTCTGTTACAAATATTCACTGAAACGTTTTTTATAGATAATACGTTATTTTACTTTTCATTCTGTTCAGGCGTATCTTTAAGCCCAGTTAAAGTATGCTTTTTGATCATCTATCCATCTGAATTAAAGTGCGTCTCTTGATAGTTTTTGAAATGTTTAAAACATATATTATCACTGCTTACTTGAAATCATAACGTACATTACAATTTTTGAATACTTTATGTCGATTTCCTTTCTAAGATGTTTAATCATCTTAATGATGCCAGTCTGAATATCCTCTTGATTTACAGGTATTGGCTCAGCGCGGTCGACACAGACCTTCTAACAAACGCTGGTGAAGCTCATGAATTCACTCAAACTGCAATATTAAATCTGAACCTGCGAACCTATCTCATTCCGGTCGAAGGCTTCGTCATTGTTGTGGTTGTGGGAGCCGTTCTACATCATCTCTGACTGTTTTTAATCAACATGATGAATGTCTTCAAAGAAGCGCAAAAGCTTTATCTGCAAAGAAAAGGTGGAGAAACTTTCAATATCCTACTTCTTTATGGACAATGAAAGTGTCACAATCTCACAACTGGATGTTTTCAGACAGAAAATGAAAATGACAAGTTTCCTGGCGAACCTTTCACCCGTTAATTTTTTTTTTTAATTTGTGCTAGATGGAATCAGCCAGTGAAGCTTTCAGACATTTGTAGGGGGTGAATTGTGTGCACACACTCAATACCGCATCCAAATTTTCGGAGGACCCACTCACTTGCTTACCATCATTATTTCATCAGAGGGGACCAAGATATGTGCCATAACCTGTATGTATGTAAGAATACTATTCCGCCTACACATTTCAACACGCAGAATTGTTTCCCCCTAACTTTCCGCTCTCATGCCTCCTCGCATTTAACTGCAGCCGCGAAAACCAAATCAGCTGGAGGTTGGTTGGGAGACCAAGGTAAGATTCTGGTGGCGCATCTCTCTCGTTTGATCCTGTTCTGGATGAAACCACAACATCAACCTGCGCTGGGCTTCGTCGTATCATTACCACGAACCTTGGGAAATTTGTATCATGAGGAGAAATGGTAACGTCTTGTACATACCTGGCGCTACGATTTAATGGTTTTACCAAGTAAGTCTATAAAGTTCAATTTTCGTTATATTTAACTGATTGAAAATAACTTTCCCATCAGCTGATATATAGGTATTTAAAGCTTTATTATTTGAACACAATTGAATGTTTAAAGCTCCTCGTGTCTACTTGTACTGAAAAGCTGTTATATGTTTTTTTGCACCTCCTTTGTCTTCTTGAAAATATCTGATCGCCTAAGCGCTGAATCAATTGTCAATCGACCGGCAACGGGCAATCGAAATGAAAAATGAAACCTAGCACTGTTTAAATAGTGGATGTCCAATCGTCTAGGACTTACCATACCCAAACAATGTACTTAAACATTTTTGTAGCCAACATGTCGATATGTAGGCCTATATAATGTTATTCACAATCTTTGTCATGCGTTTCAGCGATCGATATGCAGAGCCAATTTCACCTTTGATAGTGCAAGCGCAACGGCAGATAATTGAGCGAATCGAAGGATAACGACGAATGTTCCCCCTCAACTGCTTACATGCCTGGCGATATCAAATGTGATAAACCTATTAAGCAAAAGAGTATTGAATTTGCAGTTGAAGACTGTCATAGACAAGCGCAATTGAAAGAAGCCAGATCCTGAGCTCAAATTGATCCCAGTAAATTAAGTTCCCCGAACATTACAGATAATTTGAAATGGGGAAAAAAAAGTTTTACTATTCCTTTTCTTTGATAACATAAACCAGTTGAGAAACGAAGAGAACCTACAGATTGTCAGCAACATTGGTTGCGATCATACCACACGTGCACGGCACGTCAAACTGCGATCGTGTATGATCGGTTCGGGGGTTCTAAAATGGGAATGTATCATTCCCTCAAGAATATGTCAAATTCAAAGTCACTAAATGAATTAAATTTCGCCCGACTTTTTGCCTTCTGAATCTTAATTGCAGTGCGAAAGATAAATAACTGATAACTGTCATTTTTTTATAAGTTTTAAGAAAATCGATTGTCTACATGCAATTGATAAAATTTTGAATAGAGAAAATGATATGCAAAACATTGTCCTAAATGACCATTTGTTCGAATGACATGTACAGTAAGGAAGGACGATCCTGTACGTCAAAGAACACCTGTGCCTAGCCAAACACGGTAAGAGTAAACCTGAGCGCGGTCATGGGGTCACACGACCAGAGGCACTGACTGGTCGAATCCAAGGCACGAAACCTTCTGAGAATTCTCGGGATTTTGGGATTCCAGATATTTTTTTCATATTCTTAGCAGATTTTTCAAAAGTCTCATGAAATTTCTTCGTTTTGAAACACTTTCTCTGGTGCCATGAATTTTCCGGATTTTCATGCGCCATGACTCTCGTGAGCGATGGGTCGATCTGTTTTGGTCGCGAAATAAAAAATTGCTATTTCAATTTCATTTTACTATTCTTGAATTGTATGATTTATCACAGAACACATGAACATGAATTTTTGATGATCATCTATTGTAAAATTGAAAAGCTTTCCCCAGCGTATCTTCCACAGTCTTTATCCAATGAAACTGCGAAACTGTGGAAACATGCTGACCTTGAAAGGAATATAAATGAACACGCATATAAAAACTAATTTCCAATGCATTGCAGTTGAGCATGATTAATTTGAAATTTGCTTCCTAACCTTGCAGGACACTGTGATGAATCATTTCTTACTCATTCTACTACACTACATCAGTGATATGCCAGTTTACCATGCATATTCAAGATTTAAGTAGAATATAGAGAAAATGTTCTCGTGTTACAGGTATTGCTTACATGAAGCGAATATTTTATATAAGAAAATTTGCATGATTCAAATTGATTATAATGATATTTTGATTGTTATGACCATATTTGAAATGTTATTTTTGCCTCTGTCGACAGGGTATGAACAGATGAAGACGGAGTCGATCTGCTAAAGCAAAACTCGTGTGTTTCCTTCATTGATCTGAACTGTTAACACAGGAGGAATTCCGGAAGGCCTATTGATGACTCAACATACGTATCGCGCGCACTGCGACACAGTCGACAGTTAATGACTCGTTTATCTGGCCGTGCAGCAACAAGGAAAATAGGTAAGCAGTTCACTATTTCTATGAGTCCTCTATGAACGATGTAATTTAATTAATTTTGCATTTGACACCTTGCGAATGTGTCTAACTTTGCAATACAATACCCATTTGATTAATTCTATTAACTAACTCGAACTAGACCCACCTACCAATCAAGGCTATCTATTACTAAATCTTTGAATGAGAATCGAGGGATGCAGGTATCTCCTCTGACGGTTCAGTTTGTCTCACTCTTGCATTTAATTAATTTAATTTATTCAGAGAATGTTCACCGTACTAGCAACTGCTGGATCGCCCTAACAAAACAAAAATGAAAAAATAGGAATTGAATCTCCAAACTTTTACACAAATTCCCATTAAATTCCTGACTAAAGAGTTAACACAATGAGTAATTACGGAGTGAAAAGGAAAAAGTTTTTAAGGCGTGTTTTGAGAGGGTGAATAAAGAGCTGTTATGTTTATTCTAGATTCCCCCTCTTCCGCAATGCGATAACATAAAACTCAAATATTTTTAACATTCAATGGTAAAAAAATATTCGAGCTTTATTCTATCCCTTTTTGGAATAGGGGTTCCTAAGGCCAAACATTAGCTTTTTGAATTGTGGCATCCGGAGCAGCCGGCAAAGTTTAAAAAACATGGTTATGAATAAAGAGGACTGCAATGAAAAGTCCTGTCAATCTTTCCCAACAGTTTTTTAATACACATTTCCTGAAAGTTGTAACCTGTGCGATTACTCGATTATGAATTTTATGATCGGGTGATTAATCACCACATGATTATTTCATTAGAACTGTCATGCAAGCTATCACTGATAATATGAGGAATGGCCTTTGATGTGCCTCTTGAAAAGAATGAACTTCTATTCAGTTAATAATATTCCAAGTAGTGACTTGCTTCCGCAAAACGGTCGTTCATCTGGCTTCCTATATTTAATTTTTCGATAGAATGATTTATAGATGATAAACGTTTATGGACCAAGTGCATTTCTTCATTCTTCATGAAATAGGATTAGTGTCCTAGCGAATATTGCTTGATCGTGACAAACATCGAAACCATTTGCTTCAAAAAGTTATATATAAATATAAATATATATTCATAGTAGTGCTTGTATATATTCGTAAATGATTGAAATACAGGTGGAACTACGATCAGAAAGTTCACAATAACAAACGAAATGCAAAGCTTTACTGCGAAAATACTGATAATCACACAAAGGCCTCGATTGCCGTGTATCATAGCGCAATGTGAAAGGTAAAAAATGAGTACTACTTCTTCGGGCGCTGAATATTGCATCGGTTGGATAGGACTACAGTTTGTGAGCGGCACGTACAGGTCTGGCATTATCTGGTAAAATAACATTTCTGAGTTCATGAAATGCATCGCTCAAATAGGCGAAGAGCAGCTGAAATGACGCCTCAGGCTTCAAAAAAGGGTAAGATCCCTCAGTACAATACAAGCCATGAGACACCACGAAAGTCCCTTTTCAGTAGGGAATAAATTCAATTTATGTATCACAGTTTTGGGATCTTTCAATTTTTGCATCAATATTTACCAGGACAAAGATACAAATAATGGGTGACGAATGTTTCGAAAAGACTGTGGATTAAGCAATGAGAAAAGAGAGCAAATGATAGATGGAAAAGTAGAGGAAGGAAAAAAAATAAAGGAGGTGGAAAAAGAGGAGTAAAAATAGAGATAAGACAACGGAGAGTGCCTGACCCTTTTCTTAAGGCCTCCCAGTGTTGTAAGACCAGCGTCCAACATATGTACATCCCAACTCATCATTGGGATATCCCGCTCGTGATTTCAAAATTCTCAAACCCAATATACTCTTTGGTTGCTAATTAGAATTAAATGTATGCAATATCACCATGACAGGTCCTTCATTTCAAAATTGCACCCAAAATATGTAAATCCATAAAACCACCAGTGCACCATCAATATCTTGTGGACCAACAATCTTCAGCTTTACTGACAAAGATGGATTTATGATTTTGAAACGAATATCAAAGTAAATCCACAACTTCATCAAACCAAGTACTCAGCATGTCCTCACAAGAAAAGCTTACTGCTGCAATTAGAACACGAATCAAAGAAATACATAGCGTGAACATCGACATATTTTATATCATGCAGCTTGAATAATAGTAAAGTATGAGGGAAGATGCGACAGCATCGGTAATGATGTAGGGGCCAATGACAGATCAACCAAGAACTTCACCGATGTAGTTCAGCAAGTACCAACTACTGATAATATCGTGAATTCTAGTCGCTTGATGTTCTAGATGACACAGTACTCTTTCTAGTAGTATGATTACTACGTGGAAGATTCGATTTGCAAGAGTCTGCTTGTGATTACTATCATGTCGTAACTTATCAAATGCTTTCGTGTAGTCTGTAAGAACACCAACTGCCAACTACGAAACGAATGTTGTCCATCCATTAAACGTGTAGCTTCGTCCAACCAACCTTAATACCACCAGGGATCACCTCTTGCTCCGACACTTTTTTAACGTGCATATCAGCGACTTAGGGCCGGACCACAACCGATCCGCGAACGGACGCCTACGCGGATGATTTAGCTCTACTGACCGCTCAAACCACCTGGAATGATTATGCCAGAGCGAATTTTAAATTAATGATTTTGGAACCCCAACCAATATCTGAATACCAAAACCTGTAAGCACTGGCGACCGACTTCACTTACTGAGCTGTCGGCGAAAACGTCCAGTACAACAGCGTTCCACCCATAACAAACCGAGACACTCTAACGTAGGTTGTAAGTCTCAGTCAACGGAGTCTCTCACTACCGAACAATTCCGTAACCCAGGTGTACCTTGGAGTGACCTCTGGAATCGCTTCTCTAAACTGTACAGGCCAGCACATCGAAAAACTCCGCATGGAAGATTAACACAAGACACGGACTACCTCCGCTGTCTCGCGCGGATTCAGTATGTTGGCGCGTGTGCAGTCCACCTTAAGAACCGGTGGCCCCTTTGGACTCTCGTTATACAGCGCCGCCGAGTACGCTTCACCGGCCGTACGGTTGGCCGAGTAGTAGCCATACTCAAAAAGCTCGACATTGTGTCCCCCCCCTCAATGAACACACAATGCACCAGGCGCTGGTGTGCTCTCCGTGCGACGCCAAAGACAATTCCCTGCCTGACGTGCCCTGTGCAGGTAATCGGAACCCACCAGATATCCGTCGAGAGATACGTTGCTCCAAGCACAATGCTGGTGTCTACAGCATCAAGACAACCCCTGATCACAAACATCCTCACCACCAACGAGTTGTCCCGCCGCTACTATATCCATCGGCCAACAGAGACTGAAGTCGCGTGCAATTCCATCATCCAGCCAAGGACTGCCTCACGTTTGTCCGCGGGTGTCCTTCGAACCCCCCCCCGTGTGGAACTATCGTGTCCCTCAATAGTTCGCGTCTCCTCCGATCTGCTTGTTCCCAGACCCCCTTTCGCGTCTACCACCCGGCTCCATCTACCTCGCAAACACTGGATGCTATTTGGACAGTCCTCCGCTCGGAGTAGCTCGCACCTCGACAGTCTCCCAACGTTGGCCACAAAATTCGGCTTCCTGCAGATGGGCCATTATTGCAGACTATCATAACCATCACCATCGAGACTTGCCCCCTCGTCAAAGCCCGAATGGTTTTCGTCAGTCTTCCGTTGTCCCGGATGAAGAAACTCGCCAGTGGCTAGTGTTTCTCCTTGAAACTCTAATCCTAATTCCTCATAATTGTCTGATCTAGATTTTCTTTTTGTACTAAAGGTTGTAAGATTGCTTACAACGCTTATATATATAACCAACTTAATTAAAGCCAAAGTTATAAAGATTTTGTTTGACACACCCAAAATTACTAAGGCCCGAAGAATTAAGACACTGTTTGAACACAACACGGAGTACAAAGTGCTCTGACAATAGTTCGCAGTAAGAAGTAAAGACATTGAACTACCATTATTTCAATTAACTGCTGCATGCTTCGGTACGGGGTTACATGACTATGTTTCCTCCAGCGTTAAAGGAGATCGCGGTCGTGAATAGATAGACGAAAAGTGACACAGGGACCAACTATCATATTCGCCACGCCTTGTAAACCGCTGTTGAAACAAAGGTTTATGCCGAGCCCGTTATGACTAAGGGATTCGTTCAAGTGATTTTCAATATCAAATACTGCAAGCATCAATCCTCAAATCATCATCACAATTTCAGACAAAATCCAATAAGCTCGTTAGGTATAGACATTACGAATGCATTAATCATTTGTGACCCACTCAGCTGATCACAAGTATTTACGAAGCACTATTATCTGACCTCACATAAATCTATGAATCACACATTTTACTATATTATTCTGAATTTTAAATTTTTCCACATCACTCATTCTTCACGAATATCGAAACCACAAGCTCGGGGGGGGTGGGGGGTGGGGGGGGGGGGGGTGGGGTGGGGGAAGGGGGGGGGGAGGGTGTGGAGGGGGGGGGGGGGGGGGGGGGGGTGGGGGGCATAGTCGTGCCAACTAGCAGCAGAGTGACCTCAACCCCGGGCGAATATACCTCACAGGTGCTTGACCGATACATAAAGATGAATTCCTCACGATGACAATATCAAAATCTACTGCAGTTGCCTGAAATCTCAGTTCCACCGATTGTTCTTACATCCTCGAGGAATACCTCATTGAATCTTCGAGATGTATTCAATGTGAGATGCTTGAAGTCTTTAGCTCTCAGGTCAGTATAATCAACATTGAAATTATGAATTCTTATTACTGATATCTTCTTGTGCTTCAGCTTTTTATCATAATTAGTTTCTCGACTTGTCAATATATAATAGATTCCTACTCGGATTAATATTATAGATTTCTTTCCAAGTTACATGATTAAAATATTTTTTAGATGGATATTTTTTCAGGCATAGTAACTTGGAATATGGTCCCATGATCGTCATGTCGCTTACTTTTTCCAAAATTCATAGACATCAGAGGAAGGGCTTCACAATCGAATATCGCAGTTTCATAGTCTGGTCAGCATTTGGCAACAGCTTTGAGATTGTGTGAACTCCCATCGCGCTGACACCAAACGCGGAAGATTAGATAGTTCTGTCAGAGGTCGACGATAGAACGCACCATCAAATATGCCGCTATTGCGAAGTCGTTCAAGGTACAGTTTTATAAGTTTATAAGTGGCCACAGACGATTCACTATCATAATGTTTGATGTTCTTCTGCGACACATTTCTATGACGCAAACCTCCTTTATTTGATTTGTCGGTTTTCCCGACAAAATGGACGAACTTGCCCTCAGCGTCTTCGCCAAACGTGAACTGGTCAATAGTAAGTGTTCTATGCTCATCGCGTGAGCGCAACCCGAAGACTTTGCTGTTATAATAATATACAGCTGACAGAAGTCCCTCACTTTTGTTGATGTCAAATGCACCAGAATTCCACAGATTTCTCTCATCGTCTGGTGTGACGGGATCTGCTTGACGTTTATGGATATTCACTCCTTTCTCAGTCACTTCCTGCATGCGTCGATCAAGGCAGCGTCGCAAGTAAAAGAACTTTACGTCGTCCGGCTTTATGAAGTTAAGATCGGGTCTGCCACACTCATCTCGGAAATATCGCACTATTCCGCACATTATTCCGTAGATGCTGTTGGCGGGATATTCCTTACCGTCCTTGCGTCGAATTTCGAATACGAAATGGGACAGAGTCTTGTTGAATGTCTCACAATTTGCTGATGCCAGGTCATTCAGAGACGGAACAGGTCCATTGGGAAACGCTTCATTTCGTGATTTCCTCCATTCGTCGTACACGGCCACAGCAAAGTTTGTGGTTTGGCGAGTATTTGCAGGCGTTGTATTGGCAATACTTGTCTCTATCTGCTGAGTACTCACAAATTCAAATCTGGACATGTCTTCGCTCGAGAACTGTTATTGACTGATGTAGGATGTAAAATGGTGATTATTTTCCTTCTTCGTGACTTATGAAGTCTATGAATTACATGAATCAATTATGGGGTGGTTGACGGCTAACATCCAACAAAATTTCAGTTTCTTCTTCCTTATCACATTGCACTTAGTAATTACGCAATAGCTGGTTTGTGTTCAGCTTCCTGACTTTCTGAGAGTCTGCGAGAAAGTCAGACCAGACTGAAGATCTTGAGTGTTCAAGACTTATCGCTACCATGTGTATCCCACGCTATTGTAACGTACATTCATTCATCAGTTACTTGTTGCACATTCTCTTTCCCTAAAGACGCTATAAAGTTACGCAACATCCTCAAAACACTGTCATTTCTTTTCCCGACGCTAAAAGAGTACCGATAAATGAAATGGGAAACCATCCGAGTACGCTAAATCTGTTATCGTCCGCGAACGCCATTTATCGGTACAGTTACGACAACCTTAGATGTAATGGATTGACTTCAACGCTTCATCAAATCAATCACTTGATTCGGAGGCATAGATCACTTGATGAAGTCAACTCATTAGAGAAGCTGCAGAAGATGAGGGAAATGGGATTTGAGAAACTAACCTTGAAACAAACGACACAGCGGAGAATAGAAGCCAAAGATGATAATCCGAACTATCGAACAATTACGGTCAGTTACAATTAAGTTCAGACTTAGGTTGAGAATTGACTTACTATTTCGAAAATGATTCGGACATTACAAGAACTGTTTTTCCTTTTCAAATTAGATTTTAAAGCTTAGATGGTTGTAATTAATCATCTTGTCCGATGACAGGCGGCGCAATTCATGCCTTTATTGACAAAACCAATTTACAGTCAGCCCTTGATATTCCGACAATGAGCTCCCTAGAATTAAGTCGCACCAACGAAGGTAGAGGATTCTTCATACATGATGCTCGAATTTATGACTTGCAGTTCAGAAGAATAATTCTTCTGATGAGCGTTTCAGTCTACCTTTCTATTCGTTCATATTTGTGGAAAGCATTGTCTTTGCGAACAATTTTAATGCTTGTCAGCGAAATTTTTTGACCCTCGCCGAACATCAGACTGAGCTGACTTATTTTACGCCCACACGCTTCATGCAGTCTGACTCCAACGAGAAGTGACCAGTGATATTTATCGGAAATGCTCTGAAGTGGAGGGAATGAAAATTTCAATTTCTTTAAATTTGATTGATTTGAAAAATGCTTGCTAAATTTCCACTTTTGCTTATTGGGTACATTGCAAATGTTAAAAAATCAAGCTAAAAAAAAATGACAAATTTTCAAAGCATCTTACATCTTATGGCTTTAGAGGATCTTTTCCAGATAAACCCCGCCACTAATGCAAAACATGCACGCGCGAAAAGTTAAGCTCCACCACTTTTTGTCAGCTTAATGTATGCACACAACCTTGACCTATTTCTGATATCTGGACATCATATCAAGGATTTGAAACGATGATTGGCATGAATTATACTCATGAAACGGTTAATGATACTGAAAACTTTGTGGATTCAACGACTGGAGCTCATACACAAACCATCGAATCTTTCTGGCACGTCTACAAGATGCAGAATAAGCACCAATGCGGCACACACCGATCTTTGGTGGACAGCTACTTTCGTTTGGAGGCAAAGGCTTTCATGCAAATTATTAATGACATGTCCCAATTTCACCCTCATCAATAAAAACTAAAAGTAGAAGTTTCGTATCTTCCTTTTTATACTCTTTTTCGGGTGCGGGGTTTTTCTAGAAAAGATCGGCTTTAGATGTTCGCTTTCATTTGGATTATGAGTTTATTAATTTAAAGTTTATTAATTTTCCATAAGTTTATTCATATGGAGAGCTTAGTCGACATCAAGAATGGAGTATATGATTGCATACATGTGAGCATTATGATATCAAAGATAATGAGTTTGAGTAATGACTGAATAGTGTTCAGTCTTAAGAAAGAGTTTTTTCAGCTTGTTTTTCAGCAGCGCTTTTACAATGTATATTCAATTATTCTTAGACAGCCTTCCTGTTGTAGTTGAAAATCATTTTCGTGCATGTATTCTGTTATGCTAAAGGTCTGCAGGTTCAAAATTTAGGAATGGAACCTTTAATTGAAGTACAATCTGGGAATGCGCCGCATTGCTTCATTTGTTTGGTTTCCGCAAATCCAGCTGAGGCGAATTGAATAGCCTGGGTTAATATGTTCAGTACAATCGTCCCATTCATTCATGATATCAATGTGTGCATTTATTTGAATCAATCACACGTTTTGCTTTTCAGGCTATGCGTGAACTTGGAAGTCTGTACTATCATGCCAACGACAGGAAGCGTGCTTTCTCCTGGTGGTGTGATTGTCTTGATCTGATTCTTGGGGTCACAGACGCCCTAAGAAATTGGAGGTCCGTGGCAGGAGAAAATGGACAGGATGAGCAAATACTCACCTTTACTTTACTCAATCGATGTGGACTGTGGGGCTGCATTCTCGGTGGAGCTGTGGCTGCAAATATCGCTCAATATATAGTCACTGCAGATCTTGGACTGAAAATTGAATGCTGCTTTCTCGCTGGCATCATGTTCAAGGTGAACGAATTTGATAGTTTATTACCTAACTAAATGTAGGTGAATACAATTAGTTTGCATGTATCTTGAAACAGGGTAAGCTGAAGAAGTTCCGGAGTTGAACTGACTTCACGTTTTGACAAGAGTGGATTGGTCAAGAGCTGAGTCCTTCTTAAGAGCACAATTAAGTGTAGGTGCTGTGTATTTGTGTCGCATGTGCATCCTGTGGTGATGCTGAGCGCTTTGTTCTGTATTTCTTATAGTTTGTCGATGTTTGTTTGTCAGATGATTGTTAACCAGACTTCGAATGTGTATATTCCAAGAAGGGACGTGTGATAGTCTTGTAGGTAGCCACGATTCCTGTTGTCTCCAATTGGTAGAACTGATGCATGGATAATAGTTGAGGGTATGTTCTGCTTTTTCGCAAATGTTGTTGACATGTGTTGTATATGTACGTATGTTGAGTATCTAGGTTAATGCCCAGGAATCGGTTGTTGCTGAGATTTGTAAGTGAAATGTTGTCAGCAGTGAGTGATAGGTTTGCATAGTTTTCGTGGGAATCCGGTGTGGAGAGTGAGACTTGAGTTTTGTTTGGACTGATGTGGAAATTGTTTTGTTATGTTCATGAGACTGAGAGCAGAGTGTCGAGGTAAGGTTGGAATTTGTCTTTGGCTATCTTTATGTTTGAGTGAGTGGCCGTGATGGTAATATTGTCAGCGTAGACCGCTGTTTTGAGTGTAGTGTCTGGTGGAAAATCATAATAAGTCATAGACATAATCTTTATCGTTGTCATTGTGCTTGTCACTCATCTAATTACGGAATATATAGAAACATCGTCACTTATCTCCTAGACACCTGCTGCTAACCATGTTTCTGATAGCCTCACCTGCTGTTAAGGATATCACATATCATGATACTACTTTCAATTAGCTTCATTTGGCCAAAGTTAGTAGCATTATCGCATTAGGTAAAAAAATAAATATGTAAACACAAATTAACTTCAAGATTGAGTAAACATTTGCAGTAGCAACGATCTATTTGATCATTTATTATATGTCATGTCTAACAACATCTAAGGCGTTGGGGACGCGATTTTCACCAGTCGTCGTCGTCAAGAGGGTCGATCCAAGGCTAATTCCTTCGCTTGGCCGATGGAGATCCCAAAATGCTTGAAGTCATATTGTACAACTTCTTCCATCGCGTGTGTGCACGGCCTCGTCTTCCATTTGTTAAATGAATCCATTCCCCCGCAGTCAACGGTAGTCAACCAGCATAGAGAATGAAAGTGGTCCCTAGCTGCATCTATCTAAGGGCGAAAGTAAGTCGGTGTGGTACAAGAAGAAATTGTAGGTAGAACGGTCCTCTCCAGTGACGTTCTCTGGAAGTACTGAAACATTAGCAAGCGCACTAAAAAGAGCGCCTGTGTTTATTCGGTACTTGTGTAAGACGCGGAAACCTACACTCTTCTATGGGGTTTCTGGAGATGGCGTGTCGCCGGAATCTCATGCATGCTTTGTTCGCATGATTGGCCAGCGTGCGCATTGCAGCGGAAAAGTAACTTCGTCAAAGTTTGTGCTGTCATTCATTATAGACAACTTTTCATCTGACTTTCATCAACTTTTCATCTTAGGCTCAATTTTTCTCTATAATGAACTCATTACATAGAAATGTTATTCACAACATTCAATTCCTCGCAATTGTCTTTCAGGCTCTGTTTCGTAGCACTTTGCCTCACCCACTGTCTGATAGGCATTATGCTCTGTACGATATCGGGGAAGGATGCGAAGTAACATCGCTCATACCAGGCGTGAATCTTCTTTCTGACAAATTCCGTATGGATGGTCGATCGCTGGAAGCAGCCTTGCGGTATGTCATAGAGGAGCTGTCTCGTGCTGGTCACGACATGTTTGTCCTTCCCCTCGTCACGCTCTATCTTTACCTCGTGGCACAAGTCTGTCGAGACGTTGGGCGCTCGGTCAGTGGACGTCTTCTGCGACTTCGTGTCTTGACGAACCTTGGCCTCTTCCACGAGGCTTGCCTTACTCTAATACAGTTGTTGTGGGGTGAACGACTTCCACAAGCTTTCGACAGCAACTTCCGGCAGGTAAGTTTCTTTAAATATACGAGCCTTCTATAGCAGTCATAAGCAAGATATTTTACTTCAGGTGGAATCAAAGCCTCCCGAATGCTCCTTCGACACAGGTAAGCCAATATTGGCTGATGAAAATCTGAAGACTATTGATCGTCTGCTGACGAAGCGCTTATCTGCAAGTTTGGCTACGACATATGGACCACATTTGACATGTCGGCTATCAGTTGCCCATGCCAACTTGCTGTGCGCGATTTCCTCTTCCATCCAAGCTCTTCCAGAGTATCCTAAAGTGAAGTGAGTTTGACTTTGATTCTATAATTGAAAGCGCAAATATTCTAATCTTATCTTATACAGGACAATTATCGAGACATCGGTGAGCTGTCCACTTGACTAAAGGAAATATAAATTTTGCGCATCTATTAGATGAATTCTATCAATCTCTTATGAATTCAATTGATTAGTGAAATTTTCTTGAGGAACATCGTAAACTCAGAAATTCGTCTCAATGTATTATTTCACCTCATCTTAATAAATTTATTTTCATACAGGTCTCAGTGCGTCATACACTTGCCATCATCTGTGACAACAGCAAGGGATAAGAGCCTCAAAAATGCACTTTTCTTCTTACTTGTTTTTCTTTTTTGCATACAACTTCTTTTTTTATATCACACGATGTATTTCAACCTTATGTCAATGAAATACAAGTATACCGTGTGATAAAGAAAAGAAGTTATTTAAGGCCTACCATCAGAAACTACTTGGCTTTCCCAAATTTTTTTATGTATCTCATCAAATGTCAAGTCAATGCATATTTTCACAATTCTTCCTTGCATGTTTTCATTGATGAAGGTACTTGCATGACGCACTGAAACTGGTATGAGAATAAATTTATTAATAGGAGCTCGTGAATTCTCCATCCTGTGTTATTTATGTAATTCATTTGATGTAATATACTCACAGAAAGAAGTTGACTTTTTTCACTGAACTAATCAATTAATCAAACTTTGTCATAAATGTTTTTCAATAAGTTACCCTTTTGTCTTTCAGTTTGCAACAAATCAATATGCAAGTCAGTTCCCTTTCGACTAACATTCGACCTGTTAAAAAAAGGAAGGCTTCGATTGCTCAGCGTCTCGCCTCAGCTGGTGAGTATGGAATCACCTGTATACTCGTATAATTGAATAGTATTTGTGATTTAAAAGTACACATGTGACAAATCAAACATTGTTCGCACATCGCACTATAAACTCTTGTCCTCTCACAAAGAATAGAACAGGAACCAATTGATTTATTGAAAATTTTATCAAATATTGTCCTAAGCTTGTATTATTTTATTATTCTTCAGTTATCGTATTGAACTACAGAAGCGTCATTTATGAATGTCCTCGCAGACCTCTTGAGACAAGTAAAACTTCATTCCATTCCATCTATCAGCTATCTGTATTGAAGGGCACTCCATGGAACGTTTTGTAGCTAGAATTTGTTCACAAAAGCAAAATAATCCTGTCCTGCTTTTCGAGTGAAATTTAAGTAAAAGTCCTGCTAAAGATTCGACTGATAGCTTGATCCCTCGATATGTGTTTAGTAGAATGAGTCATACATTTATGAATCTCGATTTTGATAGCAATGGCAATTAGACAACTGGCGCACTAGGGGTCATTTCTATCAAGTTTGCTATTATCGTTTTAATTTATAGCCGCCATTGATCTTCGTAATATTAAGCAGTGAAAGAAGGTTTCATTTAGGTCAATGAATGTTATGTAATCACTGAACCTTTTAATGTCTCTTCGAAAGAAAACAAAAGCCTGCTGTACTTGTCAATGTCGAATAGACATCCGGTAAATTTGGGAATATTGATTGACATGAAAGTCCTTTTCATTCATCATTTTCGATTTTGCTAAGTCTGCATGATTACATAGTATTTCAATAAAACGCTTCTCATTGGGTGTAATTCTTCACTAACATTATCTTTTGTTTTACAGAAGAACTTGACGCACGTTCAGTCATTTCACATGTCAACAGTGCGCTACAAGCCGATAGTCAAAAATTAACAGACGAAATGATAAAGGGATTGCTGTTGAGGACTTCAACTGATATGTTCCAGTCAATCAGTGATGCTATCCTTGAAGCTGCTAGTTTAGAAGATCGTAAGTCAACCATCTCATTTTCGAATTTGATAATAATTATGAATCTTATAAATGTAAATGTGGATCCGAAGTAGATAGTCATGGAACCACATGGAACACATGGATAGAGCTGTCGATTTCATGCAGGAAGACTGGCTCGCCATAGTGAAGCCAATGAGATAATAAGACGGGCACTTGTCTCTGCTGGTATCCCATCAATTCTAGAACCTCATGGATTGAGGCGAAGTGACGGTGAAAGACCAGATGGGGCAACGCTTATTCCTTGGGCTAGAGGATGTTCCCTCCTATGGGATTTTACATGCGTCGACACTCTGGCGAAGAGCAATCTTCCGCTATCCCACCAGGAACACGGAATCATCGCATCGAAGGCGGAGTACAAAAAGCGCAAGAAGCACGAAGAGCTTACGGTTGATTATCACCGTAAATTGCCGTGGAAACGATGGGAGCAATGGGGATTTGCGCAGGCAATTTTATAAAAGCCGTTGGAAAGAAAATAGCTAATGCAACTGGAAACTGCCGTGCCACCACCTTTTTGAGACAGCGTATCATGGCCATACAGCGAGGCAATGCACCAGTGTACTATCCTCCATACCCAGCTCTGACGGACTGAATGAATTGGATGCCCTGTAATATCTTCATTACAGTCTTGTTTTAGCTTTACTTATCATGATATACATGTTCATCTTTGTGTATTTATCAATGCTTCAATTTATGCTTCAATCAATGCTTATTTTATTGCAGCTGTAATGGCTCTTGCTAATGTTTAGATTTGAGCAATATAAAAGAAAGATGAAATCTGGACATGATTATTTTGCATGATTAGATTTGAGCCCTCTTTCATCGGACCCCTAGTCTCTGTAATTAGGCATCCAGTCACAGAACCTTATCTAAATGGTTGCAGATATATCTACATGCAATAACAGATAATCATTTACATGCATACTACTTGCAGTTTTTAATCTACCTGTTTGTCTTTTTCAGCTGAATGTTCTACTATTGTTCCTGCCGAGTTAGAATTGGTGGTTGACTGCTTGCTTGGCTTGGCACGTGCAGCACGTTTGCGGCAGCATGCGAGGACTGGGGCACGGTTCGCTCAGCAAGCGATGCATTTGATGACTGTGTCTCGTCATCTCCAGCCAGGTGGTAATCAGAAGGCACCTATGCCACCAGGTACACGAAAGAAAGGCGCAGGTGAAAACCAGAAATTGGAACTGGAGAACTTCATGAGTCGTGGTCGCCTTGACGTCAGATTGTGGCTCATGTGCCGTGCTGAACTGGTAGAATGTTTATTGGTAGAAGTGCGTGGAATGGGGGAGAGCAGTGGTCGCGAAAAACAAGTGCTCTCTGATGTTCCTGATCTAAGGTGAGCAGAGGGAAATCCCAACATCTTTAGCTTGATGCCTTTGTTCATATACAGTAGTATTATGCTCAAATAAGCTGTGACATTGGCAAATTTTAGTCATTTCGAAGCTATTGATGGTACGACAATTTCAGAAATGCACATTTTTTTACATCTATGAAAATGACGTGCCTTGCACATTGAAAGAGGTCATGCAAGATCAAAGTTGTTTTTCTATCGATTAAGAATGGGACAAACTCTTATAATGATTCAAACAATAAACTTAAAATCAACTTGCAGAGATCAGCTTACAAGAATGCTGCATCCATTTCCTGCTTTCTTGAGCTCGTTTTTGTTTACGAAGAAACTATTTTTGGAACATTGTTGTTCCAGCCCCGGTTTCACAAGTATGTAGAGGTATATTTGATCTAGCTTATGGATCTGTATATTTATATATTTGGGCATGCATACATGCTTGGAAATTCAAATGGCATGTTTGGTATAATGTGTGAGCAAAATTTTGTTAAGATTTTAGGCGTCATTCGTCATTGAGAGCCAAATGAAACCTTGACAATAATTCTGGTGCCTAAGAGAAACTTGTGATTGACTGTTAAACCTTCCGAAATTGTGGAATGAAATCTGTCAAAGTCATCTATAGAACTAAAAGAAGAAATATGATGAATCACTCAACAAAACTTAATTCATCACTGAAATGCACACACTTGTAAACTATGATAAATTGTGAATTACGCTGTTCATGAGACTGCATTTGTCTTGTTGGGAGATTTACGGTTTTCTATGGCCGTGAATGTGGGCATTTTGAATGACGGACGATTATGATTGCTCAATCGAATAACATTTAAGCACTGTTATGCGTCACTTTCGCAACAGACAGAAGCGTGTAAGAATCGATGACTGTTTAATGTTAGAAGCTGTGATGTTGAAGAAATGTATTTCTAAGTTTTCCCTTATTTTATAACCCTTTCGTGAAAATGATATGATACCCCAGTCGTAAATTTCCGCATTTTTATACTTAAATGATGCACATTTCATTGTGCCTCATACAATCTAATGATTAATATGATGTATATTATAGATTAGGTATCATTCGAAATGTTGGATGCTTGCTTAATATATATTATCTGTTTCAACTTTGCACTTTGCACATTAATTGTGGCAATCAAAATGTTGACAAATTGTACATTTTTGATTATAATGATCGATAGCACAACTGTTAAACCTCATACCGAATCCACTTTCGGAATCAAATAAAGTTATTTAATTTAGATTGATTTTGGTCATTGGATCTTTACTTTTTAACAGGGCGGCCTGTTTAGAGGGCATATCAGAGGCAGAGGCATGTGGAGATGCAGAATTGAAAGCGCGTTTCCTTTTACAACTCGGTCGGGCCGAACTAATGGAAGGCAAGCCGATGGAGCGGGTGCGTCAAGTCTTCGACGAGATGCTTATCTGTTTGTCAGACTGTCCGCACTTGTCAGTAAGAGGGCATGGTTTACGAGCAATGGCTAATCTTCAACTGGTCGACGTGGAACTTATGAATGATGATAGGAGCGAGCAGGCTGTTGATAAAGGTCTGGAACAGTATATCTCAATTCACAATGATTTCTTATGTCAGGTGAGTATCCTGTCACAACATGCGCGTAGAGGTCATAATTTCGTGATCCAGGTCTAAAGTTCTGGTGTTGAATCTTGATGGGTATCAGGATTCTGAAAAATTCAAAATTTCACACTTAGAAAATGACCGTGCGTATCAAGTTCGAAAGATTTCTCGAAGTCATTTGTAGACCTATGCTTACTGCTCGAATATAATTTAATTTCACTCAACATTATTTAGATAAAAATACTGGAATAGAGGTGAATGCTCGTAGTGTGTTTTTCATTTCTAAGTTTGTTTAAAACCAATGATAACGTATTTAGCGCTTACTTCACCTAAACGCGTTACTTATGTAAGTTTGGCAGTTATATTCGGATATGATGAAACAGTTCAGTGTGTTGTTTTCGTTTTTTAATCTTCAGTGAATTAATTCTTCCGGCTTGCATCTTACTCTTATTCTACATTCCCCATAGAATTATTATTTGCCCAACATATGAAAATCTTAAGCCGAATAAAACAATCTTCTCGTTTTTTCTTCACGATCTCCTTTTTTTCAAACCGTCGTTGGGTTGAAAGAGACCAGAATAATTGCAGTAATTCGCTTATATCGGCACCTTCTTTTCTCCTGGAGCATCGATTTATACCTTTTCAACTTTTTAATGATAATAATAGACTGATATTTTGATTATCATTCAGGCTCATGACAGCATTGTATCATGCACTAAAAATGAATAAATTCAGAGATGTATTGTATATGCATTCAATACCGGCATTTCTTTTTGCATCGAAATCCCGGAATTATAGACTGTTCATGATTGAAATCCCTGTGTACACATGACATTTCAGATGCTAAAATCAAGCTATCAGATATTCATTTATGTCCCTTTAAAGTCATATTCATCAAAGTATCTCTCATATTTTTGAAAGGATGTCAGATTATCTTTCTTCTATCCATCTTTTATTGCTGTTCAACCTAACTGTGATTCTTCTATTTTAGTGTGAAATCTTCGGAGAGCGTGTCGAAAGACACGTCAGCCGCTCACACCGTTCAACATTGGTCAGCCCGATGACTAACCTATTCCTTCCATTATTACCATGGCTTCTACACGTTAAACTACGCATTGCCAATTGCTTGGCGCGCAAAGCTGCTTTCCGGCAACACAATCAGTAAGTCAAGTGATTATTTATTCGCTCTGATTGTCAATTTTTTACTGTGTTTTTACTGATGTCTGATAAAATGTATCTATGTTGCCATGCATATCAGATGTGTCCACAGAATTGTCTTATTGTATGGAATGATACAGTCGTATTTTTAGATATTTTTGAATTGTATTTTGAGCGAAATCTAGAAATTTATTCCGTTTTTCGACCGCTGTTTTAACGTATAGCAGGCGAATTACTGTTCATATTTTGATGATATTTTTTAAGTTCTTTAACATGTTGTCTTCGTGGACAGGTATCAAAAGCACATTTCTCAGTCCGATATTAGTGAGAAGACTAAATGGTTAGTATACGGTCATTAATCGCTTGCTGAAAATCTGAATGCCAGATCCCATTTTGACGGCTTAAAATTCCACGCGCTTTTGTGAGAATTGAGCATGTCTTTAATATTATCAATTGTGCGAACGGTTGTTATGCCAAATTTTGTAAGTTTGATAGCTGTGGCCAAAAAAAGTAGATAAGGATTGAATTTAATAATAATAATATAAGCGTATTTTTAAAAAAACATAAATAATAATTAAAATTCCTCCCAAAATCGGGGGGGGGATTGAAAATGGACCACATTATACAGATACAGAGATAAGAAGTAAAAAGTAAAAGTGAATTTCTGAATATAATTGATGATTTACATGGAAAGCTGTATTCAAAGATCAGGTATATAATATGAAATATTTTCATTATTGGTGGAAATTTGATAGCCAAAACATTGATTTTCATCATATCGTTTTTCTATCATTCCATCTCGAATAAAGCTTCCGATCTCTTTCTAAAAAGTATCTTATTCTGATGCATATTGAAAATTGTAATCAACATCTTGACAGTTCTCGTTTTTTGGCCATGGTTGAACCTCAGATCAATTGTTAGCGGATATTTACAATTCTTCTCTTGATTGAAATCATGCGCCAGTTTGATATTAAATTGCACATAAGTCTTAACTAATTAGAGATGACTTTTCATGAGCTTACTTGTACTTCTGTACAAAGAAAACCATTGATTCCCGCGTAAATTGATGGAACCTATCAAAAACGAAATGTTACAAATGCTACCACAACTCTCAGCTGGCTATTCTTTCTTTTCCTATAAACATAATCAGCGTTAAGGCAGACATCAGCGGTTAGTTTCTTCATTGAGTTATCGGATTCTTCTTGTAATCGGATCGGATGATGTTGCTCAATTTTGTCATGGCTTCATTCGCTTGCTGAATAGTCTATTCCTTTAATTGATGACAATGAAGATTATCAGGAACAGCATAGCAGAAAATTGGCTACCGATCGTTTCTAACTCCGGAGGTTGCGATAGCCAACTTCACAATGGTAGCATCAACTTTATCTCTAACTTTAGTAATAGACAGAGCTCTATCATGTGCTGTCACAGGAAAATAATCCGATACTATAAATGTACCTGTGGATATGCTGACAGCATAATTCATAATTTGTCTCTAATACATGTAGCCTATTTGTCAATAACCTATCATAAAATTCTTGAGCGATCCCATATTGAAATGTGAATGTTTGAACTTGGTGCGCATGATATGATTTCGCTTTAATTTTGTCTAATTAAGATTTAACTCTTGTGGGTTAACAATGGCACTTTTATTATTATTCGGATGCAAAATGCACACACCATAACTTTCCATTTACCAGTAGAAGCTCTTAATTTGTGAAAAATTTAGCACTTTACATGATTAGATAATTGATTCACTAATTAACGGGTTGACATGGATTATTTGCTTAAACAATTTATTTTAGGAATTATTTGTTAAATTACAGTAATTTGTATCTGTTCACGTCCTGATGTTGATTTTGCTGCTCATCTCGTTGCGGAATGTTCTAGTGCGTCTTTTTGCCGATCTATAACTTGCTGTATGTTTGATATTATGATTGTTTTTATTTGATGTGTGATTCAAATTTCCTATCAATGTCACTATAGGAAGCAATATGCTCTGATGTATATATGGTGTGCTACTGACTTACAATTTTGACCAAATAGAATTTAGGCCTATGCAATTTTTAAACAAATGACGAATTGTTTCACAATTCAGTCATTTTTCAAAGGCTAAACATTGCCGATAATTATCACAATTGCGTAGCAGTATCTGTCTTCAGGCTATTTTTGATCGAGATTGATGCCGATTTCTTTTCAAAAGCAAGCAATTTCAAGTTAATCGCTTTCATACAAATTTCAGAGATATTACAATTTATCGAAAATGCTCATGTTACTGAATTCCTCCACATAAGTAGTGTTCACTTATCTGTTTTCTTCCATCTTGAAATCGCGACTTATTTGACTGACCGTGTTAGCATAACTATTGTCATTGGTACTCATGTGATGAAAACTTAGTGCATTCAAAATCATTTTAACTACGGTTTGCCCAAAAATTAGAGTTTGTAGGAGAAAATAGAAATAAGGCAATCAATAATTGAAGTGGAAATAATGAATTGCAAATAGTGATGTTCTCTTCAATGCCTACCTTAAAAATAACTGCTGTTTTTCTGGTTTCCGATTTTGGTATCCGTATAGCAGGGGTGGTCCGATGTGACAAAACGTGACACTATGTGACAATTTTTCTTCTCAGAATAAGATGTGACAAAATGTGTGTTTTTTGTAGTTAGTGTGACAAAATGTGACCAATTCGCAAAAAATATGCTGACAAAATATGAACAAAGTCACATAGGAGCATTAACTTCGTTTGAATGAAATAACGAAGTCATGTTTTCTAGGGAGGTCATTGTTTTTATGTTTCTTTGATGATAATTTGTATTAGGGATATGCAAGATTGATATTTTTCCCTTCCTTGCTCCAAATGGCGACTTGTACTTGCTCCAGGCAAATTGTGCTGTTATTTATCCGAATTTTCAAAGTTGACTTCGACGTGCTATGTGATGGCCCAGTTGTAACATTCATTGTATGTGGCCAGATGTTTCTTGATTGTCACGTCGAGATCGGAGGAGTCCCTGCGAATGTATGCTTCATATAATGCACGCGAATGTATTTATATTTGCCACTGATCTGAATACAAAGCGAAAGTAATAGTAAACGTTAAAAAATTGAGTGGCATTTATTTACTGAAAACGTAGTTTTCCTCTTTTTTGTGAAATAATATGTTCTGTGAATTCACATTGTAAAACATATTCCGAGTACGTGTTTATTATGCCATCAGATTTGCCATAAGTAATGAATTTTTAAATGCATTCGAGACTAAAAATGAATCAATTGTAATAAGACTACAAGGTTTGAGTGCATTTTTTCACCTCAAACGAAGTTAGATGTGTCCCGGTTTCACCCATGGTCTGTTTCGTTATTTCCCCACATCTCTGGGTAGATGTTGTACACCGTCAATGGCAATTCAGTATGGGAAATGAAATGATGGTTTAACATCGCTACTCCCCCATACTGCGGGATTGGACGGTGCTGACATAGTCACCTTTAATCTGGAGATTTGTGATCTTTAGTCCGGATGCTCTTCCTCACTACTTCCAATGACACTTTCGGGGCTCGACCTCTGGACAGAAAGATCGCTAGTACAAGCACTTAGCCACTGTGCCACGGAGACCACCCATACGGAACTATATGAATAATAATAATTAGTAACAATTGATAAATTAGCGATTTTTCTCGATTTTGTCCCGTTAAATCCTTGTTTGATATATATCACGAATAGAACGTCAAATGCTCTACTTAAAAAAAATCAGCCTTCAAACCAAAATCGACAACCGCCAATCATCTTCGCACCGGACTGTTTCAAATTTTTGCAATGTGTTTTCATCAGCATGTGACAAAATGTGACTTTTAAGTCAACAAACTTGTGACAAAATGCGACATTTACATCCATCGGTACGTGACAAAATGTGACAAATCTCGAATATCAAGATGTGACAAAATGTGTCACAGATCCAAATATGGCGGCTCACCCCTGGTATAGGTAATGCTATTTATGTATATATTAACATTTTCCGGCTCAAAATATGCAAAAACGCTCATTTTCTATTCCACAGCACCGGAGTGAAACATGCTATCACCAGCAGCATGTTTTGTGGTGTGGCATTTTACGATGTGTCGCTTTCTATGAAGCCTCCTATTACGAAGAAGTCGTACAATTAAGCAAACAATTGTTGATAATTCTGTACTACTTCTATGTAGTATGCCCTATATATATATATATATATATATATATATATATATTATATTATATGTAGTATTGATAAAATTGTAGATCCTGTTGAAACTCCATTGTCCCAATCTCAACAAATCCTTCGAAAATCGCCCAAAATGACCAAATATTTTCGGTTATAACGTCCCACTTATTCTGATCAATGGCATAAAGATGGACTCCTGAGAAACGCGAAGAAACTTACAAGTTCAAGAGAATTTAAGAATGTTTGCGTTAATCCCTACTACTATGCAACATACTCTGCAATGCAAGATTCTTCATAATGAACGGAGAAATGTGAAGATGTATTGATATGGTATATGTAGTTTTGTTCGACACGTGGTTTTCTTCGACAAAATTTCGATGGTTTTGTTCGACATCTATCAAACTATTGATATTGTATATAAATTTATAATATAATCATTATGATATTATAAAAATAGATGTCGAACAAATGATCAAAATCCATGAATTCTTTTTGTCGAGCAAAACTACATGTACTACGTTCATTTATATATAAATATCGCGGTGTGTTGCGTAATGAAATCTTTCAGAAAAATTTGGTGTCAGCGATTTTATGAATAAGTTTTTGTACGAATTGTGGCTCAAACTGTACATTTGTGATGAAACCTGAATTTATGCGGTCGTTCTATATATCGCAAGATATACTATAATTGTCGCATGATAAACTATAATTGTCCCAGTACTACAGAATTTGTAACCTTGAGAATTCCAGAGTTGATATTTTTCTTGGTGTAACTACATTCCTCCTAATTTACATACAAATGAGTCATCGGAAATTTCTTTGTAAAAATCCTAGAAGCTGAGCTACTTTTGTATCCTGATTCTAATTTGCTAATTTGATGATACACTTGCTTACTTGCTGATGTAAGATCATCAAGAGGAGAACACACTCTAGATCGTAATGTACGTCTCCGATTGTATGATTCCTTATGCAAAACTATATAAACCTTCTTATTGAAAACTATATACCTCGTTCATTTTTGAATTCCTATAGACACATTATATGAAAATGTTTGCTTTATTTTATCTTAGGGATTACACAGACGAATTAACGAATTGGATTGAGGCGTTAGGAGTTTCAATGACTGCACTACAAATGTCTCAAGCGATGGTTGGCCGCTGTGCTTCTATAGAGGCAGAAATTCTCTTAACACTAGGTAAGTCTTCGTTTTGTATAGAATATCCCTTCCAGCAATGTTTCTCATGGTGGGTTATGTACCTCAAAAATAGCACCATTATTTTCAAATTAAACAGCATGCTTTCAAAAGTGCACTTGACAAGTATGTGGAAAATTATGGCAACTCTTGAAAATAATGACCTTTTAGCAAGATATTGAACATCGTCGATTACTTCGACCGAGTTTGAAGCATAGATTTGGATGATGAACTTTTCAAATATCGCCAAGATCAGAGAAGTCATTGAGGATTTCAAAATTGCAGTTGGTTTTGTATTTTAAATTAATGTGGAGTTTATTGACGCCTGTGCTTTCTTTAGTTAGATAGATGTACATATTGAAAGGTAATTTCTTAGGTCATTCACTGCGCTATCCTATTTCAAGTTTCAAATTAGGAAGCTTGTAAATGATATAGAAGTTCAAATTGGTCAGAAATGTCTTTATATTTGGATTAGATGGATTTCAAGTCTGTCATTGGTAATAATTTGGATACAAAATATTAAAATCGTTGCGATATGCCTTTATACAGATGTGATCATGCCTGTTTCGGTTGTTGCATTCATATGATTGATAAGAATACAGATTTCATTAGAAATTCAATAGTTAATAAGGTTAGTGCTAAAACAACTTTGAGTAGATAGCTGGACCGTGATTTTTGATTAAGAAAAACTGGGTCAAAACGCATTAGACTGTGTGAAACACTGCCTTACAGCTCACTTGACAATACACATTTATTGTGAACTGAGAATGTAATTGTTATCAATGCCGTCATATCAATGAGGTTTGATAAATTGGGATAAATTTTTAGTAAACTGATGGAAATATCTTTCATAAAAATTTCTTGAAAAGCTCAAAACCGATTATCTGTTAATGCAGAAAATAGAAAGCAAGTTGCGGTCGGTTGTTTCGCTTAAGCATGTCAAGCAAGCATACATAAGTTCAGATTATCTTTTTGAATCTCATTTTTCAAATTGCCTCCTAATATAATAAGTTGATGTCGATGTCATACTGCACACTGCATAATCGCATTGCGTACTCACTTTCATTATACCTATCCACGAATACATGCACTGAGCGCATATTATAAAAGGAATTTAATGTAGTCTCAACCCGTGAGATTTTCTGACGACGGGGCCACTCCAACTGACTGTTGATTCACAATCGATAAAATATTGATAATTTCAATTGCTGCAATCCTTCTGAATAACAGCGTCTTCAGCTGCTTTTGTTATAACTCTCCATGGTGAATATTTTCGGGAAATTATTTTCATGCAAGCAAATGCGGGCAAAAATTTTCGGCTCTCTGCCTCAACTCCCCTTTCGCATGCAACTTGCGGCCCCAAAGCTGTGAAAAGATTAATGCTTTGTCGTCTGTAGCTCATGCTTCTTTGGGTTCTACCTTGTCGGAAGGGTTTATTGTCGGCGGTTTGTCACCGTGCTTTGATTAGCTAGCATGCTCTAGAATATTATTTTAGTGATCATTGAAGTTGCTTGTGTTTGATTAATTTTTCATTCTTATTCTCCATTTTTGTTTATGTTAAATGTGGTGGGCTTCGACCGTCCCCTTCAACACCACCCCCTGGTTTATCTGATATGAATAGTCTTCAGATGTTTCATGTTATTGAATCAGGTTTTTGTGTACGACACTTATTTGGCTGATTTGTGAACGAACTTCCCTTCACTGCTCTTTCTCTCTCTCTCTCTCTTGCGCTGCTCCATTTGTTAAAGGTTAAGGTGTGACAGATCCAACATATTCACGGCATACGGGCGTCAGGTAGTTCAAGGGTCCTGAACCCACTGGAGGCAGGCCCGGTCAACTGCTCGAAAAAAGGCGGTGCGGTTCCGCTGCCGTGGACATGGGGGCATTACTAAGGGGTTTAGCCTGTGCAGCTGTATCCGGTTTTTCTGTTGCCTACCTGACTTGTACCCATTGTTACGCCAAAGGGGTTCTCATTTGGGTTTCTTCAAGCTTTTGCGACATGAAATGTGCACGTAAGTGTCTTTTTGCATATTATTTATTGCATCTTTGTTGCTATTTTTTTATTTTTTACATTTTTATGATACCTTCCACAGTTTTTTGTATCACTTTGTTGTGCAGCATAGTTTTTTTGTTTAATTGACATTCTACGAGAGATTATGATAATGAAAAAGACACAGAAGAAACGTAGTCAAGCCTCCTTGGAGGGATGACAAACGTGTCAAGAATCTTACTGGTGATAAACTTGCTATCGAATTGCAACCGCTCTCCGTCAACCGGGATCTCGCTTCACTCAGTCTCTTCTACAGATACTATATCGGTAGAAGCAGCCCTGCAGTAAATGAGTGCGTACCCAAACATAATATCTTTTCCAGAAGCACACGTAGAGCTAATGCACTCACATGCTATCAAGTGAGTCTAGAACGCGCACATACTGTGAGTTGCTCGAAAAGCTATTTTGTGTGAGGACACAGCTTTGGAATCTGCTTCCCCAGACCATTTTCCTTGACCGGTACAATCTTTCAAGATACTTTCAAGAGTTGGGCGAACAGGTTTAGGATGGGAAAAACTTAATCAGATTAGACGATCTGTTATTTTTTATTTATTCAAAATAACACATTTTATCACTTTTTCATTGAGTAACCCCTAGCTTCGTTCTTGGATCGCAGTTGTGCTAGGGTTGAAAATTCTGTAAAAAAGCTTTTTTTGTCTTATTTCGCATAGACTCTGTCTTTTATAATTGGTACCATGCATTTCTTCGTGGAGCGTTATCTAAACTCAGCAAAAGCTTATAGTGATAGACTCCTTCCAAATTCATCCCAAATGATTGACTACAATGAAGTCTACCATTCTTAGGCAATAATTTAACTTATCAACTCATGTTGTTTGTAAGTTTCATGGACTTATCATGACCAATTCAATTTCTCCTAGGCAAGTATTTATACCCAACGAAAGTTTTAACCATAGAGTGTGATTTTAGCATCGTATCATTTCATAAAAGTCATCAAGATAATATCTATTGATTGCGGACATTAATTCCGTTTTTTCCTCCATCTCATCGCTGTTTCAGATGCCCTTGCGATCTTTATTGAGGCATGCAAGTGCATTCCAGTTTTCGTCTCCTCACACCCCCTCGAATAACAATTGTCGTTCATTTCAGGCAAGATCTTGCGCCATTTGATGCAGCATGGGTTGATATCTAGTAAGCCAGTGGCCAAAGCTTTTCTGCAAGGACTGCACGTTGTTTACCACAACTCGCATGACTTAGGGTAATTATTTCCTTCTTGTTGCTAATTGATTAGTATTAAGGTAACTTTTTTTCAAAATTCCAACAGGTTAATTCGACAGTTCTACTTCGAAATTGCTCTCACTTATCTGGTTAGTTCAGGAACAGTGACAACAGCGGAATCAGGCAGTATTCTGTATTCTCCGACAGATGATCAAATCGACGTCGATCAGATTACGTCAGGAGCAAAAACTGCAAAGAAACCTCCTCAGAAAAAATGGCAGGTGAGCAAAAACAAATACTTGAAAAAAATCAAGTAGTAAAATAGTGACACACAAGTCCTACGCAATACAAAAGACCTTAAACAAGAAAATAATGAGTGGACAATGCCACTGGAAACCTTCCCAGAATCCTTCTGAATACGTATGCCTGCGAAAAATCCTCATCTATAAAAATTCAACACAATAAATGCAAAGCTATTTGCACAGGAAGCATGAGCAAGAAAGTTGCACAACATATATTATCCTATAGCTAATATTTTTGATTTTTTTGTTCTGACCTTCATCTTCTTACCTAAAGTGATATTTCTTATTTCAAATTTTTTGCACCCGTTGATACAGTTGTATCTGTGAAATATTGCACACCATATGCAGCAATTCGACAAAATAATAACATAGCACTATAGCTAATTCTACATGCAACGATATCACCATATTATCTTTTAGAGTAAGAAGGATCGTGAGGCAACACGTGCGCACGAGGCAAGTGATGAGCAACGGGAGCGCAGAGCTGCCTGGCTTGCTTTACGTTGCGCATTTGCTGTGGGACGATCACAACAAGCTTTGATTGGACTACCTGGAGAAAGTGGCGTTGGATTGAGCAACGAGCAGCGAAGTAATCTTCCTCATTTCCTCTGCTATGATCTTGTATCTATGTATGTTCTTGGAGAGCGGAAGCAAGTATTTAGAAATGAAATCGAAGAAGAATTGAGTCGAATGCCTGAAGCTCAACTTCCTCCAGAATCGGAGTTATATGAGGATCAGGTAAGATGAGGCTGCCATAGTCTTTTTTAAAGTGTATCTGCAATACTCCATACGAACTCCATTTCCAATTTTTTTCATATTTCCTATTGAACTTGGTTCGCAAATCCGGATAACTGTAATATAAGATCTGAAGCTTTTTGAAAAAATGAAATTTTCTATTTGCTAAAATTTAATATTCGGCTCAATGTTCAAACTTTGACGTTTCAAGTGATGCTTAAATACAATATCAATCAGAAAATGTTGAGATTGACAATTTTATATGCAAAATGAAATCCACTTCCCATATTAATTATCACCGCATCAGTATATGTTTACATCGATAATAGAAGATAGTAAAATTTGAAAGATAGAAACAGTTCTTTGAATTATCAATCAACGAATTCGAGAAAACCGAAGTCGATTAAAGAAAACGTCAGAATATCACTCGTGAAAATCTGAAACGTCATTTTATTGAATAAACCCGTTTTACACGTAGTGTTCGGACGACGTGCGATGGCAAGTTGTGGCGTGTACTGTGAAACAGGTCGGTTGAAGTTCAGCAATGAATATTCCGCATAAAGTAAAGGAAGCAATAGTCGGTGAAGTATAATGTGTGTCTGAGAAACGATTCGAATGTCTGTCGGAGATTTGTTGGTGTGTTATCACAAACAGACATACTCTCGCATTGGATTTTGCAACATTGGCTATCGAAGATTGCGCGAGATAACATGATGACGGCTAATTTATCATGCTCATCACATTTTCTTCTTTGCTTAATGATGTTGCTCTGTGTCAATAGTGCCCAATGCTAAGTGCATGTTACTGCATATTGTCTCGCATATTCACAGCTTCGAGTTACTCTTCGGTGAAATTGTTCCTATCCAATGTGGGACCGGGTCCTTTAAGCTGTCTGTTGAAGCCAACCTGCAACTAAACTGCGGAGGACTTTCGAGTCCTTTCTCCGACATCTACATGCACAGAAATAGATAACAATAAAATCCCAAGACCATAAATGTGCAAGCAGCTTCACAGAAATCACACGCAATGCTATGTAAAATAAATAAAGATTATTTCTTTCTGATTTTTATGGAAAGTTATGCTGTTTTTGCATTTTTCCAAAAGTTATGACGTCATAGAAGTGGATTGCCACATCAAGCATTGGCATTTACATTTTCGATATCTACATTGAAATTCAAAGCATTATGCAATGTTATTATTCAATATTGCTATGTTATCACGTCCATTCTCTTCATGTGATAATGCAAAATTGAAAAATGATAAAGATCAGTGCTTACTTCCGTCAAGCAATATGAATCGGCAAAAGTGCCAAACATTCTGAGTTAGTGCATGTAATGATGAATTTATTAGTTGGAGAGTTGCACACCTTGCTACGAGTTTCAGTATATTCAATCCAACCGCATCATAGGCATTCCATTTTTTAGAAACTACTCTATTTTTTCTTCTGATCTATTATTTCGAAATTGTTAGAAATTATAATATATATTTCATATCAAAGTGAAAATTTGTTTCAAGTGGAATTCATTTGTGATCAAACTGCTGGTAATAATTAAACACCGACGATTTAAGTGAATCACCTTGCGCTAACATCGACCTCAGAAGGCGCAGGACGCCGAAGGTCCGTCGTTTTTTAGCGAAGAGACCTAAAATTTTCTGTTTGCCCGGGGGTGTTCACTCAAAATGACTTTCTTTGGAATCACCTTAAGTATGTTTTCCACTTAAATTCCGGTAATTGAACCAAAATACCTAAATGTTGTCTTAATGACTAAAAGTTTTCATTTTAACGCAATTATTCACATTGTGGCATGCACGTGATCTCAAAAAGATGATAGTTATCTGAACCTTGTCAGAAATTATAATGAGTGAGAAGATGGATGCACCCGAAGGAATTTCGCCTTTTGATGATGACGCGTTAAAATTCTCTCTATTGGTTGGTGTACGTTGAGAGATCGCTTTCGCTTTATCCATCTACACTGACAGAAGTCAAATATTGAGTAAGGAAAACATCGAGATAATCGTCGTGACGATTTACTTATGACCGTAATAATGAGTACTCTGTTGAGTGATGCCACATTTTCGCTTCCTCAACAATCTGAAATAATCGGAAATAAGTTGGCATCATACATGTATATAGATGTAATTGCTTCATTCCTACATTGACTCACATTAAAACATGTCCATATACCATCAAAATTGCATTTGAAATAAATTGATGTGTTTGCGAAACATACGCAGCTGTTATTGTCTGATTTGCAGTGTTGTAATAATTTGAAATAACGCAGTTCTGAATCACGTTTAAATTGACAACTTCTAACTCTAGCTTCTAGGCACATTGCTCCGATTTTTGTTTACAAATTAGTCAATGAAAATATATCTATGAAATCAAGAAATAAACAAAAATTATGTTATTTTTAAGGATTTTTAATTCACCTAAATCAGTGGTGGGCAACACTTCTCACATCTAAATTGTCCCGCGGACATTATTTGAATCGATGATGTGAAAATGACTAACTCCGACTTCGACCTTTAGGAGATGCATCTAAGGGTGAGGGATCCTCTTTAGAATTTGCAAAACCATTAAATAATAACTAAATAAGCAACATGATGGCACAAAAAGGAAAAAATGCACATTCGAATTATCCAACTATGCTCCTTTCGTAATGAATATCTTGTCATATAAGCAAAAAACGGTCACCACCTGCGCGAGTTTGTGCTAAGTCACGAAGTATTCGATACACTGATGAGCATGTTTCTCTACGTAATAAACCACGCCTCAATAAACCTAGAAAGAAACTATATTAATTAGACCTTGACTACGAATGGAGGAATCCAACTCCAAGATTTTCACAGGCCAACATTTTTTCAAATATTCTTGCTGAATTTCATTTACTACTACACTAATTCATATTTCGTATACTCGATTGGCATTAGCACAGACTGCCATTTGTGGAGCCCATGCACGGTTTTTGAAAGCCCAAGCCGTATTGTTTTGGGTGACATATGTGCACGTATGTGCATGTAGAATGATCAATAATTGTAGCAAAATCACTTTTATCTTGTGCGGCTTTCAGGCGGATAGTTGCACTACACTTACACACCGCTGTTTTTTCGATGAAATAAGGTAATGTCGGTCAAATCACCAAAAAAAGTCAAATTACCGTTTAATTACACATAAGGAAAGCTTCCATGATCTGTTATGGGCCTATTCTCTCTTCAATGCTCACATGAATCGCAGAAAGTAAATTACGATTCCTTAATAATAAATTGCATTAAATTATCATTTGCATACAAAACTGCTGAATACATTTACATGTAAAATTTTGTTATGCAATACAATTTCTATATATTTATGTACGGTACAGCACCCCATGTGTGCACTTAAAATTACGGAATAAAAGAATATTACGCCTATACTACTGCCTCTGAAAATTGGTGGCCCGCTATCCCAACTTGGTTGCCCACCACTGACCTAAATATAGCCTATAACGACAAAAATATCCACGTATGATGCCGGTGTCTAGTAATAATCAATCAAGCTATAGATTGCAGTGCATGGCTGTCAATGACATGAATTTTCCGTGATCGAATTGGTTCAATGTTTTTTACATCCTGCAGGTAGCTCGAGTGAACGAAGCCACTAAAGGGATGACATGGACCAGTGCTTTGGGTTATCACTCACTGCTTCATCAACTATGTGTCAATCGGGGTGTGGAGTACGCCTCCATCTCCACCCTCCTATGTGAAGATGAAGATGAACCAAGTATTGATCTCAACTTTGAAAATGTCAAACTGCCGGATCTGCAGCGAAGCTTCGGACATCGGCATGCAGTCAGAACTCCTCTGTTTGACGCCCCGTGGTCTCAACGATTGGCAATTTTGCATCAATATTTTACTGATAACTGGGCTGCTTATCGATCGAAATGTTGTGCGATTTATCCTCCTGAACCTCTTTTCCTGGATGGATCTGGCCTTGAATTTGAAGCAATCGACGAAGAGCTTCACGCTGTTCAACAATCGGTGTTTTACATGTCATATCGGTGTCACTGGGAAAAACTTTCAAGCGCTCAAAACAATGAAAAGATTCCCGTTCCACCTCTCCGATTACCTGGAAGTCAAGAGAAAGCGTTCAAACCAGCTGATAACCAATTGCTGGCTACGAATGAGTCAGATATGATTTTGCAGTTCTACAGACCAGGACTAGACCCGGAAATCATTCAGGTAATATCTTTTATCTTATCTTGTTGAAATAGATCATTCATAAATGAGAAATCACGATATCCTTATTATTTCTTTACTATTATTTAATAGGAATTGGTGGTATTGGCTTCCCTCAAAATCATACTGTAACTGTATAGTTAGTTCTTAAATGTAGATCGTGTTTAGATAGAGTACTAAATCGCTGGTGAATGATGTTTATCTCTAATCTAAATGTGACCCATCAATCTTGAGCTACTCCTTTTGAAAACGTCAGCAGCGTGATCTCCTTTAACCCTTGTCGTTTTACTAATAATTGAATGTTCTGTCTGCCGCAAGTTTTATTGTAGATGGTCTCCGTGGCAAAGTGGTTAAGTATTTGGCCTACCGATCTCTCGGTCCAGTGGTCGAGCCTCGAAAGTGTCATTGGAAATCGGCAGGAAGGGCATCCAGATAAAAGATCACAATGCTCCAGATATAAATTTGACTGTGTCAGCACCGTCTAATAGGAGTAGTGACGTTGAATAATTATTTCTGTCGCAAATCCTGCTCCGCACAATTTTTTGTCATTCTCTGTTATTTGGATTTCACCCTCTTCTGTAGATCTGTAGTCTCTGGGATTTCACAAGTTGACAGATCTTGCAAGTCATCAGTGGCCGATCACATACTTTGTGCAATTTTCCTTTTAGTCTGTCAGTAAAGCGTCTTCCACATAGTACCAATGAATTTGGTTAACCGTCATCCATCTGAGACTGCATTTTCTGTCATCTAGTCTCGCATCTACAATCGTTAATTGTGTCACCGACATAACGAAAGCGATCCACCTTATCAACACCCTTCATATACACCTCGTTTTGCTGTTCATCATCTTGCTTGTTGCAAGTTGTTCATCAACACAACTTGCAAACAAATCCGTCTCCTGTGGTCTCAGTGAATCTTTTTATGCCTACGCACCTTTTTTGAAATGAGTAACATATTACAGAATTTCTCATCACTCGCTTGCGGCATACTCCACACGAATCTTGTTTGGTCTTATCTATCGCTTTTTGTCTATCACTCGCTCTCATCATTTATCTTTCCGATATATGATTTAAGACTTTGCTTCCGAATATATTCTTCCAGTTATATATAACCTCCAAGCACTGGATCGAGTCCACCATTAGCAGCAGGTCATCAGCATACAATATATTCTACAATGCCTCTTTCCGAGCGGTCTCAGAGACAGTGGCAAAAAGGAGCGGTGATAGAACATGGTCCTGATGAACTCCTACCCCAACAGACAGGAATGCCGTATTTCTATACAAGATTGTAATTATCAAATGTATGTTAACATCTGAAATAAATCAAAGGATACATAATAATTACAGTTGGGTTAAACAGTATAATATTGTGAATTGCTTCCGAAAAACTCTCCAACTGTATCAGACGATGTTTTTATTATCGGCAAACGTTTCAGTGGCTTACAGCTCACCTTGGTCACTGCCAGACAAGAGTGTCCTCTTGTCCTGTCCGTACAATATTCCAGTACATCTGAAATATATTACTGGTATGCAGAGACATCTAAAGAGTCACAAACTGCACCGTATGCATGATGATTTATGCGAGACAGATGATTATTAGCGACATACTGCAAGCTTATTAACTTTGAAACTCATATCATGGGCGCAGCAGTTATTTGTGACAAATGTACTGCATGTTTTCATAGCGTTATTCTCTTTCTTCAGCCGCATAACACGTCCATTCTCCTACTGTTTGCCGGTACATCGAAGATTGAGAAATCAGCCTCGTGGACAAGTGCAATTCGTGCAGGAACACGAGTCGTAGATTTGTCCCAACTAATGCATTTGTACATGCGACTTCGACTATTGGCCCAACATGCGGACTTACTTAGTACTCAAGAAAGGAAAAAGCGTTCAGACGAGAAAACGACAAAGGGGAAAGAGAAGGCTGGAGGTCGCGGGAAATCTCAATCACTGAAACCTCGAATTGATCCTTTCATCGAAGTAAGTTTTGAATGAGACGCTTAGTCTTTTGAGAAATATAGCTAATCATCGATGAGTTCTCTCCTTTCAAATTCATAATGAAAACTTTCAGGTTTCTAATATAATCTAATAAATTTATCCAGCGTATTATCAAATCTTATCATAGGGCTACAGTAAGGACTATATCTGCAAATTCTTTCTTCTATAATGATTTAGCTTTCTTATGATGAACTGCAGTTGACTAGTATACATGTTATTTATAGGTAGGTAGTCTATGTGTCGGAATCAAACTGAATATATTAGCCTCAATAACACGAATGTGATTTCATCAGCTTCATGTGACTGATATGCAAGGTATGTCATTAACTAAAACTTGAAGAAACTAATCATTTTATGGTAGTCTTATCTGTTGTCGTCAGTGGAATACATCTAATAATTTTTGAATGGATATTTTGTAAGAATTTAGTTAGAATTTAGTTAGTTTTGAATCATTTATGATGAAAAGAATAGGTTACTTATGATAAATTATACATGAATATAGACAGTGTCGAAAAATTTCGCCATGCATGTGAATAGACAAAACAATGATTTAATATATTGACTATTTTAATTATCGGGTGTTGTAGACAGTATTCCTCTTAGGAATGTATAATTCTATAATTTAGAGTACACGCGCATACTTGCATAAAAGCGTAATGCATACTGTTAAATACATCACGTGTCAATTTTCGAAAATCGAAAGGCTCTGTACCTTAGTATTGCACACAAAAGCATACTTCAAACATGCACATAAATTATATCGTACTTGTGTGAATCTTACATAAACAATCGATTGAATTATGCTTATATAAGAATTTGTTGTATCATCCATGTTGTGTTTCATAATGAGTGAATCAAGTAAATAGGAATTTCATAGGTTTTTTAGCTCAGATGCGAGAAAAATCCATAGGTTGCAGATTTAGACCTAATGGCCTAAAGCTTGAGATTGCGCACGTTTTACAGATACAACACATGTTTGTACATGTAGTTATACTCGTATATCTGCTGAATGTATTCCAGTTGTCATAAAACACATTTCTAGTGGGCGATTTTGAGCACTACCCACTCACTTGTCTTTGTTAAATCAAGTCAATGTCTTAAAGCATGTATCCCTCTAGAAAAAGTCAATGCGTCATAATTCCGTTGTCACATCTCAGACTTAGAACAGGATGATGAAATTGACCATATTTTCTGCGCTAACTAACATGAAGACACCGTGATTTTATCTTTAACTGTAGGCTTCACGCTGATTGTGTAAGTTATCAAGTATACTGTATACTGAAGTACATGCTCGTGACGATATGTGCATTATGTAAAGTGAATCAATCTCCTTTTATCATCTTCGAGCATCAATAATGACAGCACTTTGAGGAACAGCATTATAATCTCCGATTGATTTACACGTCACCCGTGATAATATAAATTTGTCGTGTTCGTTTTACTGCAATTCAAAATAATAATTTGCTTTCAGTTAGCAACACGAAGCTGCCTTGATCAAATTTTGAAAGTACTTGGTGCGGAAACAGAGCGTCGATTTTCAATGGAAAACATCATTCCGGACTCAGAGTTGGAAAAGATGCCTGAAGCGAAACGTCCATTAGATGTAAGTTATTACAGAGGTGCAGTTCAAATTGCTTTTTTCCACTTACTAGTGTAATTCATGCTATTTCAACAAAATACTCTCAGCTTCGAAGATTACCTCGTAGTGTTAACCCGCATCATTATTTATAACAGACATCCTTCTTGTGAGTAACAGACTTTTGCGCATTATACAAACATAAGGTGATTCTAAAACAAAATAAGCATTGATAGAATTATTTTTGAAATAAAAGGTATCTGCCAATGAATGATATTTCCAATGTCATACATACAACCAATTAAGAAACTCGAAGAAGACTTTTGTAATCTTGTTATCAGCAACACAAATGAAATTGTGCATTAGTACAATAATAAAAATGAATACACTTGAGTTGTGCAATTTCAAGGCCATGAGTTTGCACATGATATGAAAATATAAACCACCATTACATCATAAGTCTAAATTCAAATCAAATTCAGTTTTTGAAGTATTTGATTTTTGATATATTTTTTAATTCTGCACACACCTTATTTGTTTACACATGTACTTATACATTCATATTTGAATTAACTGTGTTTACACACAGGGTTCGAGTTCCCTTACGGATGATTTTCTTTCTCATACACTTGATTCGATCTAGTGCCAAATGATGTCAACTAGGATTTTTAGTTTCACTCAATATTGAGCTGCCACCGCCGTTGCTACATGCCTGATTAGCTTCAATCGATTTGTTGCAAGTTATGAAGGACAATGTCATAAGATCACTCAATCGTGTGAACACGTACAATTTGTCAGTCAAGTAGGAGGTAAAAGCTCGTCTTAAACAAGTATTACAGGAAGCGATACAAATGGTGATGATGACATTGCACAAATATGCAATGTATTCGGATGAAAATTACCAAATATAACGTCAGACGTTCAGTTTCTTCAGCACAACAATATTTCGGATTTGCACTGTTTGGTAGGCATTAAAGACTCGTACAATTAATGACTTTTATTGTACCAAAGCACGACATCTTCAGCAGACAAAGCCGAGCTTCCACAAATAGCGTGTATTGAATTCATAATTAGAAGATGGAGGCTGCATTCCATCTCCAATTTCCACGCGCACTGATGAGCGCACGCACTTGGCTGTCTCTCATTAAAAGTCCAAATCGTCAAAAATGTCATCGCATATCTCGATAGCTCGAAGTCTGGTGGACCAGATGGCATCCTAGTTTCGGTATTCAAGCTTCTCTAATTCTAACTTTCCCAAGTTTTATCTAAACTCTATCATATCTACCTTTTTTATATAACAGTTTTCTCTTCTGTTCGAAAGTATCTTCCGTAGTTCCATTTGCAAATGTAGGTTCTGACTCATGTCTTGCCATTTTAGCTTTCTTTAAACTCAGAATCTGCTGTCTGAAGTTCAGTATGGCTTCTGGTACTCGATCAGCTAAGGAGTTTCTCTCGTTTGCAAATGAACATGTAAGTCGCGTTCTTAACAAGCAAGGAGAGACGAGATCAGTTGTCATAGATATTTCCAAGGCGTTTGATAAAGTGTGGCATTAGGAAGTTCTTGCTGAGCTCATGTCTTATGGAGCTGTTGGTCAACTTCATGAAATTCCTGCCTTTTTCCGTAGTGACTGGCAGTTATCTGTCATCTTAGATGGTCAAAATTTTTTTGCCAAGCTTGTCAATGTTGGAGTTCCTCAAGGATCTATTTTTGGCTCCATCACATTTCTGCAGTGACATCCCAGATTGCGTAATGATTAAACTGGAAATCTGTGCAGACGACACAACACTTCAATTTCGATGGGTGACCAAAAGAATGGCCAACAAGGTCAGTATTTGTGCGACATTTTTAATGAAGACCTTCGAATGGTCTTCGATTGGCGCACCAAATGGCTTGTTTCTTTCAATTCTTCAAAAACTCTGAGTATTCTACACTCATGACTTAAAGGAGATGATGATCAACATAGCACTCAGATGCTGTCAGGCATAATGAACTGCCAGAGAACAAGATTCCATCTCCTACCTTGGATAATTATCGATTACCTACGACTTGTCCAAAGTTTGTATAGCTCATCGCATTGGCAGCCTCACGAAAATGGATCTAATACCCACGCCTCAGCTGCCGAAGATATTTACTAAGAGATTTAAAGGAAAATTGATTTCTATGGGTAACCTCTATCGTGGTGGTAGTTACCTTGCACTACTAATTGTCTGCTATCTTTACAAGTCCACTAATAGATTAATGATGCCATCTGTTGGCGGGTACAAACGCATCTCAGTATTTCATCAAGACTGATTGAGCAATTTGATATCTGAATATACAATGGCGAGTATCATCAGTCGATTCATTCGATTTGGCCACACATACGTGTATTGGCCAAACGACAGCTGAGAGAGTGGTATACAGAGTATCTCCAATTCCTATATTTTTTCCGGCTGAAACACCGGTACTTATGGTTTTTCTTCAAAACTTCTACTTTGAAAAGTTTTGTAACTTAGGCTCATTCTATCACTTCTCAAGCTCCAAATGGATAATTTCGTGGAAAATAGAGCAACAGCCGGATACTCAATAAAGTTCATGGCTAATTACATTACAACTTACGATGAAGTGATAATTTTGTTCTGTATCCTTATAGAATATTAATAGAAATACGAGCAAAACATATTCTTAACAAATTAAGTAGAAATCATATCAAAAATTCATTTTTTGTTTCAGCTGCCATTTGAAATAACGAAAGAAATTCTGAAGCAACTTCAATGTCTGTTCGATCCAGTTTATGGTGGTTCAGTCAAAAGTGGAAAAAATATGTCTTTCATGACCTCTTTCTTCATTTCGAACAAATAGACGAATTTGTATCGCGGATGACTTGTGTGTTCTATAAGAGATTTTTTGAAATATAAATCCTTTTTTCTGACAGCGCTGACTTTTTCAGGTTTTGATTATTTGAAAACTGAATTGCTTTTTTCATTAAAATGATTTAAAAGGAAATAGACTTTTTCAAATCAGTCGCTTTTACCATTATTCTAGTTCTTATAATTATATCAACATTACTTGATCTATGAGCATAGATCGAAATATATTACCTAAAGAAAAATAATGATTTTGAACTGAACATCAGCTTTGGTTCTTCCCACCAACTCTACAATGTCAACCCAAGGCATATCTTCACCCCACAACTAGATCTAAATTTTTCTCGAGTTTTATTACGCTGACTATAGCAGTAAACTTACAACTGTCCCAAAGAACTGACTTTGTCAATTGTCTTTGAACTGTCCCGTCAATGTAACTGCATGTCCTCTTAAAAGGAAAACTCCCCAAGCATGTCTCTAGCTATTTTTCGTTAAAAATAAAAAACACAAACAATAGAACTTCGGTGTCCACCAGCGTCTTTTCACGGTCGATGGTGATTATGGCATGATTTGTCGCGGGTGATTTTTACAAAATCGTGTCAGAATAATTATATCGACATAATTTCGATTCCTCTTATTGAACCCCAGAGTAGTCCAGAACTCTATCAACTTTCTTTCAGGATTCGTGGCCTATTCATGCATGCTATTGGGTGACATATACCCAATTGTCTTTGCATATACCATTAAAATGCGTTATGTGGAATACGTTATACTTATATGGAATACGTTATTATTTACGAGGTTATTTGAACAGCTTAATTTGATGACACTACACTATAGTTGACCGTGGTCGATCATCTCTTTGTCTGTCAAATGGTCAGTTGAGTTGATTAGGACCGTTTCATCCCCTACAATCCTTTACAACTCGCCTATCGCTAAGTTTCACATGAGAATTGCAACTGAATATCAGCTTAATTATTCAATCTTTTCACTTATGAAACTCTGGTATTCAGTTATGAAGTTAAAAGACTTGATTAAAAGTATGTTCCTGATTTCATTGATAACAACTGTGAATAATTCATTTGTGAATTACTAAACATATTCAATACAATGAAAATGAATCCAATCACAACTAGGAACCGGTTAGACTAAGTAAAAAATACAACGCTGTCAAGAGATTGAATTGCTTTTATTTAATTACTAGAGCAACCAAATTAATTGAAGACTCTTATTAATAACGAGTTGATTAATGTAGGTAGCTATCTGTTGAATTGAAAACAGTTCTTATGGGAGATCTGTCGCAAAAAGCACTTTTTGTCATGACTAGTGTTTGAAGTGTGGTAAATTACCAGTGGTAAATCACCGGTAAATTACCGAAACACAATTGATCATTTTTCGGGGTTTCCTCATTATATTTTGCTATGACGAAGTTTCCAATACACTTACAATTCTCAGGTAGCCTATGATAAAGAATTTAGAGTTTCTTAAAATTACTAAATCATAGCTTATGTATCTGACCTATAAATGTATTCAGCCAGGTGTGTGTGAATGGATAATTTGATGTTAATAGTTACACCCACCGAATTAGACCAGTCGTCTCTTCTGTTTGACTAGAAAGGAAACATTGGAACATGTAGCGTTAATAAAATGGCACAATCTGCTGACATATTACCATAGCAATCGAACAATAAGCAGCCAGTTCGATAATAAATGCGCCAAATTGTGCGAAGCTTCAGTGACTGTTATCAACCGGTTCACACAACAAAGAGACACAGTCGATGTCAAGTTCTACAGAGACGTTTGTGAGCGTTTTTTCGTGCGCCTGCTAACTTTTTTAATAATGATCGGAGGGTCCAAATTCATCGAGAAAACTTTTGAACATCGATCTGAATTCTTCGAATCTGAAGGAATCATGGCGATCGGAGCATTTTGAAGGAATTCACAGCAATCCGCAAACGACGCACGAATATTTTTCCTATCTCTGCAAGGTATTAAAGATTTGTTTTTGCCCACTTAGTAAGTTCTTGGATGTGCCATTGCTTTGGATCAGTTTGCACTTCTAGCAAAAAGATGCGCAAAGTGATGCGCTTAAACAATCTAATTATGTGGTTATACCATTCACTTTGCCATCACCAACCCCTAGCAGTACATTGCCTGAATTTATCAAATTCCATAGTTGCTATCTCTTGCTATCTATCTCTAGACTTGCCAGGTGTTAGGTTATCGTGATAGGTTGAAACAGGACTTCAATACGAAAACAGCATTTGATAGTGGGTTAACGTTTTTGCCCATTTCAAGATAGGCCTACTTCATATTATGAACAATATGTAAACTGCGATGCGTTAGACAAATTCAACCTAGAAAGGCATGCAGCAAGGATGCGGAGTCGGAGTCCTATCAAATGATAGGACTGCGGTCTATAACTAGACCCGAAATATAATACAAACAAATTATTTATCTTCGTGCATTGCTGTCACTGTCTTGATGTCAACTTTCTCCGTCAAACAAAAGTACAGAGACAGCAGTGCATGTAAAGCATGGATGCGGAGTCCTATCATTTTGATAGGACTCCGATTTGGTTGATAGGACTCCGACTCAGACTCCGGGTGTCAAGTATATAAAGCCTTTTTGAAAAATTAACTGGTAACCAACATCATAGATCATTATAGGCTTGCCTGAACCTATATTTAGTGATCATTGCTGTATCAATTATCATCATTTTCGATGAAAGTTCATCAAATGTCGCTTTCAATTGGATGCATACGACTCAGCTCCTCCCATCTTCTTGATGTGTGCTTCACAAGGTTTTTCTCCACTCTCTACCAGGCAGGAAAATCCCCATTCTTCTCCAAAAAATATGAGCACACTTTCGATTTTAATATGCGCTTTAGAGGAGCCATCACACACGATTAACGTGAGGGTAAGAGGAAATGTTCTCAAACAAACTAGTATTTCATTTTTGTCTCTGATGTGACCTTTGGCGCGGAGGTGTGATCGAGGCTAGGAAGGCTTGTCTTCTCTACTAAATCACCGAGTGAAAAGACAATCCTTTTTTCACTATCACGGTTTATTCCGTCAACTATTGCAGGCTTTGCTTGTAGCAGTGTCTCTGTACTTTGTTTGATGGAGAAAGTTGACATCAAGACAGTGACAGCTACATGCACGAGAATAAATAATTTGCTTGTATTATGTTTCGGGTCTAGGCCGGAGTCTGGAGTCCTATCATTTGATAGGACTCCGACTCCAGCAAAAATGATAGGACTCCGGGACTCCGACTCCGCATCCCTGATGTAAAGCCTTTGTGTAACACTTATAGTTGTGGGAATGAAACGTGATAGTGAAAAAAGGATTGACGTTTCACTCGGTGATTGAGTAGAGAAGCCAAGCCTTCCTAGCCTCGTTCACACATACGCACCAAAGAACACATCGGAAAAAAGTAAAATAGTTTGTTTGAGAACATTACCTCTTACCCTAACGTCAATCTTGTGTGACGGCTCATCCAAAGTGCATATTGAAATAGTGTACTCATATTTTTTGGAGAAGGTGCCTAGTAGAGACTGGAGAAAAACCGTGTGAAGCACACATCAACAAGTGATGTGCATTAAACTTCATAGAAAATGATTGATTTGATGCAGCAATGATCACCAAAATGAGGTCCAGGTAAGCCTATAATATTCTATGATGTGGGTTACCGGAACTAGGCTTATATACTTGCCTTGTCGTAGTCCTATCAAACCCTGGAGTCGGAGTCCTATAAAATGATAGGTATCCGCATCCCTGACATGCAGACCTAGGACCATAATTCTTAGCTTGAGAAGGTAGCCTACAAACTCTGTTTAACTGCGAAAATTGAAATATGATTTTCACAAATAATCGCTTCACAAATAGCGGGAAATGTTCATTCAAAGTTTTTTTGAAAAATGTCTATTTCAACACAGCATTTTCATTCCTTGACAGATGTAGATAATAAACTTTAGAGTGTTGATCGATCACTGATTTTATCTAATGGTAGGTAACGACACGGAAAAATTATCAGCTTCATTATTTGTTAAAGGAGACACTAGTAAATTAAGGAAAAATGAACAAAATACATTTCTTGAAACAATATTGTCTCCATGTACCTAAATTTATGTATAGATTTCATAATCCTTCTAACATTGACAACTAGTTTAAAATATTATAGAGCGTGTGGCTTTTCCCTAAAACAATGTTTATTTGCCGTCAAACTTTTGATTATTATGGTCTATTTGGATGAAAGACCAACAAACTTCTTAAAAATGTCGTTTTAATTTCTTAATTGCAATATATATGACAAAGAATCAGAGGTTGAGCAAAATTCAAGCCTTCATCAGAATCAGATTAAGCCAAGCGTGTATTTAATTAAAATCAAAGCATATTGGTGCGCTAGATTTGAAGTTATAAGGACTTGAATATAAATTACCGGTAATTTACCGATAAATTACCAGTAAATTACCAGTAAATTACCGGTAAGGTAACTTAAAATAAATTACCGGTAATTTTTAAACACTAGATGACCAAAGGAGATGTGACACCATTTTATCATGTAGCCATTAGACACTCAAGCGGAATAACGGAATAAACATATCAACTGTCTATTTGACAGCACTTTGACAGAACTGTGACAGACAAAGAGCTGACCACGGTCAACTGGTGTTGAATTGAAAACAGCTATTTGTTAATGGTAATTTCCAAAGTATTTTCAGTCGCTCGGCTGTGCCGATTCCTGAAAATTGCTGCAAATTAGCTAAACAATTACATTTTTGACGCAAGGCGCGATCTATAGTTAGTTTTTTTCAAATATATTCAATATTATAGAGGGTTTTTCAAAAAAAATGCTTTTGAACCATGGTATGAATAATATCATACCTTCTACTTTATGCTATCATGATCAGTCAATTCTTCAAAACTGCAGAAATGTGTATGTCTCACATTTGGAAACAATTCCGACTGTTACCCTTGAGTTCATTTAATAAAATCGAAACCGTATACACATTGGGGCAAATATCATTGGGGATTTAACAAATTCGGAGTTACCACTCTACCTAGCATTCTTACTCTATGTTTTGAACATAGAGGCTTTTGGATATAAAGATAATCACGTAATATAGCCATGAAATTTACAACTGAATCAAGGCACGACACGGTCAAAATAATTCGAAGGATCCAGGAAACGGAAGATACCAATTAAACAACCACCCTAGTGGAGAATCCTGTAAATAATAAGGTACCCGAAAGTCATGAACGAATGACTGACAAAAATCAATGACTGACGATATAGGTTGTTGGTATCTTCTCATTGTCAGTCACTGGAAGTCGCCATCGTTTAGGCACCGTTGTCATGACAATACGTGTTCATGACGCTCCATGGTCTTCAATCACTCTCTCCGTTCTAGTCACAGACATCGAACATCAACAACTAGGTTTAATGTGCTTTAATGCTTTAATGTTCGATGTCTGTGGTTCTAGTCATTCAAGAGTGTCAGATTTCTATGGTCATGAATGCGCCACTTTTATTAGTAAGGATTGTGATTAAAGTCCATCACGCTACACATTGAAGGTACTGTGCATAAAAGGAAAGTTCCGTTACGCATGTCGTTTCTCCACTGTAGTCCTTTAATAGTGTGTGGTGAAGGATTTTTGTAATGCTTGGCATTATAAAATTAATTGATGAAAAGCATATATGTTTAAATTCGCAGTTTTCTCTCAAGCTGTGATACTGAATGAACTTTTGTACACCCGGTCAGTTTGAAATTGAAGGACAAATTCCAACGTGGTTGGCCAATCTTATTTCACTAAAAATCTTAGTTTTAAGGTATGATATCTTCTTCATGGTTTGGTTTATGAAGCATGAAAATATGTTGTATTTACTTTTGCATCTTACTTCATGAAATGGCACCTAATAGACAACTACCAATGACACAGGACAATTTCATGCAAATACGAGGACATTAAAATGATCCGATTTACTGACTTTCATGATTTGTTGATTTTCTGGGAATAAAGGGCTTGAATCACTTATAATGTTCATTATAGGAAGCCAAAAGCGTCGATGTATGCTTGTTACTGAATTCTTTTTCCAAAGAGATTGATTACGAGGCCTTTCGGGCGTCACAGACGTCCATCGTCAGGCAATTGAATGTAACTGCAGTGTCGTACACGCGCAGCACATGATTAGCATTCGATCATATCACGCCATTCAACAGAGACAAATAAAAGAATTCATTAGTAGAAAATAACAAAATAAGACACTACCTCTTAAGACATCGAACTAGTAGTAAGAAAAAATAAGTTAAAAGAAACGAAGGAAAGACAGAATCATTCACTCCACACATTCCCGACATGAAACTTAGTCTTGTTGGACGAATTGAAAGTTTGAGACCACAAAGATTCCTTGATGATCCGCTTCCTCCAAACTACATCTCTGTCAACTATCTCCATCATAGAGAGATCCACATTGTGATGGTCTTCATGCACATGTCTCGCAATCTCAGACCTGTCAACGTCTATTTGTTTCACTGCTCGAAGATGTTCTTTCTTGCGCTCCTCCATCGTGCGACCAGATTCTCCGACGTAGGACCAGGAGCAGTCTGGCTGTGAGCAGGGTACCCTGTAAACTACACCAAGCTCCAATCCTCGAGTCGGTCTCTTCTTCACCAAAAGCTGTTGAAGAGTGGTTATGGGTTTCATACCGACGTGGATGCCAGCTGTCTTCAGAATACCTTGTATCTTCTCTGACAGACAAGGAACATAAGGAATCGAGCCTTTGATGGTTTTGCTTTCAACTTCAATCGTCTCTTCCTTAGCTTCTTGAGACCACCATTTTTTGCATTCCTGCTCAGTGAAACCATTCACTTTCAAAGAGTTGAAAACTTCCGCCTTCTCGTCATTGATGAGAGACTTGGAGCATACCTTGAGAGCCCGATGAGATAATGACCGGACCACACCTTTGAAAACCGCCGTTGGATGAGCCGAGTTTCTGTGGATGTAGCGGCCAGTGTGTGTCGGCTTTCTGTATATCGAGAATTTCAAACTGTCAGACTCTCGGTGGATGAGGACGTCTAGAAAAGGAATTCTTTCATCCTTTTCCCGTTCCACCGTGAAGCGTATAGACGGTCTCAATGAATTCAGGAACCTCACGAAATCATCAAGAGATCCTTTTGAGTCATCCCACGTCGCTAACACGTCATCCACATAACGTAACCATAGTCTGGGGAACACAATCGAAGATACCAAAGCAGTCCTTTTTGCCAACTGCTCAAAATGGATCATGAAAAGATTGGCTGCTACTGGCCCCAAGCTATTACCCATGGCGACTCCGTCATTCTGGATGAAAATGCCATCATAACATGTGAAATAACACGACTTCATTATTAAGGCAGATAACTCAATAATTTCCTCAGTGTAAAGCGATGTGCGCTCTGAAAGATGCTGGTCGTTACGAAGGAAATCATTGAAAACTTCTAATGTCTCATACACAGGCACGTTAGTGAATAGAGAATCCACGTCCAATGATATAAATGCCTCAGCACCAGCAGGCTCAAAAACTTGAAGCTTTTGTGTCAAATCAAAAGCATTGAGAATAAATGATTCATGGTCCATCGAATATGGCTTTAGAATGTCGGCCACCAGTCTTGAAATCGACGTCCACAAACTGTCTCTCATGCTGATGACGGGGCGAAGAGGAACACCATCTTTATGTAACTTTGGGAGACCAAAGATGTGCGGTGATTGAAAGTGAGTAGGGCACAATCTCAACAGCTCACTCCTGGACATCCTGCCATCGTTAACAATCTTGGTAAGAATGCAGTGCAGGTCCTTCCGAAACTTCTTCCCAGGATCACTTGAACTTTTTGTGTAGGGACCACTTAGAATCACATCACGCAACTTTTCCATATAATCTTGCTTGTCCATCACAACAGTGGCTTTACCTTTATCAGCAGGAAGGGATGACTCAAAAGGATCTCTTGATGATTTCGTGAGGTTCCTGAATTCATTGAGACCGTCTATACGCTTCACGGTGGAACGGGAAAAGGATGAAAGAATTCCTTTTCTAGACGTCCTCATCCACCGAGAGTCTGACAGTTTGAAATTCTCGATATACAGAAAGCCGACACACACTGGCCGCTACATCCACAGAAACTCGGCTCATCCAACGGCGGTTTTCAAAGGTGTGGTCCGGTCATTATCTCATCGGGCTCTCAAGGTATGCTCCAAGTCTCTCATCAATGACGAGAAGGCGGAAGTTTTCAACTCTTTGAAAGTGAATGGTTTCACTGAGCAGGAATGCAAAAAATGGTGGTCTCAAGAAGCTAAGGAAGAGACGATTGAAGTTGAAAGCAAAACCATCAAAGGCTCGATTCCTTATGTTCCTTGTCTGTCAGAGAAGATACAAGGTATTCTGAAGACAGCTGGCATCCACGTCGGTATGAAACCCATAACCACTCTTCAACAGCTTTTGGTGAAGAAGAGACCGACTCGAGGATTGGAGCTTGGTGTAGTTTACAGGGTACCCTGCTCACAGCCAGACTGCTCCTGGTCCTACGTCGGAGAATCTGGTCGCACGATGGAGGAGCGCAAGAAAGAACATCTTCGAGCAGTGAAACAAATAGACGTTGACAGGTCTGAGATTGCGAGACATGTGCATGAAGACCATCACAATGTGGATCTCTCTATGATGGAGATAGTTGACAGAGATGTAGTTTGGAGGAAGCGGATCATCAAGGAATCTTTGTGGTCTCAAACTTTCAATTCGTCCAACAAGACTAAGTTTCATGTCGGGAATGTGTGGAGTGAATGATTCTGTCTTTCCTTCGTTTCTTTTAACTTATTTTTTCTTACTACTAGTTCGATGTCTTAAGAGGTAGTGTCTTATTTTGTTATTTTCTACTAATGAATTCTTTTATTTGTCTCTGTTGAATGGCGTGATATGATCGAATGCTAATCATGTGCTGCGCGTGTACGACACTGCAGTTACATTCAATTGCCTGACGATGGACGTCTGTGACGCCCGAAAGGCCTCGTAATCAATCTCTTTGGAAAAAGAATTCAGTAACAAGCATACATCGACGCTTTTGGCTTCCTATAATGAACATTATGATTTGTTGATGAAAGTGTGTTATTCTCAGGATGTTGAAGGGAAAAGTGGAGTTTTGTGTGTCCCTGATGTCTATCATGTTCGTAGATTGTAGCAGTAACAGGGATATGAGACAAAAACTTAGTGTTTGCAGACCCTTATGCATTTGACAGCAGGATTAATTTTCGTTCAAAATGGCGTTGCATTTTGAAAATAATAGGCCTATGTGTATTTATCAACTTGAAAATAATCGCCATCTGACTGCTGCAGCCATTTTTGGCATACTTTCATGGCAGAGGATAGATTATACTATTTCTAATTTCTGATAGTTCGTTTGCACTTCCTACTGATGTAGTTGTCATATATCGTGATAACGTTTGACATAGATCACGGCATCTCGCTTTTTCAGCATCGCCCTATTTTAAGGACAGTGGACACAAGGGGCATAGAAATTAATGCTCTAATATTTGCGGATGAAGGTGTGTTGCCAAAATATTTTCTTTAAATGATGATAGATATGCATTTTACTAATGCATGCTATTATTATGTAAATTTATTGAAAAATGTTTGATGCGCTGCAAATGATTGGCAATCAATCAATGTACTGAAGATCTTAACACTTTTTGTGTACAACTTCATTCTGTTCATTCTGTTCATTCTGTTAGACCATCCATGAGTTCATGGTGAAGTGCTTTTAATTGCAAACAGCTGGTATTGACTTATTGAGTATTCCATCATTGCTGCTTTAAGCACTGTGTACGGTTTAACGGTGAGAATTGAGCAATTTCGTTGGCCTCCTTCTAACCGAAGACTTGTCTTACCTGTTGGATGAAGACCGTCACGATTGGAAATCATGTGCATGCATCTCAGGGATGTGGAGTCGGAGTCCTGACTCCGGACTATAACTAGAACCGAAACATAGAACAAACAAATTATTTATCGCCTTGTATAACTGTCACTGTCTTGATGTCTCATTTCTCCTTCAAACAAAAGTACAGACAAAAAAAGTCGAAATTAAACAAGCAATAAGCTAATGATGATATCCTAGCGGCGGAAAGGAAACATCACCATGCATCAGGCCATCGAGTACTCCGATATCTTGAAATGTGCATGTCAACTCCTCTCAATACATGCGACACAAATGTCCGTGGAACGCCTGTTATTGGGCGTAAAACTTCAGGTAAGTGACCTACGATCTCGACTTGAGGCTAATGTTGTTGACGCCATCATATTCTTAAGAACGAATAATGGAATGCAGTGGTGACTTAAGAATACAAGAATACAGCATTTTCTTCGTTGTTTTTCAAACAGTCAAACGCCAAAAGTTAATTCAAAATTGTGTATAGTTGATACACTTTCATAGAAGATAATTGATAAATGTGCAACAATTATCACTAGAAAAAGGTTCAGGTCGGACCATAATTATCTACACTGTAGGTTTCCATTTTTTAAAAGAAAAACTAGGTTTATATACTCACTACCCGCAGTCGGAGTCCCATGAAAATGATACAACTCCACATTCCTGATGCATCTAATATCATTCCGACCGTAAGTGACTAATGACTTCTGCGTGTTTGTATCATTTATCTGTTTTGTGCTGTGTACTTCCCGACTTTTTCGCGATAGAATACTAAATTCAAACACCGCACCATGTATGTGGGTAGACCTACTGCACTGATAAAACCTATTTCGTCGGTTTATAAGTGCACAAGTGTTCGAAAATCGGAATGGGTGCATGTGAAACATCCTAGTATTGGCAACGTACTATTCAATCACAAACTACCCATACTCCAACGTCCAAGTGAGGCATCGTATTCCTTTCATATCACCTTCATTGCGGTATGTAGCCTATTTGAGTTGATGTGGATCATGTCTTGACATCCAATTATGACTTAATTTCCAAGAATGTGCTGTTTGCGTGGTGCCATGTCGACTGTAGTACAGCATCATCGAAAAAAATCTTGTTGGAATAAAGAACAGGAATATACACAGTTACATTGCAAGTTTTCAAGAGATTAATTTGCTGATAAATTGGTAACTCAAGTGACCGCCGTCCTAAAGAAGGATGGGTTGAAATCATTCTTTAATAACTTTGAACTCAATTCATTTATCAGCAATTTAGGTTGATGCAAAGACATCATTTTAACAATGTTCTAATAAAGCTAATTGTGAGTGGCTATAAACGCTTGTTTTTTTCTTTTATACAGTCACTTTTCAGCTTTGAAAATCAAATGAATTAAAATGGAATTATTTCTTATATGATAATGACATGACATGAACAGACTGTTGAAAATATTCAAATAGGCTGTAAATCATTCAACTAAGTCAAAATGAAAAGTTGAAATAAATAAGAATCAGTCAAACCCTCGGTTATAGGAACCGTCCTAAATAGAGGACGGTGGTCATCAATGTGTTTAAGTTTTTAGAGTTTCACTAGCTTGCATTCTGACAAATATTGCAGAGGGCTTACTATATGTCTTAAGCACGACTGCATGCAGCCTGGACCTAATCTTTTTGTAGCACTATTACATGCACGCATTTTTTTAGTGACATTATGAGAGAATCTTGCCTCGGAATGCTTCGCTCGGCTGTTTACGACATTCGCGCGGCCATAATTCCACCCATTTTTGACTGAAGTACTGTATCTCAGTAATTCTGTCTTGAGTTTACTGATCGCTCTTCATGTTGATGTTGAAGTTCGATTACTGCGCACTAACACCGCGTCGTATGAATACCTGGTTCCGTGTAAGTCCATCAGTAGCTATTATTATGTACTTTATTACTATTACAGCGAAAATCCGACACGTCATCACAATCGTAGGTACGTGAATCAGCTTTAAGCAATTTAAAGAACAGAATGCTGTTTCGAAGTAGTAAAATTATTTAAAGTCAATTATTGTATGGGATGTATTTTTGAAACTCGGGAAATTGTGCCAAGTTTGCTCAACAGCCAGTTCACCCTTCTCTGTGCTTGCCTTATTGACACTCTGAGGAATTCCACTCCGTAGGTTCTAAATTATTTTTTTAATCTCCGGATCATGCAAATGCTTTGTTTTTTATGATAAGCTTGCGCTCCCGTTTTCTTGAATCTTCCTTTTTGTGATGAACACTTGCTATAAATTCATCAGCGTATCTTAATTTTTTAGGAACAACCATGAAGGACTCTATATTAAATGAAGTAATTTGAAATTGTCTTTGAGACGTATTTCGTTTAAAATATATCTCAAAGATTCACATTGAAGTCATATTCATGTTATCTGCTTATGTTGCTATTGCTCTTAAATATTGTTTGGAAATTGTTCCTCTGCTACTTCTTAAACACTAGTCACTTAAACCACTTATGATCTGATGAACACGAAAATGACCTTAACTCACATATGCATGTATGCTATCTCTATTTTAGACAAAATGACTTATCGGAGGACGAAGGAAAGCTTTTTACTGGGGAAGATGCATTCCCATATAAGAAAAGACATAATGAATTCGTAAGCTTATTGATTAAAATTTAACACATTCAGTTAATGAGTTAAATTTTGGTTATCAATCGTTTTGTTTTTTATATTATCTATTTTACTTTTGGTTTGGTTGAGACTGTTTACAATGAATAAATAAAAGATTCAAGGAAACTCAATCTGTGATAAAGCTTTTTCTCATATTTTTGGCATTAAATTCTTGTATTTAGCATTGATGTATCTGTTTTCAAAAGGGATTGCCAAATTAAAAATTAAATAATTGTGCTCTATTATGATAATCATTCGTTGGCTTTACAAAGTCATGTGTTTTGCAGTGGTCGGATTTGGGCATGAATACACGAAAAACGAGTGCGGGCACGAAAATTGGACCTCCTGAAATTCGTGCCCATCTTTTTCTGAAAATCACCTGAATTTTCGAACGCAATCTGTATTAATAGCTCTGTATTGATATGCTTCATGCATTGATTAGTTGTATGTATTAAAACAACTTAATTCATTGCTGATTCTGGAAATCAAATCTTTTTTCAAAAATAATAAAACGAAATAATACAGGCATACGTCATTCGATCGAGCAATATTTACTCCTCAGCTTAGTTCAGGGAACCTCATAATTCTAACACACCATTGTTTCATTTACGTATAGAAGAAAACCAATCAGAAAAATGATAGATGACTCGGGTAATTTTGCTGTAAACTCTAATTAAAGCGAATTCCATGTTATAGCCTACTCTTCCAATTTCGTGGTAGTATTTGAATTATACAGTGCATACATGAAAGGAATTACCATGAGATTGATATTATAATTATTTCTTTGTTCATTCAACATATTAATAAGGTTTTAACATTAATTTTTCTTGATAATTGATGCTGCCAATGAGTAGTAGGCCTGTGTCGATAATCTGAAGCTCAACTGAATATTCCATAACTTCAGAATAGAAATTATGAACACAATAATCCATGAATATAACTTATTTTTGATTGCCACCGGGCGCCTAGATCATCCCGCCATTTGAAGTCTAGTTCTATCCAGATTGTATAGGCCTATGAGATAAGGATTATCGTCCAGATGCAGTTCGGCTCCCTAAGCTCCGTTCTTGTCGAAGAAGTCGTCCATCATAACGCGTTTCTCAATCATTTCGTGATAGTGTGCTACTGGCTCGAGCGCTATCGCTGAAATATTGTCACGTCTTTTGAAAGAGGACCGCCAGTTCCAGCCAATATAACTGCTATTTCCAGCCATAGTACTCGCAAAACGAATCATATCGATTGTTTTCAATCCGAACCCTAATCGAGCCATATCCGTCGAATACTTAATTAACTCCCGCTCTTGGTTGTCGACTAGGGATAGTGGGTTACCAGGATTCGGATTGATAGAAGTTTTGACATGTCTTCTCAATGTAGTCTCGCGGAAGCCGTATTGCCTGGAGGCTTTATAGATTGATATTCTGCTGACCGTTGCTTCCTTCTTAGCAGCAGCAATGCGTGTTTACCGATCCATCGTCAGCCAATGAAAAAATACTTGCTTTTCAATGAATTAGCTGAGTAACTAGCTGGTGTATTTTGATCTAGTTTGATTTTCATTGAATTTCTAACTTGCAACAAATGTTCAGTCAATACATAGTTGTCTGTCGGCATTATATCACAAAATGTTGACTTTCCAACGATGTGTATGCATGAACAGCGAATTTTTGTCACATATCTATGGTTAGCTATATATAAAGTATCGTGTAACATTACATCCCCTGTAGAATTTTTCATCATCCTGACATGATTGACGTAGGCCTACTCAAATTAAATACCTCCAAAATAGAGGTGCCTCCGAATTAGCCGAGTTTACCCTACAAAGATGCACGGGTCTCATCAGCAAGCTACGGCCTACAGTTCGCTTCGGTTCCTTTAATATCTTGGACGATCAGCAGCAGGCGAACCCAAGTAGTAATAAAACGGCGAACACTCGACCGGCGCGCCCCCCTCTGGAACGACAGAGTGTCGTCGTGGTCGGCCGCCGTGGTGCTTCGAGTCTGACTCCCCCCCCCCTCTGGAACGACAGAGTGTCGTGGTGGACTTGGGCGACCGCCAGGATTTGTCTTGAGGCTATAGTGTGTGATGTTTTTCGTGCAATCTGCTGAATGTTGGGTTGTAAAATGGTCTGTTTCGAGTGGAAGGAGTGCTCGGATGGGAAAACGGAGGCCAGATTCGGATTCAGCGTGAAATTCTGCATCGGTATGGTGAATTTGAACGCCATCGGAGAGAAAAAATTTTCGCTGACGTCCCCCCCTCTGGACAGCTCGCTTCGATTTTGGCTTCCAGTGGACGGATTTTGTCGTGCAATAGCTCGTTTGAATGCTAAGAGTGAGACAAATTCACTGAAAGAATCGGCTTGTTCCTATCTGTCTTCGTTTAGATGTGAGACGCCATTTAAGATTTTGGGACATTGGCGAAAAACGACAGTTTGAATTTGGGACGTTTTGGGCTGTAGCTTCAAAACGAAGCATCGGATGGGAAAACGGATTTCAGATTTGGAATCAGCGTGAAATTCTCTATCTGTATGGTGAGTTTCAAGGCAATCGGCGAGAAAAAAATTTCAACATTTTTCGAAAAAACGACAGTTAGAATTTGGGACGTTTTGGTGTGTAGCGCCCAAACGAAGCATCGGATGAGAAAACGGAGGCCAGATTTGGATTCAGCATCAAATTCTACATGGAAATGGTGTACTTCCAGCTCAATCGGAGCACTAGAACCGGAGATAGAAGCGTTTTAAGTTTTTGGATGATGGATATTACGTCATCAGCTGATCGCCACACACTATATAAGCTGGGAACCGACAGTGAGTTGTCATTCAGACAAGAGATTGCCAAAGGTAGGTCGTCTCTCTGAGCTCCGATGATAGCATCGGACATTCCAAATTCCGGGTTTCTGTGAGAAACCGACTTAGAAAATTTCATTGCTGATATCAGCTAAGGCGTCAGACTTAGAGGTTCGCCAGGAGATGGCCTTCATCTCCAGGCCATAAAAGACTCCAAAACTTTAAAGGCTTGTAACTTTGCTTCTACAAGTCCGTTTGACTTGATTCAAATAAGGTTCGGTCGCTATTGACCTGCCCTAAGTGATAGACTACTTATAAAATTTCATAAGTAGTGCTAAAAAGTTGAAAAATTTAAATTCGCTATTTTTGGCGATTTTCGGGGTTTTCAAACCTTCTGATTTCAATAAAGACCTTTATAATGTTGTACGAGGCGAGCTTCGGCTCGAGACTTGCTTCCTGATGTAAATAACTCCACCGGATTTCATGTCAAAATCGGGGTCCGAATACCAACACAGTGATATGACGCACGCTCTGTCCGCGGGAGGTTGGATTTGAGGGCCGAGGCCTTGGAGTCGGGATAAGATCCCCTCTGAGTAATGCCTGTAACGGATTCATCAGCCTAGCTTGTCTATCCTCAAGTATTGAATGACATATTAGTTGTATTTTTAAAATGATTGTCAATGTTACTTGTCAGTAATTCTATTTTATCTTTCCTTCTACAGAATATGGGAGGAAATACAAAGTTTCATTTTAAAAAGTGCCTATGTTGCGAAGTCAAGCAAGGTGACGAGTTCAAGCGCCATTTAAATAAATTCCCCGACACTCCCGAAGAGCATAAGGAGGTCGCCGTGGTGAGCGGATGCACATCGTGCATGAAATTCGTCAGGGGAAACCTGACCGAGTCTTTCTATAAGACGCATTCAACATGTCTCATTAAGAAGGTGAAGAATTATACCACCTCAGAGGTTGGGATAGCCATCACCCCACTTTTTGAAATAGCTAATCAAGATGAGGAGACAGAGACGCATGCCTCAGAGGCTGGGAAGGTCATCATCCCACCTGTTGAAAGACCTCAAGTTGATCTAGATGCGGAGACAGAGCTGCAGATGGCACTTCAAGCCATACAAGACTGCAAGAATGAGCAGCCAACGACATTTCACCTCAGCTCTTCTAGCTCTGAGTCGGAAATCTCCGAATCTGAATCGGAAACGGAAAAGGTGGTCGTCACTAGCAAACCCGAGGAGGCGATCATAGCTCCTAAAGCCGATAAGACGATTGTGAAGAGTCGGGCAGTGCCAGCGCCAAAAATGCACTCCTCACCTAAAAAAGGGAGAGGTATCAAAGCCCAAGCCAAGCAGTGGGCTAAGGATGATGGTGTGGCGAGGGTTAGCCAAGAGTTTGCCATTAAGAAGCTCAAGGATGAAATGAGCCGTTATAAAAACGAATGCTCCGCATTAAGGGATGAGAATTTTGAACTCAAAAAGCAGGTGGCGGAAATTAGGAGTCTTAAGGCTCAAGTATTGAAGTTGGAAGGTTTCCAAAAGAGAGCTCTAGCGAGTGAGAGTCGCGTAGAGGATCAGGCCACATGCATTAAGAACATGAAGGCGAAGGAGGCGACGCTCAAACTCCAACATGAGCAGGAGAAGATGGCTCTTCTTGAGGCGAAGAATAACGCTGTCAAGGAGAGAAGAACAACGCTCCACCTCCCCGTAGTCGGTAGCAAAATTATCGACGATGTAATAATGGAGACGGAGGATTTGGATAAAACGAGCGAGTGCTATGAAGGAGCAACGCCAGATATTCGCTGTCTCCACATAAGCATCAAACACAATGGTGACATTAAGGAAATTCGCCATCGTAAGCGAAAGTTGCCGGCCAAGTACCTGCCTCAGCCACCACCATCGAAGTTTCAACGAACCGGTTGAATTGATTTATGGTAAGTTAAATCATCTCTATCACTTGAATATAATTTCATCTATTTTTCTTTCTATTTTCAGATACGACGAGAACGAACCACCGGCTCTCTTAAGGGCCACCATGGGGCAAGACATGATAGAACCTCCACGCGGTTTGCCCTGGGCAGTCTTCGGACTGGCGAATACTATCATTAAGTTGAATCTGCTATCACTCAACTTGAACGTTGCAAATGAAGTTCGGTGTAATACTTCCTTTCGACGGGCGTTCCTGTAAAGGGCGGCGGTGAAACCCGTAGCTATGTATACCGCAAGGGGCATTCGGCAATGGTCAATCTTGTTAAACCTCTCTGCGTCATGTTTGCAAGTGATTTCTTCTGTCTCAACGTAGTATGCATTCGCGCCAGGGCGACATTTAGCCAACTGTCGAAGGTTGCCTAAAACTTTCCATTGCATATGTTATGAGAACCATGAGTTCTACCTGTCTCTATCAATGAGGCGAATTGATGAATGGAATGAAATGGGAGGACACTCACGCGCCAAACGCAACATAACACACTTCTCTCTTCCGTAGTCTAACAAGCTCTTTACATATGGATCGCAGTCGATTGCTATCCCTGTATCAGAAGTGTAAGCTATCTTAATTTTATTTAACACTATTTCATCTACTATCATCGCCCTTATGAAATGTTATAAGATTTACAAGTTAGACTAAGCGTGCTACTATTTCCAAATGAAAAAGTATACATGGTTAAATCATCCACTGAAGCCCCATTCAAGTAAGTCAGTATGAAAGCAAAGATAATATGAAATAAAAATTTATTATGGCATGTATTTCAAAAGGTCTTCATCGCCAATATCGTCCCAGAGTCTGGCTTCACATAGATAACAAAAACAGTTCACTTGTTTCAATCGTTCTTCCACTGCGAGCCTCACTTTGGCGATATACTCCCACTCCGCCATAGTTCGTGGCTGGGAGTTAGGGGTGTACCACTCCCATAATTGGTGGAGGAATTTGGTGCTGGTGATCTCCATCACATCGTCAGTACCGTACTGTAGATACTTCCACCTCACGCCTGTTAAGTCGGGACACTCCTTCTCACATACACTCTCCTCTTCGTCGTCCGCTGGTAATGACAACTTTCTGATATTGTCCAGTCGGTACACCTTCTCTACCTTCCCCTTCGTTGGAGCGTTTGGTGCAACGAGCGCCTTTGGTGTTGAGCATGGAGAAGAGAATTTTGTGTTTGGTGTTGTCGGAGGGCTTGTCATGTTGACTGTGAATAATAACTTTGAAATGTTTTCTAATTCTTCAGTATCAACAAGCAACCAATCAGAATGAACAGCCAATGAATGATGAATATGAAAGTATATATGTAAAGTGACATTCGTGTCATTTCACTCTGTCTTTGTGACATATAAGTGAAGTGTTCTCTGGCGAATTCTATATTTGAGGCGTACAAGTGAACTGCTCTCTCGTGAAGTCTCTATCTTGTTGAAGTATCAACCTTAAACTCGATTTCGTTGAAATGGTAAGTTGAAAATTTCTTTACTCATCTCCCTCAAACGTGTGGCTAATAGCATCTTCCTCAATTTCAGGCATCAACTTCATCACCAACGCCCTCCCTTCTCGAGGAAAGTTTAGAGTTGTTGAGTCAAGGTAGGTTGTAACAATACACTGAGACTTGAACAGAGATGATAGAATGATTTCTCTTTCAGGTGATACCAGTCCCATCTCGAGCGAGTCCATGTCAACATTGTCGCGGGAATGTGCTGACTGTGGGCACATCTTCACGAGGAAGCGTGATCTCGTCCGACACATCAAGCGAGGTGTTTGTAGACCTAAGTCAGCATCAATCTCCGAAGGTGGGGATGATTCTGTTAACGATGTCTCCTTTTCTTGCGATTTATGCATTCAGTCTTTTGAGTCACATTTTGAACTATCTTCACATAGACTTCGACATACACACAGTGACGATAGTTATACTAACAGCACCTCCTCTATCCGACTCTCTGAAGTGTCGATAAATAATTTAATGAGGAACTACCAGATGGAATCCTCAGAAACCATTACTGACTTTGAAGAATGGTTTCATCAAAATTCATCTTTGATTGGTGCGCTCTTCAACAATTTAGTCAATTTTAGAATGAAGGCGGTCATCTATCCCAAAATAAAATATGCAAAAATCGACCACCATACTGGTCAAATAGTAGAGAGGTTGGAGTTTCGCATACCCTCCTCTCCTGCTACCGAAGTTGTAGACTGCGAGTCTTGGATAAATTTTCATATCCAAGGATTAAAATTAAACATAGATAAATTTAACGAGCGTGATAGTTGACTCGTTTTTGATGGTATTGAGACCGCCATGATTAAAATCACTTTATTAGAGAACTACTCTGGACGAGGCTCCTTTAAACTTCCGAAAAATTTAAGAAATAAAGCAACAGTCATTTCTGTAGATTGCGAATCGCAATGTTTTAAGTATGCCGTCCTCTCCATTTTCCACTATAATGATGTACAGTATAGCCGATACCGTAAGAGTAAGTATCAACAGTGGGAGAATGAATTAAAGTTTGATGACTGCAATAGTGAAGATATGAAAATTAAAGATATAGAAAAATTTGAAAAATTGAACAACATCAAAATAGTTCTCCATGTTTGGGAAAAGGGATTGAAGGGTGTCCGCTACAACTCGCGTTCGAGTTGTTATGACCACGTTGTCAACCTTTTATTAGTAAGACAGGATGATAGTGAGGAATGGCCCTACTGCAGTATTCCCAAAATTTCTCGCTTATACCACCACCTAAGAAATTCTAGCTCATCAGAGATTTATTACTGTGACAGATGCATTCGCAACTTTAGGAGTAAAAATAGATTTGAAACTCATTACGAATGGTGTAAGCGAGGTAAACTACAAATGGAGCGCATGCCCAAAGATAAGGAGTTTTCATATAGAGAGAGTGGCGATGAACTAAGTCCTCTTCGTGTCATCTATGCCGACATCGAATGCTATATCGATGATAACACCCATCGAGCAGCAGCCATTTCCTGCTATGAAGTATGGCATGACCATTTCCAAAATAGAAAAAATAATTTGCACGTCTGGCAAGGTGAGGATTGTATTTACCAATTCCTACAATTCCTCGAACAGGCTGTAAAATTTCAACAAAAGTATGATGGTGAACTCTATCGCAGATCATTGCATATGACAGCAGATGATCAAGCAAAATTTGATAGTTGCAAAGTTTGCCTCAAATGTAGGAAAACATTTGATGATGATAAGATTAAGAAAGTGCGCGACCATGATCACATCACTGGTAAATTTAGAAACGCACTATGTTCAAAATGCAATTTTTCACTTAGGATGAAACGGCGTACATTATCCGTCATTTTCCATAATTTCAAGGGCTACGACAGCCATATGATAATAAAAGGAGGTTTAGGTCAAATGAAAGAGTGGAAGCTTGATGTAATAGCACAAACGAGAGAGAAGTTTATGACCATGACAGCAAAAGTGCCTGTCGATAAAACTAAAGAAAATAAGACGGTCTATTTTGATATAAAATTTTTAGATTCCTACCAATTTATGACTGCATCACTGGCCTCTCTCGTACAAAATCTAAAGTCTCTTCCACTAACACAAAATCTTAAGAAACAATATCCAAATCTAACCGATGAAGTCATTACACGGAAAGGAGTCTTTCCATATGCATATTTTGATGCGATTAGTAAACTCGGCGAGACTTCTCTTCCGCCCATAGATAAATTTAAAAATGATTTGACCGGTGCATAATGTAAGACCGAAGATTATGATCATGCACAAGATGCATGGATAAAATTTGACTGCCATACATTTGGCGAATATATGATTGCCTATCTTACGTTAGATGTATTTTTGCTGGCTGATGTATTTCAGGAGTTTCGACGAGTGGCATTAGAAGAAGATAAGTTAGATCCCGTCCACTTTATCAATCTGCCAGCCATGTCATTTAAGTCTGCTTTTAAAATGACTGGTGAGACCATTCATCTCTTACAAGATCCAGAGATGTATAATTTATTTGAGCGAGGAATTCGCGGTGGTCTCACATTTGTAAATAAACATAGGTTAAATCAAAATTAGTAGGCGATGATCAGACTCATCTTAAGTATTATGACCAAAATAATTTATATGGTAGTTCACTATCCAAACCACTCCCTCACTCTGAGTTTAGCTGGTTAGATGATAGTGAAATTCAGCATCTCTCCAACCCTTCTAACATACTAGCAATTCCAGATGAAGGTGATTGGGGATATTATTTTGAGATAGATCTAATCTATCCAAATAATATTAAACATAAAACCGTAGATTTCCCACTCGCACCCGAATCAGGTGAAGTGACCAAAGATATGTTTTCCAACTTTATGAAACAATTTCATAAAGATTTAGAATCATGCGGTCAAGCCGACTATAAGCCTTGCCGCAAACTTTTACTCACCCAGTATGATAAGGAAAACTATTTAGTCCACTTTAGCATCTTAAAATTTTATTTAGAAATGGGTATGATTTTAAAAAGAGTTCACCGCATTATTAAATTTAGACAGAAAGCCTTCCTCAAACCATATATTGATAGCAACAGCCAGAAACGTGCACTAGCCCAAAATAATTTTGAAAAAGATTTTTATAAGTATAAGAATAATAGTCTATTTGGTAAGACGATGGAGGATGTTAGAAAACGTGTAAACTATAAACTAGTCAATGATGTTACAAAATTTAAGAAATTGGTCTCATCACCTCTATTCATCGTAGAGACATTATCGATGAGGACCTTGTAGGTGTTAAAATGATAAAATCTGAAGTTGAGTTGTGCAAGCCCATCTATATTGGCCAAGCTGTACTAGATTACTCTAAGCTTGAAATGTACCAACTCTTTTATAAAATACTAAAACCGTGTCCTCTCGTAAAAGAGGTTCGTTTGTTGGGTGGTGATACAGATAGTTTCTTCTTAGGTATTACCACTCAAAAAGATTTAAATTTTAATGAAGTAGGAAAATCTTTAGAAAGATATTTTGATACATCAAATTATCCTGCTGATCATCCACTCTACTCCATCAAAAATAAGGCAAAACTTGGCTGCTTTAAGGATGAGACAGCAGGGAAGGAAATAGATGAAATGATTCTCCTCCGCCCAAAAATGTACAGTATGAAATTAAGGGATAGCGACGATAGTATTAAGCGTGCTAAAATCATATCAAGGTCATTGGTCTCTAACATGAAACATAAAAATTTCAGGAAAGCCTGTAGAAATAAAAATATAACGTTTGTCAATATGACAATCTTAAAATCTAAGTCGCATGAGATCAAAACTCATACTTTTAGGAAACGGGCGCTTTCAGCATGGGAGGATAAGAGGTGCTGGTTAGAACATAACATATCTCTTCCACATGGACATCCTGACACAAACATACCACCACCCAAAAGAATTAAACTCACACTACCACATTCAGGAGACGTCTTAGCATAATCATCCTTAACTTAGTATTTTCATGTTGATTTCTGTAGATAAACATTGCTGTTTTATGTATCGCATTAGATCGTTTCTTCCTTGTGAATATATGCCTACAGTCAGCCCATTCCCCTATATCTGTGAAAAGACTTTTTCATACACATTTTTATTTCAATAAACATATCACAATGGCTTCACTTTGTTTTCCGAAACACTAAAGTTACGAGGGATTTAGTATCTTTCACATGGATGCACTCTTGTAAACCATTGGTAATTTTGATAGCAATAGAGGGTATAGTTTGTTTGACGACGGGATGATAGAAAATAGATTCAAACATCTTCTCGACTATTCCATATGAAGCGTCTTTATCATGAATGAAATCACGTAAAATGTATTCTTTTTTCTCACCAACAGAAATAGGAAGAATCAAATCACTTTGAATGTAAAGGTGCTGTTCATGTTTATCAAGTGTCATTGGTGTTTCTATACCAATCGTATGCGCAGCAGCAAACACTGTTTGTAGCATTGAAAAACCAAAGAGTTTTTTCAAATTTTTACTCAATTGACATTGAATGTCATCACCCAGTTTCAGAACAACGCGTTGATTTTCAATTGAAAACGAAATGTGGTGTGTCTTTACATCATATTTACTTTTCATCACATGCTTCAACTTCTGTTGTATATAAGGATTTACTACATGAATGAAGCTTTCAACTGTATGATATAGACGCGGCATTATAGTGATAGCAACTTTAGATTCTTCATAAGACTGGTAAATTTTCTTGATGCGATCGCCATAGATGTCCACCCACCATTCATCATTAACTGAATCAGCTTTAGTGTGATATTCATGAGAAGCATACACCACACCGCTTCCAATAATAAGTGTATAATGTCTTACAAAATGACGCAAGTTGGAGAGAAATAAACTGTAAGTTTGTCATTATATTTCTGAATAACCAACTTATTTTTGTTCGCCATAATTTTCTCTCCATACTTCTTACCCACAGTCTCATTCCATCGTTTTACTAACTCAATAAGTGATAAAGGTTGAACACCACGCTTTTTCAAAATGATGCGTTCTTCGCATTCTACAACATCTTCATCAAATATTTTAAATCTATAATGAAATTTGTTGATTCGATTTGAATAAACTTTTTTAACATTTGCAGTAGCAATTGATGTTAGATGTAGTCCATGGCCAAAACCAAGATGTGGATAGAATTCATTATCCAACCTCAGCGTAAGACCTTTAGTAAAAGAATGAAAGCGAAGGAACTGTCTCCCACTCCAATGATAGATAGTAAACTCATAAGCTTTCTGATTTTTATTCTTCATGATGGAAGTATTACCACTGTTGAATGCCTTGATAATTTTCTCATTCCCAAATGGCTCATAAGAATCTGATTTTATCTGAATCCATTCATAGTTCCACTTTCCATCTGATGTTAAATTGTATGGGAACTGAAATGCATTATTCATCGTTATTCCATCATGGGTGCGAGGAGTCAATATCATTTCTTCCAAATCATTCACATTCTGAATATTGCTATCATAGCAAATACTAGAAACGCCAACCTCCCATTCACCTTCTAAATGTAGTGGGCGATTTAATTCTACTCGATAGTCTGATGGTTTATTTTTGGGAAATTTATTCATAGAAGCATTACTGGGTAAGTAGATTAGAAACGAGTCCTTATTTCAACTTTCCATATTATTCACATTGGAGAAAATATATTAGCATACTTTTGCATTAACTCTTCATTCGGAAATGGAGTGTGATACTTGTCACAGCATCTTTATGAAAAGGAATCAACGCACCAGCATCGTCATAAATGGCAATATCAATTTGTGGGATGTAGTTTGATTTCAGCTTTGTATAATGCACTTTCTTGAAAGTATGCTCAGATAAAATACTGCAGCTTTTTGGCTCGTATGGTATCATTGCTAGCAATGGAGCTTCAACATCTCCCACACGCACATCTTCACCAACATTGGAATATAACTGAAAATAGTTAATACGACGCGATAATGATAGATGCGCGCTAGCTTTTGTGACAGTACCACTTTTAAACGTATTTTGATACAAGCCCAAAGTGTCCTTTAGGGTATTGTCCATGATCAGCTCAATATTTTTCCCGCTAACACGAAGAGATGGCACACCTTCTTTTTCAGAAAACGAAATATGTTCATCTAGAATCACTTCATTCAAATAATCTATTGCCATCTTAACTGAAGTGATCATGCGAAGTGTCAACACTCTTGTTCTATGTGAGATTCCACTCAAAGGCTCTACACACTTTCTGTATAAAGATACCGACCATTCTGTATCAACTTGATTTGATCCATCACATTTTAAATAGCGCATATCAAATTTTCCATGAACAGCTGCAGAACGATGTCGTAAGAACTGATGAAAATCTTTTGAACAAACTAATACTAGATCATCATCATTTAACTTACTTATTGCAATATGATTAGATGATTTGATATAAGTCAATGTTGCCACTTGTTTACCATCAACTCGAAGGAGATAATTAAATTTCTTCAATAACGTTTCAGGAGTCATGTTTGTCTTTCTTGGCTTAATCACAATCTTCTTCACCAACGTCTTCTCATTTCTTGGAATAAGATCTACATAATAAGCTTCCTCTCGATATATTAACTGTTTATGACCACTTATGTGGTAATTAACGTTATAATTATCATAGCTTGTTAAGGCGCTAGCGAGGTAACCTAAATCATTTCTTAAACTTGGACTTAAACCAACAATCCAATCTTTCTCAACTACATGATGTACATAATTATGTTCATCATTGTGCGGAGTAAATTGGATGATGTGTCTACCCTCTTTATTCAGGAAATCATATATAAACTTTTTACATGATAAGAGATCTTTCTTTGGCCACTGTGGAATGTATACTCGGCAGCCCTTTTCACATTGGTAAGCAGCTGTACGTCTCATATTAATAGTCATCACCTCATGATCAAAAGTATAGACACAGTTGCTATAAACAAGTTGAGTGACACCCACTTCCCACTTTCCATTTAGCTGTTGTGTATGATCAATGGGAGTAGAAAAGAGTGCGGCTCGATTACTAGCAAATCTCTTTGTAGTCGCATTGCTAAGCAAAATATGATAAAACGACATTTTTATATTGCTAATCTGCAACTTTGCATAACATCATGAAGACTTGGATTTTGGACTCTCTACAATATATCAGAGTTGATCGTGATGGAAGCGTACACTTCAAAAATTCTCATGGTCATACATCAAGAGGTATTACATTAACATGGCGACAATTTGTCAACCTCAATGATATCATGAGGGATTTGGAATATTTTGAAACATTAAGATTCATCTCCTTGGGTGATCAAGTTTGGCTTCAACATTACAGAAATGAAATTCAAATCTACCATTCTCATTCCGCAAACTGTTTCTCATTTCGCAAATACAATTGGGAGAAGTATAGAAGATATATACATCGCTCCATCATGACATTTATTCGTCGTGAGTTCATCGCCCTACTATGCAAATCTTAATCAGAAATGACTACCACACATCATGAGTTGGAAATTAGATTCCCTACAACGTATTGAAACGGATCATGATCGAAACGTCTATTTCAAAGATTCAACTGGAAAAGTGAGAAGAGAGTTTGCTTTATCTTATCGTCATTTTCAATCTCTACATCATATCATGAAGGACTTGAAATACTTCTATATGAAAAGACATTCACGTATTGGAAATCGCATCTGGCTGCGCGTCAACAATCGGCGAATTCAACTCTATCATTCCCAACTTCATACTAACTTCACATTTCATCAAGGTAGTTGGGAAAAGTATAAAAGGAAGGTACATCGCTCAATTTACTCATTCTTTCATCATGAAGCGCCATCGCTACACCATCGTCAACATTCTCCGTCGCTTCAGACTCTACACCAAAATCGATCTCACAACATTACACCAACAGCTTCCAAACAGCAAGTATTATCCGGGCCGTCCTCAAATGTTAGTGGTGAAGATGAACAATTCACGGAATCTTCAACTCTTCCCAAATGGGACTGTACAGATTCTCGGCGCCCTTTCTCATTCATCGGCGCAGTCAATGCGCTTAGAGCTACAAAGACTACTACGTCGGATATGGAAGAGGGAGAGGTGTGTGATGTCGAATCTGACTGTGGACAATATGGTGATCTCTACTCAATTGAGTGACAGTCTATCATTTTTGAAGATTCGTACCAGCAGTTACAATTTGTGTTATGAACCCGAACTTTTCCTGCAGCTCTCATTAGTTGTTGGTTACCTGTGCATGTGGCAATCTTTCATAATAGTAAAGTGATCATTACTGGACTAAAATCTCATGTACAAGCAAATGTGATCCTAGACTATCTCATTGAATATGTACGTACCCAGCGGATTGTAAAATAAAAAACAATTTTTCCAACATGATGTTTTTATTTCAAATCATGATAGAACTTACAAATCATTTTTTCATTAGAGGATGGATTACATGAAAAGTTTTGAATAACAGATACAAATCGAGATACATGTAAACGTTTTAAGATGAAGTACAGTACAAAAGCACCACACGTTGATGAAAGTGGATGTTGTAGTATGCGTTCATTTCGCTGATATTGACGCGTATGTTTTCTCAACCACTGCTGTGTTGGTATATTTGGAGGTTGAGCAAGAGAGTCAAATAGTTCACCACATCGGTCTTCTCCAATAAAGATCGCTTTCCAATGCTCACCGCCTAAATTCTGCGAATGAGTGTTTAGCACAATAAAGATGGGATAGTGATTTACTGCAGGTGGTAAGGCATCGAGTGAATAGACATTATCGAAAGCTTTCAACGTCGCTTCGTCTGCATTACGCTGCACTTTAGTCTTAATATCGTCAGCAGTCAACCAACTCATTAACGATTATACTGAAGAATCACGTCACGATACTTTGTAATTTCAATATTTGAATCGAAGACTGCATAAATTAATACATTGATCGTCTCAGGTAGTGTTCTTTTGAACGTCAAATCCAAACGAATATTATGAGGCACGTTCGCTTGACGATAGGGTGCACTAATATCGCTGTCAGCAGTCAAATCAAATGCATAAATAGTATATCCACTCTTAAACTCTTTCATAGTCAGTCCGTTGGTGTCATCCGTATTGTAAAAGCCAAAGACATCCATAAAATCAACATAACTGCGCATAAATTGATCCGAAGCAAAATCTGGTTTGTAGGGTGGACCAGGATGACTCACACCATTTACACGTAAAGCAATTTCACTTAACTGATTGTGTTTAAAATTGAAAGGATTCTTCTTTATATTACCATTAAATGCATCATTTTCAACCATTGCCACCATGAGGAGCTTCGGTGCTTCCGATGGAAAGAGGCCATCTTTCATGAAACTCTTTTGATCTTTCGGAATTGTAAAGGTGAGAAGCTTTGTATGCTGAACGGGGTAAATGGCATTTTGGCGGTTAAGGCCTTCAGCATGCCCTCTAATGACACTTGGATTCGGTACTACTCGACGAATGTAAAGTGCAATATCTTCCACATGAATTCTAAAATTGTCAACTTTAGCAAATGCATTCAGCGCAAATTCAGGCTTATTCAATGTCAGCTTGAGTCGCATGCTGGTATTACAGAGTAAAAACTTTGACTGTCTAAAGAAGTCTAAATTCAGCGGACCATATAGCTGACATACTTTACTATCTTTAATCATAGCAGATCGCTTTACAAAGCCACTGTTTGTTTCAACATCAAATTTTCCTGCTTCATCTCTATACCATCCCATGGCTTCCATATGACTTTTTTGTGCTGCTGGATGAAACTGTGATACATGATTGAAATATGATTTATAGGGATAATCGCTTTGACCACCTTCCACCTGCTGCTCTCCAATCGTTAGAGAAACATCGCGAAGTAATGTAGTCAATGGTAAATTGTTCAGTCCAAATTTATGTGTATCGTCAATAGCAGTTCCATCTGCTTGCTGAATTCTAAACCTCAAATCAACCATCGCATAACTCAAATCTATGTAGTCATCACTACCACCAGGAATAACAAATTCAATGGGGCCAGCATTCTCAGCTGTTCGAGGATGATAATCTACAATACTTGAAGTAAGAATATCTGTCTGTATGGCTTATTGATCAAACAAACAAAAATCGGAAGTTTTACACTCCATGATTAGAAGTTATAGCAGCGTCGTCGTTTAGCGCCTGATGAATGATTAGAGCCTCTGCGACGTTTGCGTGAATGCCTTTTGACTGAAGATCGCACCTTACCAGCTCCGCGATGTTTCCTCCTTCCTTTATTCATTCGTTTAGGTGATTTCTATCCTTGAGTAACACCAGCAAAGGTCTGCTTCAATGTTTTTAAACCGCGTTCCTTCCCACGATTCAACAAACTGCTCTTAAAACTTCTACCTCTGGAAAGATCACTAGCAACATCACCGGCAAAGCCAGCGGCATTACTTAAAACATTTCGTTTTAAAGATCTACCGACATTGGATATGAGAGGTGCTACAACAGATTTCAGTGCACCAAGTATGCTACCTCCACGTTGGCGGCGAGCGCCGATGTAAATTTGTCCTCCACCACTTACATAGGAGGGTCGTGAATAAAATGAGGCAGTTGGATTCATAGCTCAAACCCTAAACATTGTTAGTTACAACTTTGCATGAATCACTGTCGATCACTTAGATGAAAGATGTCGGCACGACGCATCCAAGAGTTCATACTTGAAGGATAACCAGTCCATTTAACAAGACACCATTCTTCACCTTGCCGTTTTTTACATCGAATGATTTTCTCTACCAAATATGTTTCACTTTCAGTGACTACCTCAATCTCATCGCGGTAAAAGCTACCCTCAATTTCTTCATTATCGTAATCTTTCAACTTGTAGGTGGTTGGAGAGTCTTTTTGATTAATCCTTGATACTGTAAATACCTCCTCTGTCCAATTCGGAAGGTACCCTTTAGCAAAAACACTTTTCACTTTTGAGATACGAACTTTATCACCAATTTTCACATCACTTTTCACATGAGTGCGTTTACGTTGGAATGATTCGCGCACTTTATCTACATTGTCAGCATTTACATCTACTGGTCTGAGTCCAATAGAACGATGGATAGAGTGATTGTAGGCATGGAGTGCATCTTGTAGAACCTTTGTCCAATTTTGTGTCAAGTTGGCAGTAAAATGTCGCCACAAGCGATTTTTTAATGTGCGATTAAAACGTTCAACGAGTGCAGCTTTATAAGCACTCTTTACACTAAACAACTCAATGTCATGCCTCTCAAATAATCTTCTCACATGCTGATTTTCAAACTCTTTTCCTTGATCACTCTGAATTCTTTTTGGAATGCGACCTTCTCGAAAAATTGTTTGGAATGCTTTTGCTACTCCTTTCCCTTCTTTAGTTTTTAAAGGTTGAGCCCACGCATAACGCGAGAAAATATCAATGACGGTTAAAATAAAATTATTGCCCGAGTTATGTTTTGAAATGGAGGCAACATCACACAAATCTGCTTGCCACTGTTCATCGATGTCATGAACAATATAATGGCGGGTGCGGTACTTCTTTTTCGCTTGTTTGTGGAGTGTATAGGTAGCCTGACCCTTTAACCATCGTTTCACTTGTGATTGTGGAAGACCACTCGCTTTTGATAATTTCTTGATAGATGCAAATCCTGCCGGATGTTTTACATCATAATAGATTGACTTCAAACGTTCAGTCGATGACGACTGACTCTTTTTTCTCATTCTCATCTTTTTGTTTTCTTGCCTTTCTACATTTACAACAACTGCAGCATTTAGCTTTAGCGGTTTTGCGATCGTGTTTACATTGCTTAGGGGTTACATTGTGAGAGCTGGCACAGCAAGTGCAAGTGACAACGACATTCACCTCTGGTGGCTCATTACATGGCAAGCAACACATCTGCTTCATATTAATAGTCTGAGAACAAGTATTTCCTGGGAGGAGCTGTTTTACGTTTTCCTTTTACTAGTTTTAGTGGTGATGTAGATCTACGTCGAGTTCTTCCTCTTGTTTGCTTAGTGAGTGTGGGAGGGGATGTAGCAGGTGACGTCTTAAACCAATTTGTTGGCATTTTCATCGTCTGAAGCATTGGAGCAGTAGCCACTGTTGAATCAAGTTCTTTCAATGTCTCATTATTCAAAGCAAATTTTGGTACATTATACTTTTTCAATAGCTTAAGAAAGTATGACCAACCAGATGGAACATAGCCCTGACGGCGCTTTCTACGTGTCGCATACTGAATCAAGTCTTCATAACGTGAAGCATCAATCACTTTATTTTCATCTGTAATGATTTCTCCTCTATCATTTACATTGAGATGGGGTTCAATACTGTTGAAAAGAGATATGGCATGTGCGCGAGATGCTAAAGGTGTAGCAGTCGATACAGAGTCACGCATCTTATTCTTCAAGTTTTTCAATTGCTCAACAGTTTCCGATTGTAATAATACAGCACGATGTGGATCTTTGATGTGAACATTTTGCTGATAATCTATTTCTTTCCTATACATTTGATTTGCAAGAGGTTGCTTTACTTGCTGCATGGCAGTCAATTGTACATATTCATCCTGAGGAATAACAATCATGCGAGAATAAGAACTCATAGTTTGTAGATAATCATGGGAGTTTTCAAAATATCACTTCGAAATCTAAATTCTTCCGGACACTCTTGCGTAAAGTCAATGAATAAGTAACCGTATGGTTTTTCAGTAGCTGCTTGAAAAATTTCAATTAAGGCTTTTGATCCTCTGGGTTCAACTTGTCGCGCTAAAATTTCAAATTGACTTTTATCTCGCGGATTCTTGAAAATAGCATAATAGTGTGTATTCAGGTTTCGTGTACGAGCTTCTTTTCCATCAGGAAAAAAATTTTGTGTGATATAGATGATAAAGCAACTTTTATGATGTGCTGCACGAGTGAACATATCTGTAACATCTTTTGAATTCTTACTTTCTTTTAATAAATCATCCAATACAACAACATCATTAGACTGAAGTTTATCCACTGGAATAATTCCTTCATGTCGAATAAAGTTGCGACTTTGCAATTCCTGAAACAGCGACGGTTGATAAATACCATAACACCAAATCACTCGATTGATAGGTTCCTTAAACAACTCCCTTCTTTTATCCAATAAATTCAGCGTGAAAACAGTTTTACCTGCATGAGATGGACCTGATACAGTCAGAACTTTATCACATTGAAGTCTGAAATCCATTTTAATACTTTGAGATTCAACATTTGCATAATTAACGCTTAGAGCCAAAGATATTACCCAATAGGTTGCCCACGACAGGAGCTATCATTGGAAGTATTGCTGAAAGGAAACCTCCCTTTTGTGTTAGAGTTTTCCTCTTTCTTTGAAGGGTGACTTTAGGATTGGAGATGAAACGCAATTTCGTAGCATATCGCTTAAGTAACTTTCCTTGTTTTGGTGCTAATTTCTTCGTCCTCAACTCACATGAGAAATAATTTCACGAATGAATTTATCGTTAGCATGTCGTATAGCATTGTATCGCTGATTTGCTTTCATTCGTCGGAGAGCTTGAATGGCTGAAGAAAACTTTTGACTTTTACGTTTCGTCATTTTACGTTTCGCCATTTTTCGTGTTAGTCTTTGCTAAAACCTGTCTTTACCACATTTGCATAGGTACTAACTATTGCGGCATAAGTGACACTCGAAATGAGCAATATCGCAGTGGCTACATTTGCAAAGTTGAATGCAATTACGTATGAAACAGCGTTGACAAAAAGCATGCTTACATCTCTTGAAGATGCGCTTTTCATTTCCATCCTTTCGCTTACATACATCACAACACATAGTTTCACCGTTACTGATGTCTATAGCAAGTCTTCTTGAAGATATGAATTTGCTAGCCTTTTCTAAATAATAGACGCATGTACAGAAGGAATATACTTCGAGAGTGAGCAGACATAGCTCGAAAACCAGTTGTGCTACAATCAAGTACCACTGCATTTTCAATTTTTCTTTATGGAAAGTTGAATGTGAATATCTGAAATCGCTTCAATCACTAGACTGCTACCATGATGGTTAAATGCGTTAAGACGTTCAGCAATTTTTATCATATGTCTTTTAAAAAATTCTGTGGGGTGATCTAACACTTCCATTGAATAAGAAGCAAAATGGAAAGAGCGACTTTCCACCTCTTCCTTTCCAAAATGACTAAACTTAATTTTCGCAACTAATCGCGCCATGATAATGCTATCAGAGAATGTATTCATTAACTCTAGAAATAGAGTGCTAGCATCATCGACCACTGCTTCGATGTCGGTCTCATCTTTATGAAAATTTATCACATAATCTTGAACAGCTCCTTTTAAACTTTGCCTATGAAAACGTAATGTTCCGCAGTCGTTTGAGAAAGACATGATTGCCCTTTATCTAACCCATCCATTGCATGAAAACAACAACTCTTCTCATAGTAACATTTATTGAATAACGGTAACAAGCATGCATTATAAATCAATGGTTTGAAAGAGATAAAATAGATACAGCTGCTAACTATCATACAGCGAGCAATGATAACCATACAGGACTTTGGCAGTGCTGAGGTAAGGAGGAAAGAAGCATTGGTTATGAACGTAGCTACTACAACGAACTGACAAAATAGGAACAGACAAATCCTTAAAACGTTTCGTGACTTCATGATAATGTTGATTCACTCTACTATCCCAAGGTGGGAGCAAAATATCATCAATGATTAGATTGGGAAATGCTTTCCTCTCCTTACCAGGATTATTACAAAAGATGCGTATAACATTGAAAGCAGCTAACCATCGTTTAAAGTCAATAAGAAGAGCACTTTCACAAGAAAAGCCATAGTCTTGCAAATATTTCAGATTAAGTCCATGAATGTGTTTTCTCGCCCATTGATCAACATTGGGATTGCAGTTGGCATGTTGATGATAGACACTAACAATCTGATATGTCCAATTGTTCATAGCAATAGCACTGAGCTCCTGTACAGGTTCACCCTCACAATCCATAAAAATGATGATAGAAGCCTAAAACGGAAATTTACACATCTAAGGAAACGTTCTATAACATATTACAAAATGAAGAATTACATCGATGCTTTTCACGACAAAATACACAAATGATATGATGGCAACGAAGAAGTAAAATGTATCTAATAAGACCACGTCTACGACACTCAAAGCACATAAGCGAATTGTCATAGGGTAGAGTTAGGAAAGGACTAGTAATTCTCCTTCTTTGATTTGCGTTTTGATGCAGCATTCTTCTCCGACTTGCGCTTCGTACCACTGCTGTTAAGGATTTGATCAATTATGTCGTCCACGTTGGGTGGTTTTGGAATATATAGGATGGATTCCATATGCATGGAGAGAGAGACTATTTTATTATCCTTGTGCCGACCATAATATAGCCCATTCACTTTGAAAAAGGATATCCCAAGTACCTTCTCCGAGCTCGTCGCATGTGATGGGTGTTGAATGATCTCCCTCCTTTAAGTGCACCAATGTGATACCGGTAGGCAAATTTGATTACCATCCCAAATCTTTCTATAGGGAGTATCCTTGTCATCTCTCGCCTTCCACTCTTGAGCAAGAGGAGTAGGAATGTCCATATTTAATGTCACGTACTCCTCAATAATATCAAGTTGGTGGCGAATGTACGGACTCACGGGGATCAGTATGTAGTCCCCATACTGATTGTGCATTATCTTGACATCCGTGGAAGGGAGCATTCCCGTTTGGAGTACTACGCTATGATCGTCATAACGCAAGACTTGTTTAAATTTACGCTGTAGCGGTGTAGGATTATGTACCTTGGTTGTTTCTTCCACTGGCCTCAGTTGTAGATGATCTGAGCGTAGCGAACCTTGTAACGTTTGACCGCCATTTTGTCCTACTAGTGCAGCAGATGGAGTAGATGCCTGAAAATGAAAAAGATTGTATTAAGTTTACGTTCAAGGAAGGAGAGGGAGGAAAGTAGCGACTTACCATTTTAGTTGGATAATAGAATAGGGAACTAGAGAGAGAGAGAGAAAATGTGCGTCCGTCACTCGTGCAATTCAACGATGGAATGATTCTCACTGTGGAAGGCTCGCTATTTATATAGAAATGCTTGATTCTCATTGGATGATGATCCTCATTGGACAATAACATCAAGCTGATTCCAAATCTGAAATCCGTTTTCCAATCCGATGCTTCGTTTTGAAGCTACAACCCAAAACGTCCCAAACTCTAACTCTGTCGTTTTTCGCCAATGTCCCAAAATCTTAAATGGTGTCTCACATCTAAACGAAGACAGATATGAACAAGCCGATTCTTTCAGTGAATTTGTCTCACTCTTAGCTTTCAAACGAGCTATGGCACGACAAAATCCGTCCACTAGAAGCAAAGTTGGAAGATCGGAGCCGAGGGGGGGGGGACGTCAGCGAAAATTTTTTCTCTCCGATTGCGTTCAAACTCACCATACCGATGCAGAATTTCACGCTGAATCCGAATCTGGCCTCCGTTTTCTCATCCGATGCTTCGTTTGGGCGCTACACACCAAAACGTCCCAAATTCTAACTCTGTCGTTTTTTCGAAAAATGTTGAAAATTTTTTCTCGCCGATTGCCTTGAAACTCACCATACAGATAGAGAATTTCACGCTGATTCCAAATCTGAAATCCGTTTTCCAATCCGATGCTTCGTTTTGAAGCTACAGCCGAAAACGTCCCAAATTCTAACTCTGTCGTTTTTCGCCAATGTCCCAAAATCTTAAATGGCGTCTCACATCTAAACGAAGACAGATAGGAACAAGCCGATTCTTTCATTGAATTTGTCTCACTCTTAGCTTTCAAACGAGCTATGGCACGACTAAATCCGTCCACTAGAAGCCAAGATCGAAGCAAGCTCTCCCGAGGGGGGGGGACGTCAGCGAAAATTTTTTCTCTCCGATTGCTTTCAAATTCACCATACCGATGCAGAATTTCACGCTGAATCCGAATCTGGCCTCCGTTTTCACATCCGAGCACTCCTTCCACTCGAACAGCCCATTTTACAACCCAACATTCAGCAGATTGCACGAAAAACATCACACACTATAGCCTCAAGACAAATCCTGGCGGTCGCCCAAGTCCACCACGACACTCTGTCGTTCCAGAGGGGGGGAGTCAGACTCAAAGCACCACGGCGGCCGACCACGACACTCTGCCGTTCCAGAGGGGGGCGCGCCGGTCGAGTGTTCGCCGTTTATTACTACTAACCCACCACCAAAAGCGTGCCACACAAAGCTTATAAAAGGCTTGTAAATCGGTTGACGATACGAAAATATTTCGAAATATTTATAGAAGAAAACGTCGCTGAAATTGGGCAATATAGATATAATTCGACCGGTTTGGAGTGGAAGTCAAAAATTGAGCACCTACTTTTCCTCAGGATTTGTTTTACAAAAGAATATACCACAGTAAAGGCCTATTACATAAACGGCGTGGGAAAATTCAAACGATCAGTGGAGTCATAGAAAGATGTCATAGAAATGGAAGTCTACATTTTACATACAGCCAGCGGATTGTGGATCATATATAAGGGATCGTTGGAATACATGCTGCATGTTGAGGTCGAAGGACCAGTCGGTCATTAGCTGCCTGACCTTAACATCTTCCAAGGAATGCTGATGTTGAATGCAATGATAAGGGACCACTTTATCATCCTTACAATGTCTGATGTCAAATCGGCGCTCGTTCATTCTCTCCCCTAGTGATCTTGATCTCTCACCGATGTAGTGGAATCCACAGCCCTGGAAACTGAGAGCGCAAATTGCATTGGATGATTTACATATTGTTCCATTTGCTTTGATTGTGTGTGAAAGGCATGCCCCAGCTTATGTAAAATGTAGACTTCCATTTCTATGACTCCACTACTGATCATTTGAATTTTTCCCACGCCGTTTATGTAATAGGCATTACACATTATCATTATTATTTCTATGGTCTATTCTTTTGTCAAAAAATTCCTGAGGAAGAGTGGGAGCTCAATTTTCGACTTCCACTCGAAACCGGTCAAATTATATTTATATCGCCCGATTTCAGCGACATTTTCTTTTATAAATACTTTGAAGCAGCACAAACCAGTTTACAAGTCAACATTACAAAATGAACAGAAAATCAAAGATGATAAAGCGAAAAGACCCATATCAGGAAGATAAGACGAGACTCTGAAAAGTCTGAAGGATCCGGATGCAAATCTGAAGGTTCTTCTGAATGAAATGTCGAAAACAATGGATGAGAAAAATTTGAGATACTATTTCAAAAGTTAATGAAAAGAAGGATCAGTGTTTACCTTGACAGTGACGATGATAATGCTGTCCTGATAAGAAATTATTTTTATAAACTTTTCCACGCAATATACGTGCCACGAACAATACTCGTACTTGTAGCTAAATACAAAGTGCATTTCTAGGCATTTCGGCATATTTTCAGTTGACTAGTTTCTATTTCATATACATGCATATGCAACAAATGTGCATTTACGGGCTCAAAAAACAATGTGAAGATTATGCAATTCAATTAAAATGCGATTTGTAGTCGTGCATATGAAGCAGTAAGTTCTTTGAGCTGGTGGCACTGCATGGGCACGAATTCCGAGGGGTGAGCACGAAAATCCTGAGAATTCTTAATCCGACCACTGGTTTTATTGTATTATTGAGATGTGGATATTATAAGCAATTTGCATCGATTGCTTTTGCTTGAGAAACATGACTTGAGTATCTTTACAAACAATTATTTGTTGTTGTTCATTGTTGAAAAATTATTTTGTTCTACATGTTTCATGCCGCTTGAACTTGGAGAGTTTTTCATTGATTTGATTATTATATTCTGATTTTGGTCAAACTTTCTGACAGTAATGTAGTTGAGACGATGTCTTTCATGACAGATAATTCACAACAATTATTAACTTCAAGTAGCAACATCATGACAATGAGATGGTAAGGTGGTATGCTGTTAGATAGACCTTTGTGAAATACGCTGAGTCAGTTCCAAAGTTAGTAAATTGAGTTGAGTAAACAAGCGATTAATTTTGTTTGTAGCAATAGCTCATTATTGAGGTTTACATGGCTTTCTACAGTTTTTATTGAACAATTTCAGTGGTTTCGTATTAAGCAGGCTATTCTCGTGTTTAAGGACTGTTTTGTCCAAATATGCCAGATGTTGTGTCAAGCTTGTGAAATAAAGAAAAAATGTCAGTTCCTCGTTCATCTGATTTTTTTCTTCGTTCACTCAGTTCGTCGTTCATTTTGAATTTGCGTTAAGCCGTTCAGTTCACTAGGAATGTCAGGTCACACTTTTCGTTCACCTTGTGAGAAGGCATGTGATAGGACCGAAGAGGCGGAGGCAACCAGAGGCGGCCTTTTTCTCGAAAGCGAATCAATAGTCTGCATAGGACCTTGGAGGTGGAGGTACTCTTTTTGCTTGTAGGCGGAGACGTTTGTTGGAAACCAAGATGGCCAACAGCAAGGAGTCCCACGGAGCTGGGATACGCCCAGGACGAGAACTTGGGCCGGCGGGTCCCCAATGGGCCAAGAAAGTTTCAATACCAATTCGAAAGTCAATGAATTAAATAGATTATTTGAGCATTGAAGTGAGAAAAGGGCCTGCTTTACAAGCTTTCATTGACATAAAAGCTGCAGCACATTGAGCATTTAAATGTGAAATGATGTTCAACAAGACATTTGAATTCAACATATGAATCATGGAAGCGCAATAAGGATATGTGCTATAGATATCAAAGTTACAAAACAGGCATAGGAATCAAGAAGATAGAAGACATAGATAACTCTTCGTATATAAGTCACAAAAAGTAAATTTTGACATTTTGAACATTTCAAAACATCGGTTGATCGAGGAGACTAACGGATCCTACTGTTAAGATATTCGCCACAAATACCGAAGTCTATCTTAAGACCCGTCAATCCCAACCGATCACCAAAAACTTTAATATATGAGTTAATAAAAGCAAACACCTTATTCTAGCTGCAAGTCAAATTTCATTGGAATAGGACTTCGAGCTTGTTTATTAGAGACGATGGCATAAATCTAACCATGCATATACCCACCAATTTTAGCGGGAAAATTGTAGTCGCGTGACATCTGAAGTGACTAGAGACCATTAATGAAAAGTCCATGCGGACTCGCACTGTTAACGGGCCTCCATATACTCAGATAATATCATCATTTACTCGTATCTCACTTTATTGGTCTCTAGATAACCTTTGGTATTTGTGGTGAATAAATTAATACGTATTTAATATTGATTGATTTTTTGATATTAATATGAAATTATTAAGATAATATAAGCTATTAATATATTTATTAATGCGCAGTACGTTCATGATAATAAGACTGTAATGACGCTTTTCAGCAGCTTAATAATGATAAAACCTACATTATTTGTATGGTGAATCATTTTCATTCAATTTCCTGGCACTATCTATCCATGCTGTGTATTAATAAATACTGCAGGCCTATTTCTACAATGTGTAGATTTCAAGACGGACTTGTGAATAGTTGCATCCTAATTTGAAAATTGGTAACAGACATGAATGGCTGCCATCCATTGTCAGAAATCCTCAGGCTTGCATACAATGAACAATATTCTGATAATTACCACGCATGACTAATAATTGAAAAGTCAAGTCTCCCATTTTTAACTCAGGACGCAACTCAATATTTAATTATTTTACTTGTATTCTGTTTTCAAAAGACATCATGTACTGCTTATTACTGGTATAGTGGCTAAGACGAAATGTCAGCAGTGTGTCAAAAAAACAGTATTCAATGAATACCCGAAGAAGCAATTAACTTTGTGAAATATTGCTTTGTAAAATGTCAAACTATTGGGCCGTAGAAGTAATTGGATTAATTGTACTTTTCTCGTCAATTAAAAAATATGTAGGAGTTATCATCACTTAACTCATCAACATCATGAAATTTCAGCATTACGCCTACTAAAAATTCTAGATTTAAGTGGTCAATTTTTGCAAGGAGGATTTTTGAACATTAGTCATAGCTGAATGATACAGCACCAAGATGAATTCGTGAAATGTTAGGCTATTGGAATGATTTGATGTGGACGCATCATTTGTAGTGTTAGTAAAGACTTGAATGCATCACACGTAACTGATAGAAATTGGTGAGTGTGTTGATCCATCGTTGATGTGAAGAAGGAAAAGCTGTAAGAAAGGAAGAAACTGCATGACGGAAGAAAACAAATAGAGTCACAGATCGAAAGTTGATCATTCCAACGAAGAGCAATCGGTTTCAGAGCGCTTCGAGTATAACAATAAGCTGGAAATCTGCTGCTGGTATCAACTGTATCGCTAGCACTGCGCATCGATCATAGAGTAGGTACCGACATTTGACGGAAGATAAATTGAAATTTTATGGACCTGCTGTCGGCATACCCCTCAGTAACTCTCTCTTTCTCTCAGTAACTTTCCCTGAACGCTTCCCGTTATGAATGAATATTCTACAGGTCTCGAACAGAAGAAAAAGAACAGAATAGTGCGAGTGGTATTCTAGCTGGAGCACTAACGAGTTGCATCGTGTGATGTGGACGAATGAATTACGGTCCACCCTCGATTTCCACAATGGAAGAGTTCGTACTCACAGAGTGCTGGTGAGAGTCTGTGGCATTTCAGAACATTATCGGTTCGGTGGTGGTAGCGTCATAATTTGGGCCGATTTTACGCGGTGGAGGATCGGTTGCTGTTGTCATCAAAGTAACTTGGTTGGCAAACGTTATCTCCGGGAGAGTTGTAATTCCACTTGTTATTCCAATAGCGAGGGAGCACAATCTCATCATCCAAGATGACAATATTCGCCCGCACGGAGCAGACCAGAATTGAGTACCTCCTGTGACTTTCACGGCCTCCTGATTTTTCACTGATCGTGTGCGTGTTGGATGAGCCAGGTAAAGGGATGAAATGCTCGTTCCCACATTCTCCAGCCACTTTCGAAGCATATTCTGAAAGATTGGTATTGGTAGAGATTGAATAGAATCTATGAACAATAGAATTTGAGCTTGCAGTAATGGTAAGGGCGGTCATACGCGTCTCTAGACATGTATGAAATAAATTTTTATTTATGTGTTTTATTTGATAGTTTTGATATTTCTTGATTACTGAAAATAATTGCTCTTGTCAATCTAATTGTTAACACTTTTTGTCACGCAGCATAGATAGACATATTCCAAAGATGCAAGAACTGATGATATCCTCAATCTTCCGCTGCTGCAAGCACTGCAATCGGAATCGATCTCCATCAGCGTGTCACATGTATAACGTGGATAAAATCGAACTCGAATAGCTAAGTACTCGAGTAGTAAGAAAACGGCGAACACCAGATAGCGCAAGATGGCCGCCATCGCTGACGTCCCCCCCCCCTCTGGAACGGCAGAGTGTCGTGGTCGGCCGCCGTGGTGCTTCGGGTCTGAGTCCCCCCCCCTCTGGAACGGCAGAGGTTGCAGTCTGTCGTGGTGTGCCGACCAGGTGGGTTCACAAACTGTTCGCTGACGTCCCCCCCCCTCTGGAACGATAGAGTGCCGTGGTGGACTTGGGCGACCGCCAGGATTAGTCTTGAGGCTATAGTGTGTGATGTTTTTCGTGCAATCTGCTGAATGTTGGGTTGTAAAATGGGTTGTTTCGAGTGGAAGGAGTGGTCGGATGAGAAAACGGAGGTCGGATTCGTATTCAGCGTGAAATTCTGCATCGGTATGGTGAGTTTCAAGGCAATCGATGAGAAAAAATTTTCAACATTTTTCGAAAAACGACAGAGTTAGAATTTGGGACGTTTTGGTGTGTAGCGTCAAAACGAAGCATCGGATGAGAAAACGGAGGTCAGATTCGGATTCAGCGTGAAATTCTGCATCGCTATGGTGAGTTTCAAGTCAATCGGAGAGAAAAAATTTTCGGCTGACGTCCCCCCCCTCTGGACAGCTTGCTTCGATTTTGGCTTCCAGTGGACGGATTTTGTCGTGCGATAGCTCGTTTGAAAGCTAAGAGTGAGACAAATTCAGTGAAAGAATCGGCTTGTTCCTATCTGTCTTCGTTCAAAAGTTAGAGCGGTTACAAGATTTTAGGTCGGAGCTCGCTCACCTGAAAAAAATCCTAAGTGTCAGAGTGGCTTTGTATGGGTAAAATTTTGAAAATTTTCCAAAGTGTGGAATTTCGACCTGGGACCGCCACCAAAACATTTTTCATCAAATTTCACTGACCTCCCCCCCCTCTTGACAGCTAGCTTCGATCTTAGCTTCTAGTGGACGGATTTTGTCGTGCAATAGCTCGTTTGAAAGCTAAGAGTGAGACAAATTCAGTGAAAGAATCGGCTTGTTCCTATCTGTCTTCGTTCAAAAGTTAGAGCGGTTACAAGATTTTAGGTCGGAGCTCGCTCACCTGAAAAAATCCTAAGTGTCAGAGTGACTTTGTATGGGTAAAATTTTGAAAATTTTCCAAAGTGTGGAATTTCGACCTGGGACCGTCACCAAAACATTTTTCATCAAATTTCACTGACGTCCCCCCCTCTGGACAGCTTGCTTCGATTTTGGCTTCCAGTGGACGGATTTTGTCGTGCGATAGCTCGTTTGAAAGCTAAGAGTGAGACAAATTCACTGAAAGAAACGGCTTGTTCCTATCTGTCTTCGTTTAGATGTGAGACGTCATTTAAGATTTTGGGACATTGGCGAAAAACGACAGAGTTAGAATTTGGGACGTTTTGGGTTGTAGCACCAAAACGAAGGCTCGGATGGGTAAACGGAGGCCAGATTTGGAATCAGCTTGATGTTATTGTCCAATGAGGATCATCATCCAATGAGAATCAAGCATTTCTTTATAAATAGCGAGCCTTCCACAGTGAGAATCATTCCATCGTTGAATCACACGAGTGACGGACGCACATTTTCTCTCTCTCTCTCTAGTTCCCTGTTCTATTATCCAACTAAAATGGTAAGTCGCTACTTCCCTCCCTCTCCTCCCTTGAACGTAAACTTAATACAATCTTTTTTCATTTTCAGGCATCTACTCCATCTGCTGCACTAGTAGGACAAAATGGCGGTCAAACGTTACAAGGTTCGCTACGCTCAGATCATCTACAACTGAGGCCAGTGGAAGAAACATCCAAGGTACATAATCCTACACCGCTACAGCGTAAATTTAAACAAGCCTTGCGTTATGATGATCATAGCGTAGTAGTCCAAACGGGAATGCTCCCTTCCACGGATGTCAAGATAATGCACAATCAGTATGGGGACTACATACTGATCCCCGTGAGTCCGTACATTCGCCACCAACTTGATATTATTGAGGAGTACGTGACATTAAATATGGACATTCCTACTCCTCTTGCTCAAGAGTGGAAGGCGAGAGATGACAAGGATACTCCCTATAGAAAGATTTGGGATGGTAATCACATTTGCCTACCGGTATCACATTGGTGTACTTACTATAAGAAGGATGGAGATCATTCAATACCCATCAGATGTGATGAGCTCGGAGAAGGTACTTGGGATATCCTTTTCAAAGTGAATGGGCTATATTATGGTCGACACAAGGATAATAAAATAGCCTCTCTCTCCATGCATATGGAATCCATCCTATATATTCCGAAACCAGCCAACGTGGATGACATAATTGATCAAATCCTTAACAGCAGTGGTACGAAGCGCAAGTCGGACAAGAATGCTACATCAAAACGCAAATCAAAGAAGGAGAATTGCTAGTCCTTTCCTAACTCTACCCTATGACAATTCGCTTATGTGCTTTGAGTGTCGTAGACGTGGTCTTATTAGATACATTTTACTTCTTCGTTGCCATCATATCATTTGTGTATTTTGTCGTGAAAAGCATCGATGTAATTCTTCATTTTGTAATATGTTATAGAACGTTTCCTTAGATGTGTAAATTTCCGTTTTAGGCTTCTATCATCATTTTTATGGATTGTGAGGGTGAACCTGTACAGGAGCTCAGTGCTATTGCTATGAACAATTGGACATATCAGATTGTTAGTGTCTATCATCAACATGCCAACTGCGATCCCAATGTTGATCAATGGGCGAGAAAACACATTCATGGACTTAATCTGAAATATTTGCAAGACTATGGCTTTTCTTGTGAAAGTGCTCTTCTTATTGACTTTAAACGATGGTTAGCTGCTTTCAATGTTATACGCATCTTTTGTAATAATCCTGGTAAGGAGAGGAAAGTATTTCCCAATCTAATCATTGATGATATTTTGCTCCCACCTTGGGATAGTAGAGTGAATCAACATTATCATGAAGTCACGAAACGTTTTAAGGATTTGTGTGTTCCTATTTTGTCTGTTCGTTGTAGTAGCTACGTTCATAACCAATGCTTCTTTCCTCCTTACCTCAACACTGCCAAAGTCCTGTATGGTTATCATTGCTCGCTGTATGATAGTTATCAGCTGTATCTATTTTATCTCTTTCAAACCATTGATTTATAATGCATGCTTGTTACCGTTATTCAATAAATGTTACTATGAGAAGAGTTGTTGTTTTCATGCAATGGATGGGTTAGATAAAGGGCGATCATGTCTTTCTCAAACGACTGCGGAACATTACGTTTTCATAGGCAAAGTTTAAAAGGAGCTGTTCAAGATTATGTGATAAATTTTCATAAAGATGAGACCGACATCGAAGCAGTGGTCGATGATGCTAGCACTCTATTTCTAGAGTTAATGAATACATTCTCTGATAGCATTATCATGGCGCGATTAGTTGCGAAAATTAAGTTTAGTCATTTTGGAAAGCAAGAGGTGGAAAGTCGCTCTTTCCATTTTGCTTCTTACTCAATGGAAGTGGTAGATCACCCCCAAGAATTTTTTAAAAGACATATGATAAAAATTGCTGAACGTCTTAACGCATTTAACCATCATGGTAGCAGTCTAGTGATTGAAGCGATTTCAGATATTCACATTCAACTTTCCATAAAGAAAAATTGAAAATGCAGTGGTACTTGATTGTAGCACAACTGGTTTTCGAGCTATGTCTGCTCACTCTCGAAGTATATTCCTTCTGTACATGCGTCTATTATTTAGAAAAGGCTAGCAAATTCATATCTTCAAAAAGACTTGCTGTAGACATCAGTAACGATGAAACTATGTGTTGCGATGTATGTAAGCGAAAGGATGGAAATGAAAAGCGCATCTTCAAGAGATGTAAGCATGCTTTTTGTCAACGCTGTTTCATACGTAATTGCATTCAACTTTGCCAATGTAACCACTGTGATATTGCTCATTTCGAGTGTCACTTATGCCGCAATAGTTAGTACCTATGCAAATGTGGTAAAGATAGGTTTTAGCAAAGACTAATACGGAAAATGGCGAAACGTAAAATGACGAAACGTAAAAGTCAAAAGTTTTCTTCAGCCATTCAAGCTCTCCGACGAATGAAAGCAAATCAGCGATACAATGCTATACGACATGCTAACGATAAATTCATTTGTGAAATTATTTCTCATGTGAGGAAGTTGAGGACGAAGAAATTAGCGCCAAAACAACGAAAGTTACTTAAGCGATATGCTACGAAATTGCGTTTCATCTCCAATCCTAAAGTCACCCTTCAAAGAAAGAGGAAAACTCTAACACAAAAGGGTGGTTTCCTTTCAGCAATACTTCCAATGATAGCTCCTGCCGTGGGCAACCTATTGGGTAATATCTTTGGCTCTAAGCGTTAATTATGCAAATGTTGAGTCTTAAAGTAATAAAATGGATTTCAGACTTCAATGTGATAAAGTTCTGACTGTATCAGGTCCATCTCATGCAGGTAAAACTGTTTTCACGCTGAATTTATTGGATAAAAGAAGGGAGTTGTTTAAGGAACCTATCAATCGAGTGATTTGGTGTTATGGTATTTATCAACCGTCGCTGTTTCAGGAATTGCAAAGTCGCAACTTTATTCGACATGAAGGAATTATTCCAGTGGATAAACTTCAGTCTAATGATGTTGTTGTATTGGATGATTTATTAAAAGAAAGTAAGAATTCAAAAGATGTTACAGATATGTTCACTCGCGCAGCACACCATAAAAGTTGCTTTATCATCTATATCACACAAAATTTTTTTCCTGATGGAAAAGAAGCTCGTACACGAAACCTGAATACACACTATTATGCTATTTTCAAGAATCCGCGAGATAAAAGTCAATTTGAAATTTTAGCGCGACAAGTTGCACCCACAGGATCAAAAGCCTTAATTGAAATTTTTCAAGCAGCTACTGAAAAACCATACGGTTACTTATTCATTGACTTTACGCAAGAGTGTCCGGAAGAATTTAGATTTCGAAGTGATATTTTGAAAACTCCCATGATTATCTACAAACTATGAGTTCTTATTCTCGCATGATTGTTATTCCTCAGGATGAATATGTACAATTGACTGCCATGCAGCAAGTAAAGCAACCTCTTGCAAATCAAATGTATAGGAAAGAAATAGATTATCAGCAAAATGTTCACATCAAAGATCCACATCGTGCTGTATTATTACAATCGGAAACTGTTGAGCAATTGAAAAACTTGAAGAATAAGATGCGTGACTCTGTATCGACTGCTACACCTTTAGCATCTCGCGCACATGCCATATCTCTTTTCAACAGTATTGAACCCCATCTCAATGTAAATGATAGAGGAGAAATCATTACAGATGAAAATAAAGTGATTGATGCTTCACGTTATGAAGACTTGATTCAGTATGCGACACGTAGAAAGCGCCGTCAGGGCTATGTTCCATCTGGTTGGTCATACTTTCTTAAACTATTGAAAAAGCATAATGTACCAAAATTTGCTTTAAATAATGAGACATTGAAAGAACTTGATTCAACAGTGGCTACTACTCCAATGCTTCAGGCGATGAAAATGCCAACAAATTGGTTTAAGACATCACCTGCTACATCCCCTCCCACACTCACTAAGCAAACAAGAGGAAGAACTCGACGTAGATCTACATCACCACTAAAACTGGTAAAAGGAAAACGTAAAACAGCTCCTCCTAGGAAATACATGTTCTCAGACTATTAATATGAAGCAGATGTGTTGCTTGCCATGTAATGAGCCGCCAGAGGTGAATGTCGTTGTCACTTGCACTTGCTGCGCCAGCTTTCATAATGAAACCCCTAAGCAATGTGAACACGATCGCAAAACCGCTAAAGCTAAATGCTGCAGTTGTTGTAAATGTAGAAAGGCAAGAAAACAAAAAGATGAGAAGGAGGAAAAAGAGTCAGTCGTCATCGACTGAACGTTTGAAGTCAATCTATTATGATGTAAAACATCCGGCAGGATTTGCATCTATCAAGAAATTATCAAAAGCGAGTGGTCTTCCACAATCACAAGTGAAACGATGGTTAAAGGGTCAGGCTACCTATACACTCCACAAACAAGCGAAAAAGAAGTACCGCACCCGCCATTATATTGTTCATGACATCGATGAACAGTGGCAAGCAGATTTGTGTGATGTTGCCTCCATTTCAAAACATAACTCGGGCAATAATTTTATTTTAACCGTCATTGATATTTTCTCCCGTTATGCGTGGGCTCAACCTTTAAAAACTAAAGAAGGGAAAGGAGTAGCAAAAGCATTCCAAACAATTTTTCGAGAAGGTCGCATTCCAAAAAGAATTCAGAGCGATCAAGGAAAAGAGTTTGAAAATCAGCATGTGACAAGATTATTTGAGAGGCATGACATTGAGTTGTTTAGTGTAAAGAGCGCTTATAAAGCTGCACTCGTTGAACGTTTTAATCGCACATTAAAAAATCGCTTGTGGCGACATTTTACTGCCAACTTGACACAAAATTGGACAAAGGTTCTACAAGATACACTCCATGCCTACAATCACTCTATCCATCGTTCTATTGGACTCAGACCAGTAGATGTAAATGCTGACAATGTAGATAAAGTGCGCGAATCATTCCAACGTAAACGCACTCATGTGAAAAGTGATGTGAAAATTGGCGATAAAGTTCGTATCTCAAAAGTGAAAAGTGTTTTTGCTAAAGGGTACCTCCCGAATTGGACAGAGGAGGTATTTACAGTATCAAGGATTAATCAAAAAGACTCTCCGACCACCTACAAGTTGAAAGATTACGATAATGAAGAAATTGAGGGTAGCTTTTACCGCGATGAGATTGAGGTACTCACTGAAAGTGAAACATATTTGGTAGAGAAAATCATTCGATGTAAAAAACGGCAAGGTGAAGAATGGTGTCTTGTTAAATGGACTGGTTATCCTTCAAGTATGAACTCTTGGATGCGTCGTGCCGACATCTTTCATCTAAGTGATCGACAGTGATTCATGCAAAGTTGTAACTAACAATGTTTAGGGTTTGAGCTATGAATCCAACTGCCTCATTTTATTCACGACCCTCCTATGTAAGTGGCGGAGGACAAATTTACATCGGCGCTCGCCGCCAACGTGGAGGTAGCATACTTGGTGCACTGAAATCTGTTGTAGCACCTCTCATATCCAATGTCGGTAGATCTTTAAAACGAAATGTTTTAAGTAATGCCGTTGGCTTTGCTGGTGATGTTGCTAGTGATCTTTCCAGAGGTAGAAGTTTTAAGAGCGGTTTGTTGAATCGTGGGAAGGAACGCGGTTTAAAAACATTGAAGCAGACCATTGCTGGTGTTACTCAAGGAAAGAAATCACCTAAACGAATGAATAAAGGAAGGAGGAAACATCGCGGAGCTGGTAAGGTGCGATCTTCAGTCAAAAGGCATTCACGCAAACGTCGCAGAGGCTCTAATCATTCATCAGGCGCTAAACGACGACGCTGCTATAACTTCTAATCATGGAGTGTAAAACTTCCGGTTTTTGTTTGTTCGATCAACAAGCCATACAGACAGATATTCTTACTTCAAGTATTGTAGATTATCATCCTCGAACAGCTGAGAATGCTGGCCCCATTGAATTTGTTATTCCTGGTGGTAGTGATGACTACATAGATTTGAGTTATGCGATGCTTGATTTGAGGTTTAGAATTCAGAAAGCAGATGGAACTGCTATTGACGATGCACATAAAGTTGGACTGAACAATTTACCATTGACTACATTACTTCGTGATGTTTCTCTAACGATTGGAGAGCAGCAGGTGGAAGGTGGTCAAAGCGATTATCCCTATAAATCATATTTCAATCATGTATCACAGTTTCATCCAGCAGCACAAAAAAGTCATATGGAAGCCATGGGATGGTATAGAGATGAAGCAGGAAAATTTGATGTTGAAACAAACAGTGGCTTTGTAAAGCGATCTGCTATGATTAAAGATAGTAAAGTATGTCAGCTATATGGTCCGCTGAATTTAGACTTCTTTAGACAGTCAAAGTTTTTACTCTGTAATACCAGCATGCGACTCAAGCTGACATTGAATAAGCCTGAATTTGCGCTGAATGCATTTGCTAAAGTTGACAATTTTAGAATTCATGTGGAAGATATTGCACTTTACATTCGTCGAGTAGTACCGAATCCAAGTGTCATTAGAGGGCATGCTGAAGGCCTTAACCGCCAAAATGCCATTTACCCCGTTCAGCATACAAAGCTTCTCACCTTTACAATTCCGAAAGATCAAAAGAGTTTCATGAAAGATGGCCTCTTTCCATCGGAAGCACCGAAGCTCCTCATGGTGGCAATGGTTGAAAATGATGCATTTAATGGTAATATAAAGAAGAATCCTTTCAATTTTAAACACAATCAGTTAAGTGAAATTGCTTTACGTGTAAATGGTGTGAGTCATCCTGGTCCACCCTACAAACCAGATTTTGCTTCGGATCAATTTATGCGCAGTTATGTTGATTTTATGGATGTCTTTGGCTTTTACAATACGGATGACACCAACGGACTGACTATGAAAGAGTTTAAGAGTGGATATACTATTTATGCATTTGATTTGACTGCTGACAGCGATATTAGTGCACTCTATCGTCAAGCGAACGTGCCTCATAATATTCGTTTGGATTTGACGTTCAAAAGAACACTACCTGAGACGATCAATGTATTAATTTATGCAGTCTTCGATTCAAATATTGAAATTACAAAGTATCGTGACGTGATTCTTCAGTATAATCGTTAATGAGTTGGTTGACTGCTGACGATATTAAGACTAAAGTGCAGCGTAATGCAGACGAAGCGACGTTGAAAGCTTTCGATAATGTCTATTCACTCGATACCTTACCACCTGCAGTAAATCACTATCCCATCTTTATTGTGCTAAACACTCATTCACAGAATTTAGGCGGTGAGCATTGGAAAGCGATCTTTATTGGAGAAGACCGACGTGGTGAACTATTTGACTCTCTTGCTCAACCTCCAAATATACCAACACAGCAGTGGTTGAGAAAACATACGCGTCAATATCAGCGAAATGAACGCATACTACAACATCCACTTTCATCAACGTGTGGTGCTTTTGTACTGTACTTCATCTTAAGACGTTTACATGTATCTCGATTTGCATCTGTTATTCAAAACTTTTCATGTAATCCATCCTCTAATGAAAAAATGATTTAAGTTCTATCATGATTTGAAATAAAAACATCATGTTGGAAAAATTGTTTTTTATTTTACAATCCGCTGGGTACGTACATACTCAATGAGATAGTCTAGGATCATATTTGCTTGTACATGAGATTTTAGTCCAGTAATGATCACTTTACTATTATGAAAGATTGCCACATGCACAGGTAACCAACAACTAATGAGAGCTGCAGGAAAAAGTTCGGGTTCATAACACAAACTGTAACTGCTGGTACGAATCTTCAAAAATGATAGACTGTCACTCAATTGAGTAGAGATCACCATATTGTCCACAGTCAGATTCGACATCACACACCTCTCCCTCTTCCATATCCGACGTAGTAGTCTTTGTAGCTCTAAGCGCATTGACTGCGCCGATGAATGAGAAAGGGCGCCGAGAATCTGTACAGTCCCATTTGGGAAGAGTTGAAGATTCCGTGAATTGTTCATCTTCACCACTAACATTTGAGGACGGCCCGGGTAATACTTGCTGTTTGGAAGCTGTTGGTGTAATGTTGTGAGATCGATTTTGGTGTAGAGTCTGAAGCGACGGAGAATGTTGACGATGGTGTAGCGATGGCGCTTCATGATGAAAGAATGAGTAAATTGAGCGATGTACCTTCCTTTTATACTTTTCCCAACTACCTTGATGAAATGTGAAGTTAGTATGAAGTTGGGAATGATAGAGTCGAATTCGCCGATTGTTGACGCGCAGCCAGATGCGATTTCCAATACGTGAATGTCTTTTCATATAGAAGTATTTCAAGTCCTTCATGATATGATGTAGAGATTGAAAATGACGATAAGATAAAGCAAACTCTCTTCTCACTTTTCCAGTTGAATCTTTGAAATAGACGTTTCGATCATGATCCGTTTCAATACGTTGTAGGGAATCTAATTTCCAACTCATGATGTGTGGTAGTCATGTCTGATTAAGATTTGCATAGTAGGGCGATGAACTCACGACGAATAAATGTCATGATGGAGCGATGTATATATCTTCTATACTTCTCCCAATTGTATTTGCGAAATGAGAAACAGTTTGCGGAATGAGAATGGTAGATTTGAATTTCATTTCTGTAATGTTGAAGCCAAACTTGATCACCCAAGGAGATGAATCTTAATGTTTCAAAATATTCCAAATCCCTCATGATATCATTGAGGTTGACAAATTGTCGCCATGTTAATGTAATTCCTCTTGATGTATGACCATGAGAATTTTTGAAATGTACGTTTCCATCACGATCAACTCTGATATATTGTAGAGAGTCCAAAATCCAAGTCTTCATGATGTTATGCAAAGTTGCAGATTAGCAATATAAAAATGTCGTTTTATCATATTTTGCTTAGCAATGCGGCTACAAAGAGATTTACTAGTAATCGAGCCGCACTCTTTTCTACTCCCATTGATCATGCACAACAGCTAAATGGAAATTGGGAAGTGGGTGTCACTCAACTTGTTTATAGCAACTGTGTCTATACTTTTGATCATGAGGTGATGACTATTAATATGAGGCGTACAGCTGCTTATCAATGTGAAAAGGGGTGCCGAGTATACATTCCACAGTGGCCAAAGAAAGATCTCTTATCATGTAAAAAGTTTATATATGATTTCTTGAATAAAGCGTGTAAACATATTGTCCAATTTACTCCGCACAATGATGATTATAATTATGTACATCATGTAGTTGAGAAAGATTGGATTGTTGGTTTAAGTCCAAGTTTAAGAAATGATTTAGGCTACCTCGCTAGCGCCTTAACAAGCTATGATAATTTTAACGTTAATTACCACATAAGTGGTCATAAACAGTTAATATATCGAGAGGAAGCTTATTATGTAGATCTTATTCCAAGAAATGAGAAGACGTTGGTGAAGAAGATTGTGATTAAGCCAAGAAAGACAAACATGACTCCTGAAACATTATTGAAGAAATTTAATTATCTCCTTCGAGTTGATGGTAAACAAGTGGCAACATTGACTTATATCAAATCATCTAATCATATTGCAATAAGAAAATTAAATGATAATGATCTAGTATTAGTTTGTTCAAAAGATTTTCATCAGTTCTTACGACATCGTTCTGCAGCTGTTCATGGAAAATCTGATATGCAACATTTACCATGTGAAAGGTCAAATCAATTTGATACAGAATGGTCCGTATCTTTATACAGAAAGTGTGTAGAGCCTTTAGGTGGTATCTTACATGAAACAAGAGTGTTGATGCCTCGCATTATTACTTCGGTTAAATTGGTTGTAGATTATTTAAATGAAGTGATTAATGACCAACATATTTCATTTTCTGAAAAAGAAGGTACTTTGTCTCTCACTATAAGTGGAAAAGGTATTGAACTAATTATGGATAAAACTCTAATGGACATTTTGGGTTTTGATCAAAATATCTTTAAAAGTGGTACTGTAACCAAAGCTAGCGCAGACATGTCGCTATCGCGTCGTATTAACTATTTTCAGATATATTCCAATATTGGTGAAGATGTACGTGTGGGAGATGTTGAAGCTCCATTGCTAGCAATGATACCATACCAGCCAAAGAGCTGCAGTATTTTATCTGAGCATACTTTCAAGAAAGTGCATTATACAAAGCTGAAATCAAACTACATCCCACAAATTGATATTGCCATTTATGACGATGCTGGTGCGTTGATTCCTTTCATAAAGATGCTGTGACAAGTATCACACTCCATTTCCGAATGAAGAGTTAATGCAAAAGTATGCTAATATATTTTTCCAATGTGAATAATATGAAAGTGAAAATAAGGACTCGTTTCTAATCTACTTGCCCAGTAATGCTTCTATGAATAAATTTCCCAAAAATAAACCATCAGACTATCGAGTAGAATTAAATCGCCCACTGCATTTAGAAGGTGAATGGGAGGTTGGCGTTTCTAGTATTTGCTATGATAGCAATATTCAGAATGTGAATGATTTGGAAGAAATGATATTGACTCCTCGCACCCATGATGGAATAACGATGAATAATACATTTCAGTTCCCATACAATTTAACATCAGATGGAAAGTGGAACTATGAATGGATTCAGATAAAATCAGATTCTTATGAGCCATTTGGGAATGAGAAAATTATTAAGGCATTCAACAGTGGTAATACTTCCATCATGAAGAATAAAAATCAGAAAGCTTATGAGTTTACTATCTATCATTGGAGTGGGAGACAGTTCCTCCGCTTTCATTCTTTTACTAAAGGTCTTACGCTGAGGTTGGATAGTGAATTCTATCCACATCTTGGTTTTGGTCATGGACTACATCTAACATCAATTGCTACTGCAAATGTTAAAAAAGTTTATTCAAATCGAATCAACAAATTTCATTATAGATTTAAAATATTTGATGAAGATGTTGTAGAATGCGAAGAACGCATCATTTTGAAAAAGCGTGGTGTTCAACCTTTATCACTTATTGAGTTAGTAAAACGATGGAATGAGACTGTGGGTAAGAAGTATGGAGAAAAAATTATGGCGGACAAAAATAAGTTGGTTATTCAGAAATATAATGACAAACTTACAGTTTATTTCTCTCCAACCTTGCGTCATTTTGTAAGACATTATACACCTATTATTGGAAGCGGTGTGGTGTATGCTTCTCATGAATATCACACTAAAGCTGATTCAGTTAATGATGAATGGTGGGTGGACATCTATGGCGATCGCATCAAGAAAATTTACCAGTCTTATGAAGAATCTAAAGTTGCTATCAATATAATGCCGCGTCTATATCATACAGTTGAAAGCTTCATTCATGTAGTAAATCCTTATATACAACAGAAGTTGAAGCATGTGATGAAAAGTAAATATGATGTAAAGACACACCACATTTCGTTTTCAATTGAAAATCAACGCGTTGTTCTGAGACTGGGTGATGACATTCAATGTCAATTGAGTAAAAATTTGAAAAAACTCTTTGGTTTTTCAATGCTACAAACAGTGTTTGCTGCTGCGCATACGATTGGTATAGAAACACCAATGACACTTGATAAACATGAACAGCACCTTTACATTCAAAGTGATTTGATTCTACCTATTTCTGTTGGTGAGAAAAAAGAATACATTTTACGCGATTTCATTCATGATAAAGACGCTTCATATGGAATAGTCGAGAAGATGTTTGAATCTATTTTCTATCATCCCGTCATCAAACAAACTATACCCTCTATTGCTATCAAAATTACCAATGGTTTACAAGAGTGCATCCATGTGAAAGATACTAAATCCCTCATAACGTTAGTCTTTCGGAAAACAAAGTGAAGTCTTTATACAACATTTATTGAAATATGTACATGAATGTGAAGCAATAAACATTGCTATATACAAAAAGTCTTTTTACTTCGTGAAGGGTGGAAATATACAGGGATAGGAAAAATGTCTTTCAGTTGAAAAGTCATCACATGGGGAATGTACAGATGTGGACACATATTCACAAGGAAAAAACAATCTCATGCGATACATAAAACAACAATGTTTATCTACAGAAATCAACATCAAAATACTAAGTTAAGGATGATTATGCTAAGACGTCTCCTGAATGTGGTAGTGTGGGTTTAATTCTTTTGGGTGGTGGTATGCCTGTATCAGGATGTCCATGTGGAAGAGATATGTTGTGTTCTAACCAGCACCTCTTATCCTCCCATGCTGAAAGCGCCCGTTTCCTAAAAGTATGAGTTTTGATCTCATGCGACTTAGATTTTAAGATTGTCATATTGACAAACGTTATATTTTTATTTCTATAGGCTTTCCTGAAATTTTTATGTTTCATGTTAGAGACCAATGATCTTGATATGCCTTTAGCGCGCTTAATGCTATCATCACTATCCTTTAATTTCATAGAATACATTTTAGGGCGGAGGAGAATCATTTCAGCTATCTCCTTCCCTGCTGTCTCATCCTTAAAGCAGCCAAGTTTTGCCTTATTTTTTGATGGAGTA
>CAJQUW010010563.1:0-65228 GCA_907163375.1 Prostheceraeus crozeri
CACTAGCCCAAAATAGTTTTGAAAAGGATTTTTATAAATATAAGAATAATGGTCTTTGGGGAGATGATTCTTTGTTTTAGCTTTTGTGAAGGTTAAATGTATACATGTATTCTGTAAAGTAAATGCAATTCTAATGTTTGGTAAATATGTGTATGTAATATGCTTAATGTACCGGTATGTGGGTTTATTGTGAACAACGGTAACGTATTCATTGGCAAGATACTGACACCAAGCGCTTTCTTTTCATGTATACGAGAGGGGGATTCGATGAGCAAGGGCAATGGAGAAGATCAAAGAAGAAGATCAAAGAAGAAGAAGAAGAACAAGCTAGGAAAGAAGACGGTGGTGTTTCATGAGAGGGCTCTCACGGCAGCTGTTCGCGCGGAAGTCCCGACCCCCTGTTTCCTGAAAAGAGCGGGTTTTGAGGGCGGTCGCCCCAGTCGGCAGTTGTCCCACCGTGTGTGACATTTAGGATTACGATGGATGGATATGATGGAAGTACTATGGTCAAAGTATAATGTCACACTTACAGGATGCTATGAAGGTTTAAGATCTGCGAGGGTGAAAGAAAGCTATGAGATGAGCAGTAATGACAAGCAAGGTGCTATGATAATTCAAAGACCTTTTATGTAATGCTTTTTCTTAATAATGTGTTGAAGTTAGAAGGCATTAGGGAGCTTGCTGTGGGTGTTTGAAAGTGAAATTGAAGAGATTGGCAACATCATGAATTTTGAAATTTGAAAGAAGGTATCGTGTCCACAGCCACTCTCTACGATAATATCGGCTTGTAAGGTGCGAATGTAGCATTAGAAAAGAAATGAAAGTTTTATATGCACAAGTGAAAATTTTTCTGATTAAAAGAAAACGGGCGTCGCGAGAAGTAAAAGTTACGATAACATAAAGTTACGTCGCGAGCAGGATAAGAATGGACAAAGAACTAAGCAAAGCCTCAAGAAAAGTGAGCGGACATAAGAGTGTTATAGCAAGAAATGTGAATAAGGTGAGCCTGTATGGAGGAAGGTGAAGATTCAAGACACATAAGACACATACAAGAATGCATAGAAGAAGCGAGGGATGTATATGTAGAGGCGGTGTTGAACTACATTGACTTGTTACTCAAAAAAGGCAAAGATGATGAAGCCGCAAAGAAAGAAAAAGATATTGAGGAAGTTGATTCAAAGATAAAGTTAATGATGAAATTTCCCTATACAGTATCTCAAAGTCCAGAAAACCAATAGCAGAAGAATAAGAAATGACACAAAATCTTGAAGGACTAAATATACCAAGGTTCAACGGTGAAGACTACTTCCGATGGAAGTCCTTGTTCGAAGTAACAGTCAATGCACAGAACTATTCAAAGAAAATAAAAATGTTAAGACTTCTTGGATGTTTGAATGGGGAAGCAAGAGAAATGCTAAAGAACTACCCGCAAACAGAAAGTTCATATGATGTAGTACTGAGCCGATTGGAGAGTGAGTACGGTGGTGAAAAAAGACTGATGAAGCAAGTAATTCAGAAAGTGAGGTATAATAAAACTATAGAAGAAGAAAACATCAAGGATATAAGAGAGTTTGTATCAACTTTGGAAGCAGCGAGTATTATAATTAATGACAACCATAAAATGAAAGGAGAGTTAGATGAATGCGGAGCGTTATACCAATGCGCAAGAAAACGCATATCAAGGAATATGGTTCGGAACTACACAAAGTGGACAGTTGATCGGAATCGCGGCGAGTCATTTCAATCTTTAATTTTATATCTTTCTGAATGCATATACTTGTATGTACATAGTAGATAATACCTAAGATTTAAAAAACAATGCATGTACTACCAAAAAGATGTTTAACAATGTTGTGACTTATAACATTACAAGTAACCGAAGTAATGTGAACATGTCATTCAAACCATTTTGTATTTGGCATAAAAGTATTTTGCACGAAAATGAAAAGCATTATCTTGATAATTGCGATAAGTTCAAAGAGCTTTCTCTTAAGCAAAAGCGAGACTTCGTTTTTTCTAAGAAATTTTTCTAGAAGCAAGTGGGCGAAAGAGCAGGTGAACATGAAGGAAGGACAGTTGGTTAGACCCGATAACAAGTGCACAAAGGTGGAAGATAGGCAAGATCGTGAGGGTGTATCCAGGTGTTGATGACATCGTGCGAGTGGTGGATGTACTCTATGGCGGCAAGGTGTACCGAAGGCATGTTAACAAGTTGTGCCCTTTGGAGTGTTGAATCGGGATTGATTCAAGGAGGGAGATTATGCGGAGATGATTCTTTGTTTTAGCTTTTGCGAAGGTTAAATGTATACATGTATTCTGTAAAGTAAATGCAATTCTAATGTTTGGTAAATATGTGTATGTAATATGCTTAATGTACCGGTATGTGGGTTTATTGTGAACAACGGTAACGTATTCATTGGCAAGATACTGACACCAAGCCGCTTTCTTTTCATGTATACGAGAGGGGGATTCGATGAGCAAGGGCAATGGAGAAGATCAAAGAAGAAGATCAAAGAAGAAGAAGAAGAACAAGCTAGGAAAGAAGACGGTGGTGTTTCATGAGAGGGCTCTCACGGCAGCTGTTCGCGCGGAAGTCCCGACCCCCTGTTTCCTGAAAAGAGCGGGTTTTGAGGGCGGTCGCCCCAGTCGGCAGTTGTCCCACCGTGTGTGACATTTAGGATTACGATGGATGGATATGATGGAAGTACTATGGTCAAAGTATAATGTCACACTTACAGGATGCTATGAAGGTTTAAGATCTGCGAGGGTGAAAGAAAGCTATGAGATGAGCAGTAATGACAAGCAAGGTGCTATGATAATTCAAAGACCTTTTATGTAATGCTTTTTCTTAATAATGTGTTGAAGTTAGAAGGCATTAGGGAGCTTGCTGTGGGTGTTTGAAAGTGAAATTGAAGAGATTGGCAACATCATGAATTTTGAAATTTGAAAGAAGGTATCGTGTCCACAGCCACTCTCTACGATAATATCGGCTTGTAAGGTGCGAATGTAGCATTAGAAAAGAAATGAAAGTTTTATATGCACAAGTGAAAATTTTTCTGATTAAAAGAAAACGGGCGTCGCGAGAAGTAAAAGTTACGATAACATAAAGTTACGTCGCGAGCAGGATAAGAATGGACAAAGAACTAAGCAAAGCCTCAAGAAAAGTGAGCGGACATAAGAGTGTTATAGCAAGAAATGTGAATAAGGTGAGCCTGTATGGAGGAAGGTGAAGATTCAAGACACATAAGACACATACAAGAATGCATAGAAGAAGCGAGGGATGTATATGTAGAGGCGGTGTTGAACTACATTGACTTGTTACTCAAAAAAGGCAAAGATGATGAAGCCGCAAAGAAAGAAAAAGATATTGAGGAAGTTGATTCAAAGATAAAGTTAATGATGAAATTTCCCTATACAGTATCTCAAAGTCCAGAAAACCAATAGCAGAAGAATAAGAAATGACACAAAATCTTGAAGGACTAAATATACCAAGGTTCAACGGTGAAGACTACTTCCGATGGAAGTCCTTGTTCGAAGTAACAGTCAATGCACAGAACTATTCAAAGAAAATAAAAATGTTAAGACTTCTTGGATGTTTGAATGGGGAAGCAAGAGAAATGCTAAAGAACTACCCGCAAACAGAAAGTTCATATGATGTAGTACTGAGCCGATTGGAGAGTGAGTACGGTGGTGAAAAAAGACTGATGAAGCAAGTAATTCAGAAAGTGAGGTATAATAAAACTATAGAAGAAGAAAACATCAAGGATATAAGAGAGTTTGTATCAACTTTGGAAGCAGCGAGTATTATAATTAATGACAACCATAAAATGAAAGGAGAGTTAGATGAATGCGGAGCGTTATACCAATGCGCAAGAAAACGCATATCAAGGAATATGGTTCGGAACTACACAAAGTGGACAGTTGATCGGAATCGCGGCGAGTCATTTCAATCTTTAATTTTATATCTTTCTGAATGCATATACTTGTATGTACATAGTAGATAATACCTAAGATTTAAAAAACAATGCATGTACTACCAAAAAGATGTTTAACAATGTTGTGACTTATAACATTACAAGTAACCGAAGTAATGTGAACATGTCATTCAAACCATTTTGTATTTGGCATAAAAGTATTTTGCACGAAAATGAAAAGCATTATCTTGATAATTGCGATAAGTTCAAAGAGCTTTCTCTTAAGCAAAAGCGAGACTTCGTTTTTTCTAAGAAATTTTTCTAGAAGCAAGTGGGCGAAAGAGCAGGTGAACATGAAGGAAGGACAGTTGGTTAGACCCGATAACAAGTGCACAAAGGTGGAAGATAGGCAAGATCGTGAGGGTGTATCCAGGTGTTGATGACATCGTGCGAGTGGTGGATGTACTCTATGGCGGCAAGGTGTACCGAAGGCATGTTAACAAGTTGTGCCCTTTGGAGTGTTGAATCGGGATTGATTCAAGGAGGGAGATTATGCGGAGATGATTCTTTGTTTTAGCTTTTGCGAAGGTTAAATGTATACATGTATTCTGTAAAGTAAATGCAATTCTAATGTTTGGTAAATATGTGTATGTAATATGCTTAATGTACCGTTATGTGGTTTTATTGTGAACAACGATAACGTATTCATTGGCAAGATACTGACACCAAGCCGTTTTCTTTTCATGTAGCCGAGAGGGCGATTCGATGAGCAAGGGCAATGGAGAAGATCAAAGAAGAAGAAGAAGAACAAGCTAGGAAAGAAGACGGTGGTGTTTCATGAGAGGGCTCTCACGGCAGCTGTTCGCGCGGAAGTGCCGACCCCCTGTTTCCTGAAAAGAGCGGGTTTTGAGGGCGGTCGCCCCAGTCGGCAGTTGTCCCACCGTGTGTGACATTTAGGATTACGATGGATGGATATGATGGAAGTACTATGGTCAAAGTATAATGTCACACTTACAGGATGCTATGAAGGTTTAAGATCTGCGAGGGTGAAAGAAAGCTATGAGATTAGCAGTAATGACGAGCAAGGTGCTATGATAGTTCAAAGACCTTTTATGTAATGCTTTTTCTTAATAACGTGTTGAAGTTAGAAGGCATTAGGGAGCTGGCTGTGGGTGTTTGAAAGTGAAATTGAAGAGATTGGCAACATCATGAATTTTGAAATTTGAAAGAAGGCATCGTGTCCACAGCCACTCTCTACGTTAATATCGGCTTGTAAGGTACGTATGTAGCATTAGAAAAGAAGTGAAAGTTTTATATGCAACAAGTGAAAGTTTTTATGATTAAAAGAAAACGGGCGTCGCGAGAAGTAAAAGTTACGATAACAGTCTTTTTGGTAAGACGATGGAGGACGTTAGAAAACGTATAATCTACAAACTTGTGAATCATAATGACAAATTTGAAAAGTTAGCGACATCACCTCTCTTTATTTATAGAGGTATTATAGATGATGAGTCGGTTTATGTTAAAATGATAAAATCAGAAGTATAGTTGTGCAAGCCCATCTACATTGGACAAGCTGTATTAGATTATTCCAAGATTGAAATGTGTCATTCATCTACAGAATATTTAAACCATGCTTTTTAGCTAAAGACGTGCGTTTGCTTGGTGGTGATACCGACGTCTTTTCAGTTTTTGGAATAGGATCCACATAACAGGCTTTCTTTTCGTAATTCAAAATTTTGCTACCTCTTGTATAATAATAAGCTTTTTATTTATCATAGCTTTTGTCAAGCCGCTAGTAAAGTAGCCTAAATCATTTCCTAAACTCGGACTCAAAGCAACAATCCAATCTTTATCAACTGCATGATACATATAATGATATTCACCGTTGTGGGGAGTAAACTCCACAATGTGTCTACATGCTTTATTCAGGAAATCAAATACAAATGTTTTGCATGTTAAGGAATCTTTCTTCTACCAGTGCGAAATGTAAACTTGACATCCCTTTTCACACTGATAGGCATATGTACGTTTCATATTAGTAGTCATCACTTCATGATCAAAAGTGTAGACACAGTTACTGTGAATAAGTTGGGTGACGCCTACTTCCCTCTTTCCAGCTAGCTGTTGTGCATTAACAATGAGAGTGTAAAAGATAGCAGTTCGATTACCAAGAAATCTATTTGTTGCCACATTGCTAAGCAAAAACATGATAAAATTACAATTTCATTTCGGTGATCTATACACTACCAATTTGCATAACATCATGAAGACTTGGATTTTGGACTCTCTACAATATATTAAAGTTAATCGCGATGGAAGCGTTCATTTCAAGATTTTTTGTGAAAATACATCGAAAGGAATTACATTAACATGGCGACAATTTTTCAATCTTAATGACATCAAAAGGGATCTGGAATATTCTAAAACGTTAAACTTCATATCTTTGGGTAATCCAGTTTGGCTTCAACATCACAGAAATGAAATTCAAATCTATCATTCTCATCTCTCCATCTATTTCTCACTTCGCAAATACAATTGGGAAAAATATAAAAGATGTCTATTATGTCATTCATTCGTTCATTGCATCGCATTTTCCGCAATCGTAATCTTAATCATCTTCAATACGATGTCACACTCCATCATGAAGACTTGGAAATTGGATTTCCTACAATATGTTGAGACTGATCATGAACGAAACGTATGTTTCAAAGATTTTGCTGGGAATGCAGGAAGAGTATTTGGTTTATCATATCGACATTTTCAGTCTCTAAATCATATTATGAAGGACTTGAAATATTTCTGTATGAAAAAACATTCACGCATAAGAAATCGCATGTGGTTGCGACTTAGCAAACAGCGAATTCAAATCTATCATTCACAACTTTCTATCTACTTCACATTTCATCATGGCAGTTGGGAAAAGTATAAAAGGAAAATCCATCGCACTATTTATTCATTTCTTCATCATAAAACGTCATCGCTACACCATCGTCAACATTCTCCGACGCATCAGACTCTACACTAAAATCGAGCTCTCAACATTACATCAGCAAATTTCAAATAGCAAGTATTATCTGGGTCGACCGCAAATGTTGGGGGGAGATGAGCAATTTACGGAACCTTCAACTCTTCCCAAATGGAGCTGTACAGATTCTCGGCGCCCTTTCCCAAGCATCAGCACGGTTAATGCGCTTAGAGCTGCAGAAACTACTACGACGGATATGGAAGAGGGAGAAGTGTGTGATGTCGAATCTGACTGTGGACAATATGGTGATCTCTATTCAACTGAGTGAAGATGTATCGTTTTTGAAGATTCATACCAGCAGTTTCAATTTCTGTCATAGACCAGACTTGTTTCCCTTGGCTCTCACTAGCTGCTGGTTACCTGTACATGTTGCAACCTTTCATAACAGTAAAGTTGTCACTACTGGACTGAAATGTGACATTGAAGCAGATATGATCCTGGACTCTCCGATCGAGTATGTACATAACCAACAGATTGTAAAATAAAAAAAATTATTCCGACATCACTATTTATTATTGTATTATATATATATATATATATATACGTTGAGACAAGTAACCTGGCAATTGATAAATTTATTATCTATTATATATATATATATATATATATATGATTATTGTATATATTATTATTGTTTTCTTGGTTCAAATCATTATAGAACATACAAATCATCTTTTCATTAGAATATGGATTACATGAAAACTTTTGAATAGCAGATTTAAATTGGTGTACATGTAAACGTTTTAAAAAGTAGTACAATACGAAAGCACTGCAAGTTGATGACAGTGGATGTTGCAGTATGTGCTCATTTCGTTGATGTTGACGAACATGCTTTCTCAGTCACTACTGTGTTGGTATATTCGGAGGTTGAGCAAGAGAGTCAAATAGTTCATCACATCTGTCTTTTCCAGAAAAGATAGCTTCCCAATGCTCACCTTCTAAATTCTGTGAATGAGTATTCAATGCAACAAAGATGGAATACTTTTTTTACTGTAGTCGTCAAGGTATCTAGCGAATAGACATTATCAGAAGCTTTCAACGTAGTTTCATCTGCTTTACGCTGCACTTTGGTCTTGATATCGTCAGCATTCAACCAGCTCATCAGCGATTACATTGAAGAATCACGTCACAATGCCTAGTTATCTCAATACTTGAATCAAAGACTGCATAAATTAATACATGAATCGTCTCCGTTACCACTGTTTTGAACTCCAGATCCAAGCGAATATTATGAGGAACGTTAGCTTCACGATAAGGTGCACTAATTTCGCTGTCGGCAGTCAAATCAAATGCATAAATAGTATATCCATTCTTAAACTCTTTCATTGTGAGTCCGTTGGTATCGCCTGTGTTGCAAAAGTCAAAGACATTCATATAATCAAAATAACAAAGCAGAAATTGGTAAGAAGTAGAATCTGGTTTATAGGGAGGACCAGGATGACTAACACCATTTACACGCAAAACAATTTCAACTAAATTGTTGTGTTTGAAGTTGAAAGGATTCTTCTTGACATTACCATTGAATGCATCATTTTCAACCATTGCCACCATGAGGAGCTTTGGCGCTCCAATGAAAAAAGACCATATTTCATAAAACTCTTTTGATCTTTGGGAATAGTAAATGTGAGAAGCTGTGTATGTTGAATGGGATAAAAGGCATTGTTGCGGTTCAGACCCTCAGCATGATCTCTAATTACATTTGGATTAGCTACCACTCGACGAATGCATACTGTAATATCTTCCACATGAATTACAAATTTCACAGCTGAAGCAAATGCATTCAACAAAAATTCAGGCATATTCAATGTAAGTTTGAGTTGCATACTGGTATTACAGAGTAAAAATGTCGATTGTCTGAGGAACTCAAAATTAAATGGACCATACAGCTGACATACTTTTACTATCTTTTATCAAAGCAGATCACTTTACAAAACCAGTGTTTGTCTCACTATCAAATAGTGCTGCTTGATCTCTATACAATCCCATTGCTTCCTTATGACTGTTTTGCTCCAATAGTTAGAGCAACATCGCGAAATAATGTAGCCAGCGGTAAATTGTTCAGACCAACCTTATGTGCATCTTCAATTTAAGTTCCATCTTCTTGTTGAATTCTAAACCTCACATCAGCTATCGCATAACTCAAATCAATGTAGTCATTGCCAGCGCCAGGAATAACAAATTGAATAGGACCAGTATTCTCAGCTGTACGAGGATGATAATCTATAATACTTGAACTAAGAATATCTGTCTGTATCGCTTGTTGATCAAACAAACAAAAATTTGAAGTTTTACACTCCATGATTAGAAGTTATGACAGCGTCGTCGTTTAGCACTTGATGAAAGATTACAGCGCGCGCGACGTCTGCGTGAATACCTTTTCTTAGTTTTGTTTGAAGTTCGCTTCTTACCACCTCCGCGCTGTTTTCATTTTCTTCTAACATTCATTCATTTAGGTGCTTTCTTTTCTTGAGTAGCATTAAAAGTTTGCTATGATGTTCTTAAACCGCGTTCCTTCTCATGATTTAGTAAACTGCTCTTTACATTTTTTTACCACTGGGAATATCATTAACAACATCACTAGCAAAGCCAACAGCATTATTGAAAGCAGTTCGTTTTGAAGATCCTCCGACAGTAGACAAGAGAGGAGTTACAACAGATTTCAGCGCACCAAACATGCTACCTCCACGTTGACGGCGAGCACCGCTGTAAATTGTACCCACGTAACTTGCGTAGGGGGGACGTGAATGAAACGTTGCAGTCGGATTCATTACTTAAACCTTGAACTCACAAGTTATAGCTTTGCATAGATTACTGACGATCGCGTAGATGAAAGATGTCCGCACGACGCATCCAATGATTCATACTTGAAGGATGAACGACCTGTTAAACAAGACACCATTATTTTTACACAAGAGACCATTTTCGTTTTTTACTTCGAATGATTTTGTCTACTAAATATGTTTCACTTTGAGCGACCAACTCAATCTCATCACAATAAAAGCTACCACCAATTTCTTCATTATCGCAATCTTTCAATTTGTAAGTTGTCGGGGAGTCTTTTTTATTGATACTTGAAACTGAGAATTTCTTCTGTCCAATTCGGGAGATAACCTTTGACAAAAACACTCTTTACTTTTGACATGCGAATTTTATCACCTATTTTCACATCAATTTTTGCATTATTACACTTGCGTTGGAGTGTTTCACGCACTCTATCTGCGTTGTCACCTTTCACATCCGCTGGTCTGAGTCCATTAGAATGATAAACATAGTGATTGTAGGCATGTAGCGTATCTTTAGTACCTTTGTCCAATTTTGTGTTAAGTTGGCAGTGAAATGTCGCCACAAGCGATTTTTTAATGTGCGATTAAAACGTTCAACTATTGCAGCCTTACAAGCACTCTTTACACCAAACAGCTCTTTGGAATGCGACCCTCTCGGAAAATTGACTGTAGCGACTTTGCTACTTGTTTACCTTCTTCAGTTTTTAAAGGTTGAGACCACGCATAACGCGAGAAAATTTCAATTACGGTTAAGATAAAATTGTATCCCGAGTTGTGTGTTGAAATAGCGGCAACGTCACACAAATCTGCTTGCCACTGTTCATCAATGTCATGAGCAGTATAAAATAACGGATCGGTACTTCCTTTTCGCTTGTTTGTGGAATGTATATGTAGTTTGACCCTCTAACCATTGTGGAAGGCCTCTCGCTTTTGGCAATTTCTTTATAGATGCAAATCCTGCCGGATGTTTTACATCATAATATATTGACTTTAAAAGTTCATCCGATGACGACTGACTCTTTCTCCTTCTTCTCATGTTTTTGCTTTCTTACCTTTTTGCATGTACAGCAACCACAGGATTTTAGGGATTTACGTTTGCATTGCTTTGGAATCTCATTGTGAGAGCTGGCACAGCAATATAAGTTACTGTTACACGGCTCATTACACGGTAAGCAACACATCTACTTCACATTAATAGTCTGAGAACATGTATTTCTTCGGAGGAGTTCTTCTACGTCATTCTCTTCCCCTTATTTGCTTGATGGGTGCGGAAGGGGATTTAGAAAGTGATCGCTTTAACCAATTCCTTGGCATTTTGATTTTACGCGTAACCGGTGAAGTAGCATCAACTGCTGAAATAGAATCAAGTTCTTTCAATTTTTCATTATTCAAAGCAAATTTTGGAACATTGTGCTTTTTCAATAGTTGAAGAAAGTAAGACCAACCAGGTGGGACATAGCCTTGACGGCGCTTTCTGCGTGTTGCATACTCAATCAAGTCTTCATAGCGTGAAGCGTTAATAATTTCATTATCATCTGAAATGATTTCACCTCTATCATTCACACAGAGATATGGTTCAATGCTGTTGAAAAGGGACATTGCATGTGCGCGAGATGCTAAACGTGTAGCAGTCGAAACAGAGTCACGCACTTTATTCTTCAAACTTTTTAATTCTTCGACAGTTTCCGATTGCAATAATACAGCACGATGTGGATCTTTAACATGTGAATTTTGTTGATAATTTTATTCATTCTTATAAATTTGATTTGCGAGAGGTTGTCTTACTTGTTGAATATCAGTCAATTGCACATATTCGTCCTGAGGAATGACAATCATGCGAGAATAAGAACTCATACTTTGTAGATAATCAAAGGCTATTTCAAAATATCACTTCGAAATCTGAATTCTTCCAGACACACTTGTGTAAAATCAATAAATAAGTAGCCGTGTGGTTTTTCAATTGCTGTTTGAAAAATTTCAATTAAGGTTTTTGAACCTCTTGGCAAAACTTGTCGCGCTAAAATTTCAAATTGATTTCTTTCTATCTCGTGGATTCTTAAGATAGCGTAATAGTGCGTATTCAGGTATCGTGTGCGGGCTTCTTTCACATCAAGAAACACATTTTGCGTGATACGGATTATAAAGCACCTTTTGTGATGTGTTACGCGAGTGAACATATCTGTAACATCTTTAGAATAATTAGAATTAATTTAGAATAATCTTCATTTGTATATATATATATATATATGTATATACCACCTTCTTCTGCAATTCGCCTTTCCTCTCAAGTTGTGACATTCATTTCTCATAACCTTGACGAAATCCTTAAAAGCCATCCCAGTTATGAAATAATTCTGACAGGAGACTTTAATCATTTGAATCTATCATACCTGAGCAATGCTTTTGACCTCTTGAATATTGTGAAGCATGCAACCCGCGGAGAATCCATACTGGGCCTATTACTGATAACATCGACTTTGAATTCCTTGCTTGATGCTGAGATCGGTCCACCAATATCCTCTTCCGACCACAAAACAGTTCTGTGCTCTACGACAGATTCATCACATCAAATAAATGGAACGGCTCAGGTTGTGTACGGCGTGCGTGAAACACACGTCAACACTTTTTTGGACAGAATGAATCATGTGAATTTTGACAAGATTTATGACATGAGTTTATCACTTGATGATAAGTGTGCCATCTTCACGAGTTTGATAGATCTCTGCTTCTCAAATACTATTCCATCATCCATGGCAATTATGATAAGGAATGACAAGCCTTACATCACCCCTCTCATCAAGTTATTGATCAACAAACACTGGAACGCATTTCGTTGTAAGAACTACTCACTGTATCGCCACTTGAGCACCAAAGTTGAAAATCTCATTTTTCACGAAAAGTGTAAGTGGGCCTCAAAGGCAAGCAAGTGTTCAAAGGACATGTGGAACGTGGTGAATGAAGTAAGGGGTACAAAAAGGTCCCGTTTTTCGACCATCGACTCACTGACTCATGAGTTCCAGTCTCCGGTACAAGCAGCGCAATGTCTGAATTCGAAATTTTTTGAAGCTGAGTCTCAACGACCATCACCCGCTCAAATAACAGATTTTGATGACTGGTCCCCCATTGTGAACACCGATTCAGTTCATAACGCCCTGAAGACCCTCAAATCTGGTAAATCACCTGGTATTGATGGCTTCCCGAATATCTTATACACACTGGCTGCAGACATCATTGCCCCACCTTTGTCTCACATTATAAATGTTTCAATCTTATCCAGACAATTTCCAACAGTTTGGAAGGAGACTCTGTCATCATTCCAGTGCCCACCTTCAATTAACAACCTTCCTCCAATGTCTCTATTTACCACTCCATCTAAAATCTGCGAAAGACTATAATTCTCAAGATAGGCATCGAAGAAAAATTAACAGAAGCATTCGATGTTTTCCAGTTTGGTGGCAAAAAAATTCTTCTACATCATCAGCACTGATACGTCTTCATGACTTTATTACTCGGGAGTTTGATAAGTTTGAAGTGACCGGAGTCCTTGTTTTGGCCTGCGATTATGGCAAAGCCTTCGATTCTCTTGGCCACGATATAATTATCAACGCCTTATCAGAGAACAGTTTCGCCTTGGGTTTCGCGAAGTGGACCCGCAGTTACCTGGTAGGGAGATCCGAAAGGGTCAAGATGAACAAACACCTCAGCGACAGCCTGGCCGTCGTTTCCGGGATCCCCCAGGGATCGATTTAAGGTCCGTACCTATTTAACGCAGTAGTAGGATCAATCAAGCCGGTATTTCCCCAAAGCCTCATTATAAAGTACATTGACGACTGCACTCTTGCCATCCCAATTCAGAAAGGGGACCATGCGATACACCTCATTGAACACAGCAACATGGTAACGTGGTCAACAAAAATTAGACTAAATCTCAATTTTAGCAAGTGTAAAGTCATGTGGATTCCCAAAGTCGCTATGTCTGCCCCTCCCTTTCCTCCTGATATGACCCAAACTGATGAGCTACGAATATTGGGCATCATATGTACTCCAGACCTCAAATGGCACAAGCAAGTTGCTCATATTATCAAAATCGCATCGAGACGTCTTTTCGCTCTTCGTACTCTTCGCCCATTCCTCTCACGTTCACAATTAGTCCAAGTTTATTCTGGCCTTATCTTATCAGTCATTGAAAACTGCTCTGTTCTCTTGGTCGGAATGGCAAGTAAGGATAAAGAAACGCTGGAAAAGCTTCGGAAAAGAGCTCATCGCATCGTGTGTCACCGTGACTGTACGTGCGAAATCCTTGAGGATTTGAATAGTCGTCGTGAAAGCACCACAATTAAGTTTCTCCATTAGATTTCGTAGAACGTGAAAAATCCCTTTTATGACTTATGTCCAAAGAAATCAACTCTCACTGGAAAGTTCCTGCAAACTCCTCGTAAAACATCTCGCAGACGTGGTTCTTTCCTGCAAGTATTATTCTCTCAAATAACGCCTCGATTGATTAATTAATAACTTGTACTCATATCTTGGTCACTTGTTTCTATACATGTCTTGTATTTATGTGTCAATGCAACTGCACTGTTCTGTCGATTTTTAGTAATTTTGAAAATTGCACGATTCCTTACCTTACCTTAGAATTCCTGCTTTCTTTTAATAGATCATCCAATACAGCGACATCATTGGACTGAATCTCATCCACTGGAATAATTCCTTCATTTCAACTAAAGTTACGACGTTGCAATTTCTGAAAGAGTGACGGCTGATAAATGCCATAACACCAAATCACTCGATTGATAGGTTCCCTAAACAACTCTTTTCTTTTATCTAGCAAATTTAGGGTGAAAACAGTTTTACATGCATGGGATGGACCTGATACAGTCACAACTTTATTATAATTAATTACATAATTAACGCTTAGAGCCAAAGATATTACCCAATAGGTTACCCACTACAGGAGCTAACATCGCAAGTAACACTTACAGAAAACCACCATTTTGTGTTAGTGTTTTCCTCTTTCTTTGAAGGGTAACTTTGTGATTGGAGATGAAACGCAATTTTGTAGTATGTCACTCAAATAACTTTCGCTGTTGTGGTGATCTCACATGAGAAACAATTTCTCGAATAAATTTATCATTAGCATGTCGTATTGCACTATATCGCTGATTTCCTTTCATTCGTTGAAGAGCTCGAATGGCCTCAGAAAATTTTTCACGTTTCGCCATTTTTCTGTTAATCATTGTTACTTACAACTTGATTTTTCCACATTCGCATAGGTGCTAACTTTTATGACAGAAGTGACACTTAAAATGAGCTACATCACAGTGGCCACATTGACAAAGTTGGATACGGTATCGTATGAAACAGCGCTGGCAGAAAGTATGCCTACATCTCTTAAAGATGCGTTTTCACTTCCATCCTTTCGCTTACATACATCGCATATATTTTCACTCTTACTAACAACTTCTAAAGCAAGTCTTTTTGACGACATGAACTTGCTAGCCTTTTCTAAATGATAGACACACGTACAGAAGGAATATACTTTGAGAGTAAGCAGACATAACTCGAAAACCAATTGTGCTGCGATCAAGTACCATTGCATCACTAAGTTTCTCTTATACAAAGTTGAATGTGAACATGTGAAATCGCTTCAGTCACTAGACTGACACCATGATGGTTAAATGCATCAAGACGTTGAGCAATTTTTCCCATATGTATTTCAAAAAATTCTTCGGGAATATCTACAACTTCCATCGAATAAGAAGCAAAGTGGAAGAAACGATCATCTATCTCTTCCTTCCCAAAATGACTAAAATGAATTTTCGCAACTAATCTCGCCATTACAATTCTATTAGAAAACGTATCCATTAACTTCAAAAATAGAGTGCTAGTATCACCAATAACTGATTTGATGTTGATCTCATCTTTATGAAAAGTTATCACATAATCTTGAATAGCTCCCTTTAAACTTTGTCTTTGAAAACTTGAGGTTCCACAATTATTTGAGAAAGACATTGTCATCCTTCATCTATCCCACCCGTTGCATGAAAATAACAAATCTTTTCATAAAGCATTTATTGTGCGACTTTAACAAGCATGCATTACAAAATTTGGGTTTGAAGCAGAGGATTTAAAAAAAAAACAGGATCATTACCAAGGATATGCACAATACAGTATTGAAAAAAACTGCTAACCATCTTCTTAAGTCAATAAGAAGAGCACTTTCATTAGAAAAGCCATAGTCTTGCAAGTATTGCTGATTAAGTCCATGGATGTGTTTTCTCGAACAGTTATCAGCGTTAAGATCACACTTGGCATGTTGATGGTAGACACTAACAATTTGATACGACCAATTCTGTACCTTCGTGTTAAAGTGACCTAAGCGACATTTTTTCGAAAGTTCAACTAATACTATTTTTGGCCAAATTTACTATTTATTCGACCAAAAAGTAAGTCAAAGTGAATGTGGGACATTGTTTATGTGAAATCATTCACTTGTGTGAAAAGAAAACAAGCGATGGAAAGATCATGGGCTGGAGTATGCCAACAGGAATGGTAAGAAAAAAATTGCCAGGAAATTGCAGCCAGTTGTATGAAAAGATGATCCAAAGTGGAAAGATTTTTAATCAATTTTATAAGCTTAGTGCCAGCGAACAAGATCAATTTACATTGAAATGTATTATTGAAATGGCAGTTAAGAAAAGAAGGACGGAAAGTAAAGAAAATTGAAAGCGCACTAGCAGCAGGAAATATTTCCTTTCAACAGATACGGGGTGCCATAGCATTTGCAGATCGTTCCTTCTTAGTACACAAACAATAAGCGATTCCAGAATTCGTGCAATATCAAGAAAACGCAGAGAAAATGAAACATGTATCATAAAAATCGATCAGCCTGGACGCTATCTCAGCGTTAGGTGTGTTCCTGATGTATGGAAACAGAAAATCAGTGATCACGTTGAAAGTTTTCTTTTATACCGAAGTCACTACACCAGAGAAAGGACGGATGAGCTATTTCCTTCACCTGAATTGAATATCAGTAAGATGTATTCTTTGTATAAGGAGGAAGCTTGTAGAAAAGGTGAACAGCCTCAAATGGAGTGGTTGCATTATGAAGTGTTCAAAGAAAACTCCTATCTATCGTTGACGAAGCTGAAATCAGATACCTGCCTGCAATAACTGCAACAAGCTTAAAGCAACCGGCGACCTCCGATCTGGGGTATATTTACTTCACGTAAACGAAGCTGAAGCTGTTTATGAGCAAAAAAGGAAGGACAAACAGCTGTGCTCTAATAAAAGGTATTTTGGAATAATAAGTTATGACCTTCAAAAGTGCCTTCCTACCCCGAACTTGAGCTGTTCTGAAAGCTTCTATAAACGACAACTGTGGGTATGCAACCTAACAATATGTGACTACAAACATGGTCCACCTTGTTGCTATATGTGATTGGAAGATGTTGCCAAGAGGGGTGGAAATAAGATGGCATCCTGCCGATGATTTTGTTTGCACAAAGTTGAAGCATAATCGAGAATTCAAACAATTTAAATCGATATGTTCTTACAATGCTCAAAGTTCTCGCCAACATCTTTGTGCACGGCAATTCATGCATTTACTTGTACTTGTACTTGTATAGTACATGGACACACACACACATGGAATGTGATTCCGTTCATGCCATTATTGAGAAAGCGATAAAGAGAATAAATATGTGATCGTACCAAATGATTGGCTCAATCTCGCTAGAATGGCCAAACCCTCTCCGCATTTCCTCGATGTACATGTAATTCCAATCAGTCAAAGTAGCTTCTACAAATGGGATAAAGTATCAGAGGAAATATTGAAATTGCCCAGAGCTGGAGAATTCAAGTTTTCGTGCATCAGAAATTACTCTATTGAAATTGAAGACCCGAATTTGATGTTTTACAACTACAATGTGCATGATAAGCATGGAAGAGTAAGCCTCGATGATGAAACAAGTTTGAAACAAGTAGGTTCAAAATATTTTCATAAATATATGTACGTAATGGCTGAAATAGTAACTCTATTTTTAGTGCTACTCAACGCTTCTCGCCATTTCGGAGAAGAAGAAAGCAGATCTCCTCAGTTTGCGATCCTACATCCCTGTTACATGCCAACCATATCAAGGTTTGAGGTCGACCTCAGAAAAAGATGAGCACTAGGACTTCATTTAGTGACAGCTGCAACATTGTAGGCGTCATAGTGTCTTTGATACTGTGATTACCAACTTATTATTCAGATTTTTGATAAATGTTGGTTTTACAAACAATGTGTCATTTTGACCTAACCGCCATCATACGAAAGAAAATCGTGTCAAATCAACCCAAATCCATAATAGTACATGAGAAAGGTCATACTGTCAATACAGATGTAATTTATTAAGAAGTACGAACACTAGAATCAAATCTGTTCAATAAAATGAATGCCTTCATTCGATAATTGAATTTTAGAAAGCTTTTTTCGTCTCCTGTGAAATTCAGATTTTGTCGCTTAGGTCACTTTGACACGAAGGTACAGAATTGTCCATAGCAATAGCACTGAGCTCCTGTACAGGTTCACCCTCACAATCCATAAAAATGATGATAGATGACAAAACAGGAAATTACATATTTTTACTCATCTGATGAAGAGTCCTATAACATATTACAAAATGATGAAGTACATCGATGCTGTTCACGATAAAATACACAAATAACATGATGGCAGCGAAGAAGTAAAATGTGTCTGATAAGTCTACGTTTACGACAATCAAAGCACATAAGCGAAATATCACACCGTAGAGACAGGTAGGGACTAGAGATTCTCCTTCCTTGGCTTGCGTTTACCGGCAGCATTCTTCTCTGACTTGCGGTTCGTACCGCTCTCGTTGAAGATCTGATCAATAGTGTCATGAACGTCCGCTTGCTTTGGTATATATAGGATGGATTGAGCATACATCGATATAGAGGCTAATTTGTTGTTCTGGTGATAGCCATAATATATTCCACTGACAGTAAAACCAACATTGCAAGTGCCTTCTGCGAGGTCTTCACATTTGATGGGTGCTACTTGATCTCCATCTTTTTTATAGTATGAACACCAATGCGATGGTGGTAAAGAAAGCTTTGTACCATCCCATATCTTTCTATATGGAGTATCATTGTCATCTCTCGCCTTCCATTCCTTGCTAAGGGGAGTAGGGATGTCCATATTTAATGTTGCAAACTCTTCAATAATATCGAGTTGGCGACGAATGTATGGATTCACAGGAATGACTACGTAGTTCACATACTGATTGTTCCATATATTCACTTCAGTGGAAGGAATCATTCCCGTTTGCAATACTATACTATGATCGCAATAACGTATGGCTTGTCTAAATTTACGCTGTAGTGGGGTAGGATTATGTACCTTTGTTGTCTCTTCTAATGACCTCAACATAAGACGATCTGATTGTAGAGAACCTTGTAACGCCTGAACACTATCTTGTCCTGTAAATGTAGTAGATGTAGTAGATGCCTGAAAATAAAAGAGATGCTACTAAGTTACCACTCAAAGAAGGAGAGGAAGGAAGGTTCCGACTTACCATAGTTGGGTAATATGATAGTTGAACTGAGAGAATGTGCGTCCGTCACTTGTGCGACTCAAAGACAGAATGATTTTAAATCTGTTAACCTCATTATTTATAGAGAAATCCTGGATTCTCATTGGACGACGACCCTCATTGACCAATGTCACCAAGCTGATTCCAAGCTCCGTTTTCTCATCCGATGCTTCGTTTGGTCGTTAGAGACCAAAACCCAAATTTCAATTTTGCGAAAATATCTTAAGTGTCAGAAATCATAAAAATCGACGAGTCTCAACTCTAGCTATAAACCATGTAGTCGGGTGTAAGATGTCATGAAGATTCCAAATCTGGTCTCAGTTTTCTCATACGATGTTTCGTTTGCACGCTAGAGTCCAAAAACGAAATTTCAATTTTGCGAAAAAATCCCAAGTCCACCTTTTCGCCAATTTCCAAAATCTTAAATGGCGTCTCAAATCTAAACGAATAAAGATGTGGACTTGAAACTCACCATACCGATGCAGAATTTCACGCTAAATCCGAATCTGGACTCAGATTTACCATTCGAGTTGGCGGTCAGACCCTACCAGGACGGCCGACCCAGACCGTCGCACTAACCACACGCCTTCGCTGCCAAAATAGCAGGCCCGCACTGTGCGCAAATGGGAGGGTATCTAACTACTGTCATCGGATAATGACATTAATAATTAATGATGCTAACAACATGGCGATTAATGATATCTAGTTTCAAAATATCATGGGGTTAATGATATTAAAATATCATGAAAGTTGATGACACATTTCCGTGAGATTAACTTTATATTGAATCGAATGAAGACTGAGCAAGAATATTCTAAGACTGATCGAATGTAGCAGTTGAACAGTTGGTTCTTTGTTTGATAGTAGAGGCCATAATTTGCGCCGACAAATCTTTGGCTGGCTGACCTTGAAAGTTTTTCTATACAGTATGTAGATTCCATGTTGGATCATTTTGAATCGTCAACCCCAGAATCTCAACATTTGTCTCATCTGCCGACATGTCTGCTTGCCTTTTCAGAACAAATACTGCTCTTGATTTAGACAGATTGATTGTGAGGCCATCTATCACACACCAATCAGTCACCAGTGAAATTTCATTGTTGATTGCTTGCGATATATCTTTAGAGTCATTAGTGTATATTGGAGTAATAAGATTCAAACCGTCTACGTATTTAGTTTGAATGGCTGATGGCAGAAGATGCAAGGAGTCCCCGAAAAATGCGCCGAAGATGTACGGTGCCAAAACTGTTCCTTGTGGAACCCCAGAAATTATAGAAAAGTGCCTTGAATAATTGTCTCTCAATTTCACACAGGCTTCACGATTGTATAAAAAATCTTTAACAATCAATAGTACACCGGTGGGGACGCCAGAACTATACAATTTATTGATGATGACATTGTGATCTTACATGTCGAAGGCTTTATGAAGGTCGAATGTGAGTAGTCCGGAGCCATTACATTTTACATCTGGTTACATCTGGTACAGCTGGTTCATTATTGATATGAGAGCTGATGTTGTGGAGCACTTTTCACGAAATCCATTCTGGTTTCACTAAATCATTTTCGTGCTGAACGAGGAGGTCCGGAGCAACGTACAATTTTGCAAGATTAAGAACGCGTGATTTTCCTCTGAATTGCAGAAATGGCTCATGCAGACACAATTTCATCATGCAGGAACATGGACGACGGCGCATTTGAACTCAATTCACCCACAGCAAATATCGGGACATGTAAAAACTGTACCACGCAAGTATCAGAAACTGATATTCACTTAAAATGCGACCATTGTGATCTCATCTTTCACGTTTCATGTATTGAACTTCCTGACTATGAAATTGTAAAGTACTTTCGCCATAGTAAAAGAAAATTTATTTGCAAAACCTGCATAATCAAACTGAATCCTACAGACATAGAAAACATACACGACTACACAAAAAACAGAACACGAAGCAGTCACACAAACACACGAAACAGAAGATCAACAAAAAATCAAACTTTACGAAAAAACAAAAAAAGATTTACTGAAATCCATCGATGCATATGAAAACGAAATTCAAAAGAAAGAACAAGAGGCATTGGAATTACAAGCAAGGATCAATGGATTGGAAACCGAATTACAAAAGCAGCATCAAGAAATAAAAGAAGTATACTGCATGTATAGAAAAATGAGGAGACATGAAAATGAAACAAAGAAAATCCACCACGAAAGTGAAAGTGACAGTGACAATGAGAGTGAGACAGATGATGAAGAACCAAAAGAAGTGTTATATGGAAGACAAATGTTCAAAGAAATTAGAAAGATATCTGAAAACATGAAAAAAATTGAAGCGGAAATACAGAGAAACAGCGAATTTAGAAGAACAATGCAACAACAACAAGAACGACAGCAACAACAGCGACAGCATCTACAATGGCAACCAAGATATCATCACAATGACAGAAGAATGATATGTTATTTCTGCAGGAAGCCGGGACATCAGATCAGAGACTGCTGGAACAGACAGAAACGAAATTCAAATAATAGCGGATATTATGTCAGAAACGGAAGCCACAACCGGAACGAACGATATGGACAGGATGAGCGAAGAAGAAGATACGATGATAGGCGAGTAATGGTTATTTGACTGGTCCAGGACAAGCATTTTAAAAAAAATTAAGTACTTTTTTACCTCTAAAATCACCAATTTACGGGGCAAAATAGATGCGAAAATGGGAAAAATACAAAAAATAGGAAAGTACCTTAAATTTATAAAAATACAAATCGGAAAAATACAAAAATAGGAAAGTACCTTAAATTTATAAAAATACAAATGGGAAAAATACAAAAGTAGGAACGCTCCTGAAAATTATAAAAATACCAAATGAGGAAAAAATGTTCATGACCCAAATATAATAAAAATGTATAATAAAATAATGATAATTACAAAAAATGAATATGAACAAAAATATTCATTTAAAAATGGAGGATGAAAAAACAAAAGAACTATCAGCCCCTTTATATCCGATATTGGAACAAATGGATAAAGCAAAGTGTGCAGATAGAGTCAGATACATGAAAGATAAAGAATCCCAATTATTACTTAGACTAGATCATTATGATAAATTAAGAAAAAGATGGACGAGAGTTAAGAATGTGACACAAGGCGTTGGAGTATTGCTAACATTTTCTTTAGGTGCTCTCACTATTGTCATTTCATCTGGCGTTCTTACGATTCCTGTTGTTGCTACTGCTTTAACAGGTACAGGTGTTTTTACAACTTCACTCGCAACAATGATAGATAAGTCTTTAATCAATAAGAAACGTAAATCCTTAAGTAAGAAACATGTACATGTCAAAGAGGTATATGATAAACTTCATTACTACTTTCAGAGAGTGTGTGATGATAATGTTATTACGTTAGATGAGATTGAAAAATTTGATCAAATAGCTAGAGAAGCAAATAAAATACCAAACAAGTTTTCACAAGGCAAAGATAATAATGATGTTTTTTTAGAAGAAATAAAAACTTTATTAAACAAAACATTAGAGCATCAGTAAAGTGTTTTTGCTGTGTACCAATAATACCACAAAATTCAAATATTATATTATAAAATAATGGATACCAATGAGACAAATGAGGCAAAAATAAAACAACTAGAAGAACTAATAAAACAGCAAATATTATGAAGGAGAAACGTAGACAATATCGAATGTTGCAAGTTGGCGTTGAATCTAATATGAAAGACAAAATACAATTAGTTGAACAAGTTAAATCTGATATTAAGAAAGAACGTACAAATCATGATAAACAAATGGGTCTGATTGAACCAGTGCAGAAAACTATATTAGATAATTATGGTCTGCTAGAAGAAAATATGAATAAGAAATTACCAAAATCTGTGCTATTTGAACATTCTACAATTTTTATAGATGGAAAGTCATCTCTTAGATTTTTCTTAGGCGGAAAAGAAATATTTCCACATCCTTCTCGAGGTTTAATTTATGCACCAGACAAAACACCCTTTAGCTTAGACAGAAATTTCGTGGATTTATTAAGAGGAGCAGATTTAAATAATTATGATTATGATGTTCTATTGAGATATCACACTATGTTAGATAAAGTTCAAGCAGTAAAAACTCTTAAACGTTATAGAGAATTAGAACGCTTATTGGCAATGGCATCGGTTCCACCACCGACTGGTGTTCCAACAGCGACTGGTTATTATTCACCAATTGTCGCTTATTCAAAAACAGGAACAGGAGAGAGAATTGTACTTTTAAAAAATGATCCAAAACAATTAATGAATAGATTACAGATTTTATTAGCTGCAGCAAAAGAAGGACTTAACTCTAGCTTTAACGAGATACATGCAATATCGAAACGGTTATGGGAAAAGAACGTTATAAGTGAATAAGACTACCAAAATTTATCTAAATTATTTAGTTAAAAATGTCTTCCGCAGAACTAGAAAAAATTAATAAACATTTAGAAAATTGAACCGAGATTTTAACCTCATCAAAATTTAGTACGACATTAAAATTTATAGCAACTACTTCATCGCATACTTGTAATTTAGATCCTATTATTCACTTAGAACAAGACAAACATTATGAAGTAGCATTAACTAGTTTTTCAACATTTAACACTATACAAAATATTATCAAAGATGTAAATGACCGATTTAAGTATTCAAATGACAAAGGTAAAACTTGGAAAGAATTAACTTTTCTTCCTGGATCTTATAAAGTTGAATCGATTTCCAAAGAAATAAAAAGACATTTAGGTATTCAATTTAAAGACAAGAAACAATTACATTTCGCAGTTGAACCGGCAGTAAATAAATTTTCTCTTACTTTAGATGAAAATCATCAAGTTGATTTTGATATTGACAAATCTTAATCAAGACTATCAGGATTTAAAAAGCAACTCTATGTACAAGGTTTTCATATCAGTGAAAATATACCTAAAATAACTGAAATAAATTCAATCAACGTTCAGTGTGATATTATAGAAGGTGGTTATGTTAATGGAAAGCTAACAAATAATATCTTCAGTTATCCAGCATTTACAGTTCCGATTGGTTACAGTTTAAATGTAATCCCAAAATCATTAATATATTTTCCAGTTACACGAAAAACAATTAATTCCATTACCATTAGAATAACAGATGAGAAAGGAAAGGCAATAAATTTTGGAGGTGAAGAGATTATGATAGATCTATTATTACGAGAGGTGTTATTAAAAATATTGACTTAAAAATGAGTGAAAGCAGTTCTGTGAAATATCCACTAAACAAGAAAGTGAAATTCAATCATCATCCCAACCTATCCAGTAAGGTTTTAGCAGTTATATGTGGAAGATCAGGTTGTGGGAAAACGTATATATTATTTAAAATTCTCACGACACCAAACTTTTTGGATTATAACAATCTTATTATTTATACAACAACAGCAGACCAACCTATTTACCAATTCTTGAAATATGGTTTTGAAAATAATCTTACCAAATCAGCTGTAGCTTCAATGTTTGAAGAATATGAAAAATCTGAGTATGAAGAAGAAATAAGTTCTTGGTGTGAAGAAGCAGCGAAAAATAAACAACTAGTAGAACCCAATAAAAATAAACACATATCGATACAACTAATAGATGATAGTGGTAATATGCAAGATCCTAGTAAACTAAATAAAACGAAAAAACATTGTGTTGTGTTTGATGATTGTGTTAATAACAAGGATCAGGCAGTTCAGAGAAATTATTTTACAAGAGGTCGACACAATAACTGTAGTGTCTTTTATTATCCACAAAGTATGTATTCATTAGATGGTAGCGTTATTAGAAAGAATGCTAATATTTTTATGCTTTTCGGAATTAATTCAAGGAACCTAAGTGATTTGTTAAGAGACTTATGTATAAGAAATAAAGATGATTTTAAACAATCTTGCCGTAATGCTTGGTCAAGCGATTATGGATTTATTACAATCAATATTGATAAAAAAGTACATGATAGAGTTATAGAACAATTTTTCACAGAGTAAAATTCTGAATCGAACAATTGTTCTCTGACTAGATGTTTAAAAATTAAAAAGGTACAGTAGTTATTCCAACAGGTAAAATCTTTCTTTTATCATCAAATGGATCTAATGCTAATTTATGTTCCTCTTTTAAGTACATTTTATGTTTCTTTGAACAAAGTCTATAATTACATGTTGATTTTATTTCATTATTAAACAATGCCTTCTTATAATCTTGAAATGTTATTTGTTTAGCTATTGATGCTTTTGAAATTCCTTTTAATGTTTAAGATGTTTTAGACTTTGTATTATAACAATAACATTTCGCTTTTAGAAATACAGCTTCTGTTATGTACTCCTCATTTCCTTCTAGTTCATCTTTTACTTTACATAAATCAGAAGGATGAATGATATATTTTATTTTATTAATTTCTTCATCCAGTGAAGAATTATACCGTATTGTTAATTCTAAGAAAACAGAATCGGTATCTGTAAAGTGTAGTTTATAGTTCTGACCATAAGCAGGTGCTAAATGATCATATATAAAATTGTACATGGATAGTTTAGCTAGTTCTAATATAGTAAATCCTATAAAATTAAGCTTGTCATGTTTTACAATGCTTCTTCTTAGATGATCAGCACACAGATTATCATTAAATCTAGTAGTTCTCTTATATGTTGGTTTTCTTGTTAAATTTTGAAATCGATCTTTATTATAAACTATTTCAATATTTTGTCTATTACGTACATTTTCTAAAGTTTTACCATAAAATGCGTTGCTCATTAATTTAAAGAATACGTTTCCAAAATCATCTTTATTTCTTTTAGCTATTTTACGTTTTTCAATATTGAACTCTATATAATCTTTTAACCACCTAGATTTTCTATACACTAGTTTCCGGTGAATTTTTGTGAGAATCATTCCATGATCTAAATACCAATCCAACATTCTTCCTTCAACAACATACTTTTCTTTATTACTTTGTGTTAACATGAGTTTCTTTGTTGGTCTGTATTTTTTAGGTAATATAGACTTTTGATAATCTGTAAAATCATCTATGTTAGATATTTTATTTTCAGGACAGAATGGAAGATATTTTGTTGTATCTTTTATTTCATCAGGGTATCGTAAATCAACTTCATATACGTAACCATATCCATATTCAATAGTTCGTTCGTACTTATAATTACCACTCCATTCCATTTCACCTGTAGGCAATTCTTGTATCATGCAAAAAGAATATAAGCTATTAAAATCATAATATAACAAATAGTTTTCTCTCATAAACTCATCAATTGCATTTTCACGTTCTACTCCTTCTCGTTTCGTTCGAAAAATTTCTAATATCTTTTCTTTCTCCTCTAGTGACAAAGGTTTCATTATTCCATATTCTTGTGGGTTTACTTCCTTGTTATAACATTTAACATATCTATCACCTAAAACTGATGAAACTCCACCTCTAATTCCAGATTCAAAGAATAATAATTTATCGTAAGAACTTTCTTTATAGTATTTAAGTTTAATATCAGTAAATTTCAATCCTGCTAACCATGTTAAACCTGGTGTAGAATAGCAATAACATGGATCTATTCCGTAATATTCTATACACATATCACGAAAGTTTTCAAGTAGATCAGCTAGTATTAACACATCTATCTGAAGATATTTCATTGTATAATCATACATTGTTCTACAATTTAACTCTTTCCAATTCTTTTCAGCTACTGCATAATCTTCTTCAGACAGTTGTGATTGTTTTAATGTTGTTTTAAATTTGTCACGTGAAGGAAGTTGTTGTTCTTGCATTATTTCATTTATTCTATTTATATCAGTCTTCGACTGTGAACCGCAGGTTATATCTCCACTTAAATCAGTCTTCGACTGTGAACCGCAGGTTAAATATTCATATGGAAATATGCCTTTTAGAGGCTTCAAGTTATATTTACTTAATATTTTACATTGTTCAGGTTTCAATGTTTTTCCCATGAACTCTAATGAATAAGGAGTAAAAAATCTAAATGCATCTAATATTCTAATACTCCCAAATTGCATTGAAAAGTATTCTTCTTCTGTTTTACATAGTACGTTTGTTCTTAATTGCTGCAATGTTTCAGATGAAAATAAATCGTTTATTATTAAATGGAAATCATACCTAGAACCATTGTAGAAATATAAAGGAACAAATTTATATCTAAATTTGTTTGCATTAAGATTACAGGAATTATGTGCTGCACCTCTATATAATCCACTTAGATGATCATGATCCTTTACTTTGTCGGCAGAACCGTCGCTTCGCTTATAAGTTGTAAATTCTTTACCACAGTAATAACAATTCTTTTCATTATTAAATTGCACTAATTGTTCAGACGTTAATGGAAGCATTGGTTTATTTGTTTTAAGCAATTGTGAAAAACGTCCTTGTAATTCTTCTATTGTGTTAACAATTTTTATAGCACTGTCCTCACCATAGTACTGATAATATTCTGATTTAAATAATTCGGGGTAATTTGAATGAATCTACATTCCCCAACATAATGGTTTCTGCTCAAACAAATGCTTGCTAGTACTTTGTTCTGTAATTTTGACATTATATGCTTCAAAATCACAATATATTGTAAAGGGTATTTTATTTTTGAAATACCATTCATTGCATTCTAAATAATCTTCTTTTGGAAACGTATTTCTGACTGCTTCATTTTCTTGACAATTTGCAAAGTGATTATTCAATGCTTGTTCAGTTCTAAAACTTATCATACATTGAAGACAGGGAAAATTAGCATTATCTGAAGTTTTTGTAAATATAGAAACATCTTTGCACAATATGTAATGTTCTTTATAACATAACATATTTGCTTGTGCTGGTTGTTCTAACATCTGTAACTGTTGTTGATATTGCTGTTCTAACATCTGTAACTGTTTTTGATATTGCTGTTCTAACATCTGTAACTGTTGATATTGCTGCTGTAGCATCCGTAACTGTTGTTGATATTGCTGTTCTAACATCTGTAACTGTTTTTGATATTGCTGTTCTAACATCTGTAACTGTTGATATTGCTGCTGTAGCATCCGTAACTGTTGTTGATATTGCTGTTCTAACATCTGTAACTGTTGTTGATATTGCTGTTCTAACATCTGTAACTGCTGTTGATATCCAGAAGTAAAACCACGTTCTTTATAATTATTATGATTAATCATTATTTATGATAATGTTTTTATAATTTCATATTTTTAGTACATATTACATTTCCTTTGTAAATAATATTATGATGCATGTAATTTCCTCTTTCATTGTATACTATTTCTGTTTGGCATAAATTGTTGTTATTCAAATAAAATTCTTTAAGGTTGTTATAAACAATATTATTAACTTCAATATCTCCGGGATATAAGGGAGCAACATCACCAATAGAAACATACGTCACATTTAATTCAAAAACATTTACTTCTATTAAATGTTTGTTCTTTTTATGAAACTTTGTTAGCTTATTATAATCATATGGAAATTCATGCAAACCATCAGAAAGATCAAATTCATTTACATATTCTTCTTTATTATAATGACTTAGTCTTTCTTTGTGATATCGCGCAGCAGGATGTAAATGTGCTATAACACACCACAGAAAACAATAGTTGTCGTCGTTTTGTATGTTAATTATTTGTGGTGAACTGAAAGGTAGGGGTATATAACTACCTCCAGTATTATTTTCATATTTATTAATTACTAATTTCTTCGATTCTATTCTAACAAGCTTCCAACCAGATTCACGCAACTGAGCTTCAGTTATAGCATCTTTTAATTTATTTATCATTGTTTCAAATATGGGTTGTATATCCTCTACATTATTAATTTCTTGTGTTTTACTAAAATGGCCTTGTACTATTTCTTCAATATTTCCATCAGGTCCAGTCTTTGTGTAACATACTTCTACTTTCATATAACATTTGAAAGATTTTCTAAATATACTATAAAAGTTGGATAGAATATCATAAAAAGTTGAATAATCATCAAATACTCTTTTAACTTCTATATCAGTAGGTAATGTTTTTAGATAGTTTATATATTCATTCATTCTCGTTATATCACTTGTATTATGTCGCTCTACATTCTGTAAATGCAAACGACTCTTTAAATGAGATTTGTAACCTCTAGGCGTCTGTAACTGTTTTTTACATATGCTACATTATAGGTTACCCTCCTCCATTTTACCTTTTTTTATAAAAAATTTATGTTTTACTTTTTAATAAAAAAATTTATGTTTTTACATAGAACCTCGGTTCCGCCAACTTCGTTGGATATACAGGAATATTTAATTCATTTAATTTCTTTAGATCGTAAGCTGTCAAATGTTCTTTCTTAACCAACCACCATAAATTATTATACGCTAAAATTACTCTGAAACTTCGTAGACAAGGTGGTAAGTATCCATTTTTAATATGTGGTTTTAAACCGTGTTTTATTTTGTAGTCTTTAACGAACTCTATGTATTTATGATGGTACTGAAATTTAACTTCTTTCTTTGAATTTACAGGATTTATAGGATGATGATAATCTTTTAACACTGGTATGTGTTTGATGATATACTGACCATAATCATTATGTATAGACATAATTTTATTTATTTTTTTAAAACTAATTTTTAATTACGAATTTACATGATGGTGATTGGGGATTTCGGTATATGAATTTTCTATATTCATTTCTTTTTTCCTATTTTTTACATGAGAAAAAAATGCTTCAGACTCCAGACTAGTCCGACACTCATTTGAGTGTTTTATACCTCTGTAGCACCTCCGGACTACTACGGTCTATTTAGTCTGAGGCTTAAATGAAGGCAAGGCATTCAAGTGAGTGTCGGACTGTCCGAAGCTTAAAAGAAGACAAGAGATTCAAGTGAGTGTCGGACTGTCCGAAGCTTAAAAGAAGACAAGAGATTCAAGTGAGTGTCAGACTGTCCGAAGCTTAAAAGAAGACAAGAGATTCAAGTGAGTGTCGGACTGTCCGAAGCTTAAAAGAAGACAAGAGATTCAAGTGAGTGTATGGACTGTCCAAAGCTTAAAAGAGGGCAAGGGATTCAAGTGAGTGTATGGACTGTCTGAAGCTTAAAAGAAGACAAGAGACTCAAGTGAGTGTCGGACTGTCCGAAGCTTAAAAGAAGACAAGAGATTCAAGTAACTGTATGGACTTGACCTCCGGACTATTACAGGTACAAAGTTAATTACGCTAATGACGAAGATGTTACGTTCTATTTAGTCCGAGGCTTAAAAGAAGACAAGAGATTCAAGTAACTGTATGCACTTGACCTCCGGACTTGACCTCCGGACTATAACGGAAATCAATCAATCAATCTATCAATCATTCTATTTAGTCCGAGGCTTAAAAGAAGACAAGAGATTCAAGTAACTGTATGGACTTGACCTCCGGACTATTACAGATACAAAAGTTAATTACGTTAATGAAGATGATGTTACGATCTATTTAGTCCGAGGCTTAAAAGAAGACAAGAGATTCAATTAACTGTATGGACTTGACCTCCGGACTATTACAGATACAAAAGTTAATTACTCATGACAAATTGTTACATGACGTGTGAAGTTTCTCTTCATTACAACTTTGTTACAGTTATCACATCTCACTTGTGCTTTTATGCATTTTGTACATTGGTATTTGCTATCATAAAATTCTGTTTTGGGTTTAAGAATTTCACAACTAGTACATTTACGTGTGTTAATTTTACATGACTTAGAATGATTAGTAAAACCCTGGGCAGTGAAATATTTATTACAATTCAAACATTGTCTATCTTTTATTTTTGGTTGTGTTGGTAATTGACATCTTTTTTGATGGCGTGCAAAATTCACAGATGTTATGTCTTTTCCACATTCAGCACACGTTTTTTTACTGGTTGCGACTGTTCTAGCATTTGTTGTTCTTGCATTTGTTGTTGTAACATTTGTTGTTGTAGCATTTGTTGTTCTACTGGTTGGTGCTGTTGTAACTGTTGTAAGTGTTGCACTGGGTGTGCAGTTGCATGTACTGGAGATGCAGTTGCATGCACTACTTTCACATGCTTATTTAATAATGCTTTGTTATGGAATGCCGCATTACAGATTTCACATAGAACCTTGGTTCTGCTAACTTTGTTGGATAGAAGCTTGGCTCCAACTGCATCTTCGATGCCGAGACGCAAAGCGTCAACTTCTTCTTCGGAACGTGGGGCTTCAAATTCCTCGTTAGATTACATATTTTTAAACAGAAAAAATGATGTTGACAAATGTTGGAGGAGGTGCTTACATTTCAAATAATCAAGAATCAGAAATAGACCTAGACAACTATATCATGAAAACTGGAGACGTTTTAACAGGGCCGTTACATCTTTCTATTCTTCCACAACAAAATACTGAATTAGCAAATAAAGAATATGTTGATGGACAGGTGGCTCCACTAATAAATGAATTAGAGTTGCTAAAACTTAATGACAAATCATTAACAAAAAAATTATTAAAACTTGATAAAAAGAATAAAGATCTAGAAGCAGATATATCAACACTTCATAAAAAATAACAGAACAATCAAAGATTGTAATCCTATTATCAATAACTTTAAGGGGTGCCATTATAAAGAATACAAATCAAAATAAACAACTGAAAGAAGAGTTAGTCAAAGTTACTGAAAAGAATCAAAAATTATTACAACAGTTGCAACAACTGCAATCTACATTCCAAAAACGTGTTGACGAATTGAGTACCAGAATTACACAACAAGTGAAGTTCATGAATAAAATGATAAATGAAGTAAAAACACTTAATCAAAAGGTTAGTGATAAAGCACAATTGAATGCTCTTAAAACGGCGTTGAAGATTAACCAGGAGAAAATGCAAGTTAATAGAAAAGAAATTAAAGTACATCACACGCTACTTGACGCAATAGATAAAGTGCAACAGAAAATGAATAAAGTTATCACGAAGTTGTTGTCCATTCACACACGTAAATCTTAATAGAACTTTGTTCAGAGGCTCTAGCCGATCAGACCAAAGGTCCTCAGGTTACTAACCGATCGGAGCGAAGCTCCTCTGGCTTTAACCTATCGACGAAGTCTTGGGTTTTTCTAACCTATCCTAACCATCTTTCCATTAAGAATTTCAATTGAATATTCTACATCTTCTAGCAATAAACCATAAGACATCAATGATGTTGTGGAATTTGTCTTTTCAATATTAATTGTAACATCACAACCAGTCTTGATATTATCTTCAGATTGTGCACTTAAATCGAAACAGAAAACAGGATATAAATTCTTCCAATCTACAGGATTTAATTGTGCTTCAACTCCAAATTCTCGACATAGATTTCTATAAGCGTCATATCCTTCCATGAATTTGAGTTCAATTATTTGAGTTATCAAATCTTAATAGATCGATAGGATAACGTGTTTGATTTAATGAAATTTGTAAACTTCTAATTGAACTAATATGGAGAAGACTATTGTTTTTATCAAAACTAGGTGTTTCATTCTTTTGAAAAGCGAGTAAAAAATATCTTGGAGTATTTGATGTTCTAGTGAAATGCCAGTTAAATCTTTGTTCAGTAAAAGTGACAGAGCTCGCAGTACGCTTCATAAAACTTACTGGAATTGGTTTATTGGTATTTAATCGTTTCGTGATACTTAATTCAACCTCTAAACTAGGAGTAATATGCTTGAACCACCATTCAAATCTATCAATTATTAAATATGCTTTCTTCCCAGCCTTTCCATAAAATATTGATTCATTATTTACAGTGCGATGAATTATTAATTTGAACTTTAATTGATATGATATTTTGTTGTAATCTAAATACCCGAATAATGGAGACAATGACCAATCAATAGCTTGTTTACTTTTCTTATTAAAATTACGTCTTTCTTTATATGCATTATTATTTGTTTTATTTATATGTTTTGCAATTTGGTCTACATCTTTCGCAATTCCTGCTGCGTCTGTTCCAGCGTGAGTTAAATCATCTATAATTATACCATCATTATTATCTGGAAACCATCCTTCGATTTCATGCATTTTAGTATTTTCACCTATTGTAACAAATCGAAGCATCGAATTAATAATACCTGGGGAATCACTTATTGTTTCTATATTTTAAGTTGCAACATCTAGACGCATTTGTGTAAATAATCTTGGGAAGAAATTGTTTTTTAATGTAATATTATCCGTAGCAGGTAATGGTGTTGTAAAATCAGCATCAGAATATAGAGAATATTCACAGTGTAAAAATGAATCGGGTAAATATAAATAACTTTGCTGATTATCAACTTCAAAAATTAAATCACCTCCGGTATTCACTCTTCCTGCAGATCCGGGGTTCATAGCAACTGTTATATAGTCATTCTTTTTTTGATTATAACTGACAAAGGGGGGATCGTCTAATCTAAATTTGCTTTCGATCAGAGTTGACATTATATTTTTTTATTAGAAAAAATCAGTTTGGTACTAGAATTTTGCTACTAGAATTTTGCTAATCCATTTCCCACGTTCGTGGTTAGGGACTGCATCCCGGCTCCGCTGTTTACACCATTTCCTCTCATTTGTTCAATGTTTTGTTTCATCATGTTTACTTTCCATCTTCGCTAATTGTGCAATTTTGTTTTTTGTTTCCTCTGAGAGTTTTCTATCTTTTTGTAGTTCTCTAGCATTATTCCTAAGTTTACGAATAGCTTCTAGTTGTTTTAATTCGTTTTGTGACTTAACAGCATTTGATATTGCACTAGCTGTACTACCTATAGCAGCTGCTCCTTTAGCAGCAGATGAAATCAAATCTTTATTATTTTTAATCAAGTTAACGATACTTCCAATACCAGAAAAGATGCCAGCCCCTTCTTTTTGAATTATTTCTACATTGTCATAGTGGTACACAGGTTTCATAGATGGTTCGCTCGCAATTTTTTGATTTGAAGTAAAATGTTTAAGATTGTGTTTATAAATTATAGGCATTTTTTAGGATTAAATTTGACTTTTGGGAAAAATATTTACGTTTATGTTTGGCTAAAGCCTAGGAACAAGGTTCTATTGGTTAGTAACTTGAGGACCTTTGGTCTGATCGGCTAAAGCCTCTGTACAAGCTTCTATTGGTTAGAAAAACCCAAGACTATAAATTTTGTATTAAAAAATGGTGCAAGCGAATAATAAAACTGTTGAATTAAAACTACGTAACATCATTGACAAAAATACACCGAAAACTTTTACGGTTGACAAAAAGAAGTATTACATAAGTAAACCAATGATAGAGAATATTAAATTACAAGAAGAAAAGAATGGAGGAATTCTACCATTAATTCCTCTAATAATAGGAGGTATAGCAGCAGCAGGAAGTGTTGCAGGTGGGACAGCTGGTTTTGTCCAAGCAGTAAATAAAAATAAATCAGAGAAGGCAGTATAAGAAGAACAAAAACGACATAATCGAGAGTTAGAGAAAGCGGCAAGGGGTAAGGGAATAGTAGATAATTTTATTAGTAAATTAAATTTAGCTAATGAAGGGAAACGAGTTCTTAAAAATGTACTAAATAATATTGATGATTTAATTGAAATAAAGGAAACGAAAGATGGATCTGGCATATATCTAAATCCTAGTATGGTACGTTAATATTTAATCTTTAAAAATGAGCGAAGTGGGTGCCTTGAATTTGAATAACTTAAGAATTTCAAATCTAGATCTAATGGATTGTGTCTTAAAAGTACATAGAACCTCAAATTGTCAGCGTCACGAAAGTGGGGAAGCCTTTGGCTTCACACCGGTGGTGACATACAAAAAGCATTAGAAAATTTCCTGGTTTTATTTGGAGTAAATATTCGAAATGGAAACATTTACCTGGACATAATTTTACAGGCCCCGGTACAAGATTAGATTTAAGATTAAACGATGATAATACACCTAGAGAAAATAGTAAACCAATAAATAGAGTAGATGGAGCAGCTTATAGACATGATTTAGCATACAGAGAACATGATGATATAGCTTCTAGACATGTAGCTGATAAGAAATGATACAAGAATTAGATAATATTGAAAATCCTTCCTTTAGAGAAAAAATTGAAAGAATGTTTGTTAAGGAAGCTTTACAAGCAAAAATGCTTTTTGGCCAGGGGATAGATGAAACTTATGCCTCTGAAATGTCGAATGACCCAAGCCGCTACGCGTCCGAAATTCATAGGGAATACAGAAAGCCTAAATATCTATTGAAAGTAAAAGTATTTAATAAAGATGATATTTTGAGTGCTGATCTAATAAATATGCCTAATGAAAGAGGGTTTAAGTACGCATTGACCGTTATAGATTTATATACACGTTACGCTTGGGTAAAGCCTTTAAAAAACAAAAGTGGTCTGTCTGTATGATATGCGTTTGAAGAAATCTTTAAAGAAACTAATAGAACGCCAAAGAAATTGTTTGTTGATAAAGGGTCGGAGTTTTATAACCGAAATGTTAGGCCACTATTTGAAACTGTTTATTCCACAGAAAATGCAGGAAGGGCTGTAGTAATAGAGCGATTTAATAGAACGCTAAAAGGTAAGATCTTCAAGAAATTTACTGAGCAAGGTAATCAGAAATGGTTGAAGATACTGCCAGGAATCGTAGATGAGTACAATAATAAAGTTCATTCAGGTATTGAAGAAACTCCAAAGAATGCTTCTGACGATCCTGATTTAATACGAAAGAAAATATTCGAAAATAATTATTCGAATGAGAATAATCCGAATGTACAGAAACGTAAGCCGAAATTTAAAATTGGAGATAGAGTGCGAATATTTAAGTATAAGAATAAATTTGAAAAATGTTTTGTTGGCTATTGGACTAAAGAGATATTTGAAGTTTGTAAAATAAATCAAACTTATCCGATTACTTACGAAATCAAAGATTTAGATGATCAGGAAATCACTGGCAGATTTTATCAAAACGAATTACAACGAAGTGATTTTTTTAATTATCATTGGAACTAACGTTTCAGGAATGAAATTCCCATATTCAATTCTGACATAACATCTAGAAATGGTACGCCTTTTGATTTATACAAAACATATAAACATAATTGACCACAGTAAGTTGTTCCTGGTTTTTGAATTTGAAATGTATTATAAATTCCATTTCCAAGTATTTATCTTACTTAATTTGTAGGTGGAAGTCCGTATGAGTCAAAATAGTAATTATCTCCGTTTTTACTAAAGATACCTGCTGACCAATGTACTCCTTTTTGATCTGACGTGTGGAGATTGGTTACGAAATTTACAGTTGGCTAATTTTTGATCAATTATAATTCATCCCTCATCAATATGTGAAAATTCTTTATTCCCAATTGATTAGCAATTTTCTTTAGATCAAAATTCGTAGTTGTTTGCCTTCCATATAATCTAAAGAACTCGGTCAGGTCAGTCATTTTAAATGAAACAAAAATCCAAATTGTCACTTTTCAATCACCACGCAAATAAGTAGCAATAAATGTTACTGCTTGTTACTTATGAAGTAGAGTCCAACATTTATATGAAACGAAAATCCAAATTGTCAACGTCCATTGTCACTTTTCAATCACCACGCAAATAAGTAGCAATAAATGTTACTACTTGTTACTTATGAAGTAGAATTTCACGTTGGCAAGTCCTCTTATTCCTGCGTGAGATCAGTATGTTGCACAGTTTGTTGTTCAGTTTGTTGCACAGTGGCTGAATCAAATATGGATTCTGCTATTCTTTGCTGTTCCTCCTCTTTTTCACGATCAATAAAATCTTCAAGATGAGCAAAATTCTTCATCACAAAGTGAATTGTTAGAGAAGAATTGGCTAAGTTTGGATAGTTCTTTGATAGTTTGAACAATTTGATCAGTATTGTCACATATGAGCGTGAAAATTTTATTTTGTGGGTCTCATTCAACTCTTTCACGAATTTTGTATAATTCATATTAGACAATAACTTCAGTCGCTGAAGCACTTCTCCTTGTAAAACATAGCAGCGTAGAAGATTCCGATGTGTAATTTTCTCAAAACCAATGAGTTTATTCAATGAAGAGATGCACGATGATGTAATTATAGTATCTTTTTTCTCGAGAAATACAGGTAAATTGCTGCTGTCAACATCCTTGAATGAATCTCGGATTATTTCAAACACTTCTCTCTTTTTATCTTCTTCGTTTCCACTCGTCTTCTGTTTCTTTCCTAGCGATTCGTTAATAAAATTTGTTGATATCGTTTTGAAGAAATCAAGATGGTCTGGTGAAATAAGAGGCACAACTTGATCCACGAAGCAACAAAATTCTCTTTCTATTTTGCTGACGGAAGACATTGCAAATGAAGTCTTACTGCTTACATACGGCAATATATATATTTCACGTCTCCCAAGCGCTCAAGTGCGGATAGCTGCTCTTTGTTCTGCAATGCATTGTTTCATGATTGAGCGTCTCCCAAATGCTCATCTCCGGGTCACAGTTCTTTGTTCTGAAATGCATTGTTTCATGAATATGACAAGCGACTGTTCCCTACAATTGGGTGTCCTCCAAATGCTTATCTCAGACTCACAGCTCTTTGTTCTGAAATGCTGCGTTTCATAAGTACGAGAAGCATCTGTTCCCCACAATTGAGTTATCATCTGAGTGCAAGGCAGTAGCAACAACAGGAATTGTAAGAGCACCAGATGAAATGACAATAGTGAGAGCGCCTAAAGAAAATGTTGGCAATACTCCAACGCCTTGTGTCACATTCTTAACTCTCGTCCATCTTTTTTTTAATTTATCATAATGATCTAGTCTAAGTAATAATTTGGATTCTTTATCTTTCATGTATCTGACTCTATCTGCACACTTTGCTTTATCCATTTGTTCCAATATCGGATATAAAGGGGCTGATGGTTCTTTTGTTTTTTCATCTTCCATTTTTAAATGAATATTTTTTTTCATATTCATTTTTTGTGATTATCATTATTTTATTATACATTTTTATTACATTTGGGTCATGAACATTTTTTCCTCATTTGGTATTTTTATCAATTTCAGGAGCGTTCCTATTTTTGTATTTTCCCATTTGTATTTTTATAAATTTCAGGAGCGTTCCTATTTTTGTATTTTTCCGATTTGTATTTTTATAAATTTAAGGTACTTTCCTATTTTTGTATTTTTCCCATTTGTATTTTTATAAATTTAAGGTGCTTTCCTATTTTTTGTATTTTTCCCATTTTCGCATCTATTTTTGGCCCGTATATTGGTGATTTTAGAGGTAAAGAAAGTACTTGACTTTTCTTTAAAATGCTTGTCCTGGACCAGTCAAATAACTATTACTTAGGCGTCATGGCAGATACGAAGATCAACATGAACAATACGACAACCGGAGAGAAGTTGACAGATACAACAACGAAAGACAAAGAATAGCAGAGGAAGAAGAACGATTCAGAGTAACGAGGACCGGGAGCAACAGCACATACATACAACACTACACACCAACACGCATACTACATCACCGAACTGAAACACAACAGCGATCACCTATAAGACCTTTCGTTTAGCACGCCAATGGAAAGAGAGGATGAAGACGAACTCACTGAATATTTGAATATTAAGTATGTCAACATAAACGGACTCAATGATGATAAAATTTAAAATTCTGACTTGATGAATGATATGGAAAATGCTGATAAAATTTGCTTCCGTGAAACTCATTAGAAAGATATTGATAACTTTCCCATTATCAAAAATTATGAAGGTCACCACTCAATAGGAAAAAAAGAATGCAAACTTGGTAGAAACATAAAAGGAATATCAATATTCTTCAAAGATAGTTTAACCAATCTCAAATTTGAAAATATTGTGAATTATAAAGGCACAGTCATGATCGAAAAGATATCAAGTACTAAATTTCGTTGTTTTAAAGATATCTACCTAATTATCTGCTACAGAGGTAACAAAGAATCAAGATATAAAGATAAACAGTTTTTTCAAATCATTAAGAATTATATCCTCCAATACAATATGGAAAATATAATCCTTATCGGAGATTTGAATGGACGAATTGGACTAGAAAATGACAACCTACACTTCGGTTTTCCAAAAAGAGTATCTGCTGATGCAACATTAAATAATTATGGTCGTGATATATTAACATTTTGCAATGAAACTAAATTGATCATAGCAAATGGTAGATTTGAGATAGAGGAATCCAAGGTTATGTGCATTTTTCATTGTGTTCAAGATATTACAGGAAAAAAATCTATGATAGATTATTTCATATTATCGGAATCAATTTTGACATTATTGGATAAGTTTAAAATCAGTCACCCTGTCTTATATACTGACCACTCACCGATAGAAATAAATCTAAAATTAACAACAAATAATGTCCAAAAGGAAAATAAGGAACCGAAGCAAATTCCTTTCCAACACTGTAAAATATTTCCCTATAAATGGACCCACCGAAATAATGCAAGCTCTGATGATACTATATTCCAAAGAAATTGTGAGGCTCTATCGAATAAAATTGACGCTCAATTGATGAATTGCAATGACATATATACAGAGCTTTTACAAATAAAAGATGAATCTACTATTCCTGTAAATACAATTAAGAAATCAAAATATTCAGGAAAACTAACAAAACTTAGAAATTTACATAGGAAAAATGTTACTATTTTCAAGCAGAATCAATCTGATAACAATTTGGAAAATTTACTAGTTTCCAAGAGACAACTAAAAACAGAAATTAGAAAAGAAAAAAGAAAGATAAAAAGTGATAATATAGATAAACTTATCATTGCTAAAGAGACCAATGATCAAAAAAGCTATTGGAAGCTAATTAACAAAAATAAGAAACCTGTAATAACAAGCAATCTATCCGCTCAAGATTTCCTTAAGCAAATTTTAAATGTAGACCGTTATCATTCCTATAAAATGACTACTGATAATCAGATTGAAATTAAAGAAATAAACTGCGATGAACATTTAGATATCATGATCACAAAAAATGAAATAAAGCAAACTATAAAATTAATGAAAAGCGGTAAATCAAGTGGTCCAGATAAATTGGTATACGAAATGTTTAAAATAAATGACAATTCAATACACATTTTACAAAATCTGTTCAACAAAATTATGACTGAAAATGACGAAATACCATTCTCCACAAGTTGGATTACTCCTATCTATAAATCTGGAAATAAAAATGATGCAACCAGTTACAGGTATATAAATTTGAGTTCAAGTGTCGAAAAAATATTAACGAAAAAAAAATTGAATGAATTGTTATATCATCATAAAATAATTCACGAATGCCAGATAGGATTTCGAAAGGGTAATTCCACTGTTGATGGAATCTTTATCATTAAAGAAATTAGCCAAATATATAAGAATTACAAACAGCCTCTCTATCCATGCTTCATTCTTTATCAAAGGCATTTGACTCGTTTCCAAAAACTTTAGTTATTAAGACGTTACAATCTGTTTTACCAAACAGCAATTTTCTCCGTCTAATGACCAAACTAATAATTGATAAGAAATATAGAATACTATATAATGGAAATGAAACTGATTTATTTACATTGCAAAATGGTGTGCCTCAAGGAGACAGTTTGTCGCCGACTTTATTCTCATTATTTATGAATAGTTTAATAAACGAAATTCATTCTAAGATAAATGAAATCAATGCAACTAATATCGGTCATATCAAAATTCGTTGTTTAATATACGCCGATGACATTGTGCTAATGAGTAACGATAAAACTGGATTAATTGATCAAATCAAAATTGTTCACTTCTTTTGTCGGAAAAATGGACTGAAAATTATGAAAAAACAAAAGTAATGATTCAAAATGATAAATATGATCATGATTATCTTGACATTGACTTCAATGTCGAGAAGAGACGAATTGAAATAGTAAAGGAATATAAATATCTGGGTCTATGGCTCTCACATAACACTAAAAAGCACCTTGAATACTTGTGTAAAAAGGGTAACAAATTTGCCTATCTGACAACAAAAAAATTAAGAGAATTTGGACATGTGAATGGATTAGTTGTAGCGAGCGAGAACGACTTGCGTATCACCAACCAGTTTATTCAATGAAACAGTCATGCACTGGACAAGAGACACGACGCTGAATAAAGCTCACACAGCGTTGCAGAAACGCGCAATACAATCAATACAACATTCTCCCTTGATCAAAAAGATCACAAACAAAAAAAAGAATGTTCATATACAAAGGAAAGAAACTCAGTAAAACGCAAAGTTATTAAACTGAAAACGCAAACCATTCAAATAAATTCAAAGTTAGCAAATTGCTAGCACAAACCATTAAAATAAATTCAGCTACGGATAGTCCATGCTGTCGTATCGGAAAGGTTGGGCTCGAACTCTGCTGCTACGACGAATTTGCAGTTCATCACACAATTCTCCCTCGTCTTCCTCATCATTAGAGTCACCACTCCCACTGTCGTCATCGCTTTCAGTGTTCAAATGTCTGATGTCACCGACGTGATAATGAGTACCGTTGATCTCAATTGCCGCTTCCGGTGTTATACCTGAGACAATGGCCTTCTTCCACTCAGTTGTACAGCGGGCCTTAGCGGGTTTCACATATACCTCATCGCCTGCTTTGTAGCCAATATCGTGGTTTGTCTTTGATGCCGAGGTGATGGATTGCAAATTCGGATAGCGCCATACATATGAATGTATTAAAGAAGATGGAGATGATACCAATTTTGTTGATTTCATCGGTGAAAAATTGTACCAGAACACAATATCAAGTATGTTGTTATCAGTTCTTGCAGCAGATCGTTTAACAGTGCGGTGATGACGCTCAATTATCCCATTACAGCAAGGTTTATTCACACATCTGTAAATCACTTTCACACCGTACTTTTTGCAGGAATTAACGAAAAGTTCAGACTTGAACGATGGCGCATTGTCAGATAGCAACTCTATTGGAGAACCTCTTTCTCGAAATACTTCAATGACCTTGTCCGTTATTTGCTTCAGCGACTCATCCTTGACCACCTTCCAAACCGCAAAACGGCTGGGGCCACAATCGATAACAGTGAGATAACAGATACCATTGTAGTGAGTAATATCACAAGCAAGCCTTTCCCAATTCTTCGACACTTCCAAGCTTCCAGGATCAAATTGTACAGGGGAAGGATCAATTGAATTACACCTATCACAATTTCTGATGGCCTCAGCAACTTCGTTTCGGGTAAATTTTTTGTCATCGTGGCTACGATTCACCATGTAATGCGTTTTATCAACACCAAAGTGACATTTCCGGTGTATCTCTTGGATCATTGCTTGTCTATCTTCTGATGGAATGACAGAAACTGCAGAAATCATTGTTTTGTTCAACCAAGCCCTGGGTACTGGCGTGAGACAATCCGCTTTGTTTTCGACAGACTTTACCAGTTGTGGACTGATCTTGAGGTCATATTCAGAAACAATATCTCGTATAAGACATAAGCGGCGACGGACCAACAATTCATTTAAACCATGTAGATGAGAACGGTCATGATCACATAGCACTGACTTCAACCAGGCAAAAACTGACATTGAGTCCACTCGAATTTCGAATTTGAATATAGTTCAATCAATAGCCATCTTAATGCCTTTAAAAACAGCTTCCAATTCGGACACGTTAATGTGAGAGGTATCATCGGTGCGACGTAGCCATGTACCATCCTCGATAATATTGCCATCCACCTCCAAGCAGGCGTCCATGGCGAGCGAGCTGGCATCGGTCCACAGAATAGCATGACCGTGTTTGGAAACACTCCACTTTCTTCCAACTGGATCGTTAGATTGCAATCTTCGCCACAAATCTTGAACAAGTTCGACCACATGTTCATCAGCATTAGAGTCCCAATCTCCATAAGCAGCACACCGCTTCAGAAATCCACAAGCAGGTCGTAGCCACGCTCCCACGGGAAGATGTCCAAGTAATTTTCCACAATATGAAAAAATGTCACGTTTTGTGGCAGGCACTGATAAAGACTCGATATTGTTGTCTCTTCTCCACAATATATCGCTACCATCCTTGTACAAGCGTAAACCCAACACACGGCCACCATCGATTTTCACTGGAGATTTGCTTATAAGTCCATATAATTCGAGATGATCAATAACAGTCTGACTTGACACAACATCCTCGTTTACAATTATGTCGTCAATGTATGAATCACAGCCGGCAGAAATTGAAGCATCAAGAGATAGCACTTTATTCACGACTGAGCACATGATTTTTGGAGCCACGTTCAGTCCAAACCCAAGACGTGTTAGACAGTATCTTCTTCTCTCATATTCCACAACCTGGAAGCGCCACAGCCTCTGCTCCACACATATTTGCAGATTTGCTTTGCGTAGATCTATCACGGAAAGATTCGATCCAAGTTGACGCCAAGAACGTAGCTTCTGGTCGCAGACATCGCTTGAGGCTGTATGGTTTGAGACAAACTGATTCAGTTCGCGGTAGTCAAGAACTGGTCATACCTTGCCTTTGTTGCGTTGCACAACTGCCATGAGTGGCAAAATTCCACTGCAAAATCCGTCATACGGCACTAACCAACCATTTTTGATCCATTCAGATATCTCCGCATGATATTCCTGCTCTGCACCTTTAGGAATTGAATATTGAGCGGTTCGATTACATAAAGTTGGTTTGCATTCGTCCTTCCAATTCCAGGAAACAGTCCATTGCTTGTCTGCAAAGGTGCCAGTAAAGTCAGTGTCTTGTATTTTAAGGTCATCAGAGGCACAAACTGCAACGGTCTGCAAAACATGATCAGTTTTTTCCACAGAGCTGTTAATACATGGGAATCTTGCTCGTCCATTTTGAATGTAAATAATGCCGCCAAAACATTCAATTATATCCATACCAATAATGAAATCGCAACCGCGGAGCAAAGTAGACACAATACAATTAACAGACAGGTCAGTATTCTCAACTTTGATATCACATCTGCAGCATTGAGTGTAAACCAGTGAGTGTCCGTTCATCATAATAACTCGCAGTCGACTTGGAAATAGGCGTTCGAAGCTGGTATAACTATGACTAACAATCGACTTTGAGCACCCAGTATCCACAAGTCCTGAGGTCAATTACCCATTAACGGTCAAAGTAATTGTCGGAAGTTTAGCGCCGATAGTGGGAAGGATGGTACCGGCACAGAAATGCCACCCCTCCCTTATTCGCTTTTTGTCGACTGCCATTTGGAAGGACACACTGATTGAATATGACCAATGCCACCACATCTATAGCAAGTACGATTACCATTTACAGTTCCTTGTGGACAACGACGGGCAACATGACCAGATTCACCACATTTGTGACATGTGATCACTCTAGAACTCACATTGTCGCGCGAACTGATGACAGTCTTTGAAATCAATGCATGATCTGTAAATATTGAGTTATTTTGCCTCTCCTTCTCAATACTCATAACAATTCTAGACCGTTCCACAATATCATTGAGTGACATAGATTCCACGGCACTTAATGCCTGTAATTTGGTCCGAGTTGAGTCAGGGAGACCTCTAAAAAATGCACAACGAACCCACGAATCGCCGGCACCTGGTTGAATAAGTCCTGCAAACCTGCGCAAGTCTGCTAAATAAACATCCACGGATTCATCCGATCGATATCGACGACCAACAAAGTTTTCAAACGCCGTAAAGCAGTTGATTGAAAACAATTTCAGGAGAGCAGACTTCAATTTAGCATAATCACTTGTGACACCTGAGTCCAAAGTCTGATAAACAGCAAAAGCTCCACCACTTAGAAATACATTTGTAGAGGGACGAAAGTTTCTAAGTCTTTTATTCCTTGCAGTTGTGCAACAAGTTCTACCTTTTTAATCCACTCAGCAAAGTCTTTACCACCATCAAATTGTCTAATAAGATCACCAAGCTTTACATTGATCGATGCCATAACGCGTGATAGCTTGTAGCGAGCGAGAACGACTTGCGTATCACCAACCAGTTTATTCAATGAAACAGTCATGCACTGGACAAGAGACACGACGCTGAATAAGGCTCACACAGCGTTGCAGAAACGCGCAATACAATCAATACAACATTAGTCGTGAAGAATACGTTCGACATGCTAACTTTATCGAAAATGAAATACGGTGGGGAATTTTGTTTTCACAACAAACTATCTGATCTCAATAAAATTCAAGCAGAATTTTACAAACGTTTCTATCATTTGAACGATTAAAGTTATTGAATTTTGGTATTCTTAGCTTGTCTGCCAGGCGACTTCGCTACAGTTTGATTTTCATGTACAAAATTGTTAATGATTTAAATAGTTTGCAAGCTGATGAGTTGTTTGATGTTTCTAAGGGAAGATTTTCACATAATCTTATGTTAACTCCTTTGTAAGCACAAGTACCGCAGCAGATTTTTCACAATCAATAAATACTGTTTATCACTGGAACCGTATGTCGTCTTCTGAGAGGAATGTTTCATCGATGTGTGATTTCAAACGAAGTGTCTCTTCTTATTTTGAAAGAAATGATATATGGTAAATTTGTAACACTAATTTGTGAGTCGTACGTTATTCTACGTTAAAGCACTGCTCGCCCTTAAAGGGTAAATATTTGTCAAATTCATGTTTCTATGTATTCGATGCGTAACTTTTTTCTTTGTGAATGACAAATAAAACATTTTTTTTTTAGTCACGACCTCACACAATGATGGTCGGTGTATACATCTCAGGATCTCGGAGTCCTACCAGGACTCAGGGAGATCAAGAGTGCGCCTAAGAATGTAGACACTGCCAAGTAGAGCAGCCTTCAGTAGCTGAGGTACCCGGTGTCGACCGGGGATTTCTTTCAGGTATGTGGCTAACTTGTCTGTGTGGGCTCCTAAGGCTCCAACAACTACTGGCACCACTTTGACATGAATCTTCCACAGTTTTTGTAGTTCAATTTTCAAGTCTTGATACTTAGTGATCTTCTCTTGTTCTTTGTTTCTTATGTTCCTGTCCTCTGGTACCGCTATGTCAATTATGAATCCCATCTTTTTCTCCTTATTGACAACTACGACATCTGGCCTCCTTGCTGTGATTCTCTTGTCTGTTCTTATTTCGAAGTCCCATAATATCTTCACTGAATCCGTTTCAATAACTGGTTGTGGGACGTGTTTCCATGGTTCTGTCGGTACGTTGATGTTATACTGTAGGCAGATATCCCTATGAATTTGTTTGGCAACCTCATTGTGACGGTTCAGATATTCGCTTGGTGCCAACTTAGAGCATCCTGTAAGTATGTGAGATACTGTCTCATCTGCTGACATGCACATTCTGCATCTAGCATCATTGCTTATTTTTAGTGTGTAAGTGGAATGTGCTTTCGTCTTTATCGCTTGGTCCTGTGCTGCTGTTAGTAACGCCTCAGTTGTCATCTTCAAATTGACAGATTTCAGCCAACCGTAGCAAGCTTTCCTTGACGTTACTTCTTCCATTTGTTTTGCGTATTGACCATGCATTACTTTATCCTTCCATCTTTGGTACCGATCTTCTATCACCTTCCTCTTCCATTCTTCGGAGGTTTCTTGCCGTTGCCCGTACAGATCGCCTGATTTAGCCACCGCCAGCAGTGGGTCGTCTTCTTTATCATTGATGTATTCTGCTAGGCTCCGGTCTTCTTGTTCTATAACCTCCCTTAGGTCTTTCAGTCCCTTACCTCCCCGATCCCGCGGTAGGTAGAGGCGGTCAATGTCAGCCTTTGGATGTAATCCTTTATACATTGTTAGTATTTTGCGGGTCTTTCGGTTTAATTCATTGAGCTCTTGCACTGTCCATTTCAGCACGCCACCAGTGTACCTAATCACAGGGACAGCATATACATTTATGGCCTCAATTATATTCTTCGCATGCAATTTTGATTTTAGTATTTTCTTTAATCTCTTCTTGTACTCCTTGACTGCCCTTGTCTTTGTTACTTTATCAAGGTTCGTATGATGTTGAAGGATTCCGAGATATTCATATCCTTCTTCGGTAACATCCTTTATATGAACTTCTTCGGCTTGATATCCTTCTGTTTGTATGACTTCTCCTCGATGGATGATTAGTCGCGCACATTTTTCGATTCCGAATCTCATATTGATGTCATCGCTGTATGTTTTCACGGTGTTGATTAGGCAGTTGATGTCGCTTTCTGTTTTCCCGTACAGTTTCAAATCTTTCATATATAGTAGATGGTTGATCTTTTGTCCCTTTGCTAGCTTATATGATCTATCTATGTCGTGCAGGACCTCACTGAGAGGGTTCATTGCAAGGCAGAACATGAGTGGTGACAGCGAGTCCCCTTGGAAGATCCCTCTTTTGATCTTTATGTGTCCAATATCTTCATTTCCATGTGTCAAATTTGTCTCCCACTTTTTCATTGAAGCTGTAATTACTTTTTGTATGACTTTGTTAACTTTGTATATGTCAAGGCATTTGATAATCCAAGAATGCGGAATGGAATCGAAAGCCTTGCGATAATCGATCCATGCCATTGATAAGTTCTTCTTTCGCTTTCTGCTTTCACTGGTGATCGTTCTGTCTATGACAAGTTGTTCTTTAGTACCTCTACATCTTGGAAGGCACCCTTTTTGTTCCTTATGCATTATGTTCTTTGATTTGACGTGTTCATTGATCTTGTTTGCAATTATTCCGGTGAATAGCTTCCACAATGTCGGGAGACATGTTATGGGCTTGAAGTTGTCCGGAGTCGGCGGCTTGTTTTCGTCTTTTCTTATTAGTACCGTCCTGCCATTGACCAGCCATTTCGGCATCATATCTGGATTTCTAAGAAGCTCATCGTAGTACTTCGCAAGCCTGTCATGTAATTTGGTCATCTTTTTTATCCAGAAAGCTTGTACTTTATCAGGGCCTGCTGCTTTCCAATTTGCCATGCTAGCTAGTTTGTATTTTGTGTCTTCCTCAGATATTGTGATGTTATCTTGATAAGTTAGTCTTTCGCAATTTCTCTCAATTTTCGGTAGCCATTCAGCCTGTGCATTGTATTGCTTTTCGGTTTCCCATATCCCTTTCCAGTACTCCATCATGTCGTCTTTGTTTTCGACTCGGCTATTGTTTGCTGTTTCTTGGCCTCTTATTTGTCTATATGCTTTCTTTGGGTTTTGGTGAAACAACTTGTTTATTCGCATTTGTTCATTTCTATCTTCATATCTCTTCAGTCGATGACTTATAGCTATAAGTCGTTGTTTCGCATCTTCATACACTGCTTCAATGCATCTATTGTTCATATTGTATTTTCTTATCATGTAGGGAGGCAGGCTTCCATTATACTCCATAGCTGCCCTAATCTGATTAGTTTCTTTTCTAAGGTTCTTAATTTGATTTTGTAGACGCTGCTTCGAAGGAGGCGGGTGCTTCGCACGTCTCGTATCATCCATGACAATTTCTTCCGTAACTTTCGCTGCAGAGTAAATCAGTGTATTCATTATTTTTATTTTTTTTTTAGTACACGACCTAAGCACAACATTAGGTCGGGAAGATACTACTATGGCCTCGGAGTCCTACCAGGACTCACGGAGGTCAAGTATGCGCCTGAGGATGTGGGCACTTCCGAGAAGCGCTGCCTTAAGCAAGTCGGGTACATAGTGGTGTCCAGGGATTTGTGCGAGATATCCCTGCAGCTGTGTTGTATGTGCACCAAGGGCTCCCACGACGATTGGCATGACCTTTACTTTAATGTTCCACAATTTCTGTATTTCCATCTTTAGATCTTGGTATTTTTCAATCTTCTCGCGTTCCTTTTTACTTATATTGCGATCGTCTGGCACTGCTATATCGATTATAATTCCTGTTTTCTTGACCTTGTCGACGAGTAGTATGTCAGGTCTTCTTGCTGTTATTAGTCTATCAGTTCGAATCTCAAAGTCCCACAGTATTTTTATCACATCATTGTCCTCCACTGATCTCGGCTCATGCCTCCATGGTTGCTTGCTGACTTGAATGCTGTATTGTTCGCATATACTTCTGTGTATCAATTTTGCAACTTCGTTGTGGCGTCTTAGATACTCAGTTGCGGCCAATTTCGAACACGAAGTCAAGATGTGTGTCACCGTTTCATCCGCTGAATTGCACATTCTGCACTTAGGGTCTGATGATGATTTTATGATGTATGTTGCATGAGCCTTGGTGTTGAGGGCTTGGTCTTGTGCTGCTGTTATGAGTGCCTCAGTTTCGATTTTGAACTTCACTGATTTCATCCATTCATAGCATGCCGTTGTTGTTGTAACCTCTTTCATCTGTCTTTTGTATTGTCCATGAAGAGCCTTATTGTCCCATCTTAAGAGCCTGTCTTTGTTTGTCTTCTTCCTCCAATCCGCAGTAGTTTCCGACTTCGGCTTATAGAGACAGCCGCTCTTCACCACCGCCAGCAGTGGATCGTTGCTATGGGTAATGAAGTCTCTAAGGCTTCTGTCTTCTCCTTCTATAACCTCAGTGATATCTTTCAAACCCCTTCCTCCCCGAGCCCGCGGAAGGTAGAGGCGATCGACGTCTGCTCGCGGATGGAGGCCACCGTACATATTCATTAACTTTCGTGTTTTTCTATTTAGTTCTTCTAGTTCTTGTTTGGTCCACTTGATTATTCCTCCAGTGTAGCTGATGACCGGTATTGCGTACATGTTAATGGCTTGTATCTTATTGATTGCATTCAACTTTGACTTTAGTATCTTTCTTAGTCTCTTTTTGTATTCTGTACTAGCTTTCTTCTTAGCTTTGTCATCCATATTGGTCCGATACTGTGGTATGCCCAGATACTTGTATCCTTCGTTACTAACATCTGGTATGCATACTCCGTCAATTTCGACACCATTGCTGCGAGCTACTTTTCCCCGGTGGATGACAATGCGGGCACATTTATCGACTCCAAATTTCATTTTGATGTCGTTGGAGAATATATTCACGGTATTTATAAGACAGTTTATATCACTTTCTGTTCTACCTTAGAGTTTCAAGTCATCCATATATAGCAGGTGATTGATTCTTTGTCCGCCTTTTAGCACGTATGCCTGTTTGGTTTTGTGTAGTATCTCACTCAGAGGATTCATAGCCATACAGAATAGTAATGGGGAGAGCGAATCACCTTGAAAGATCCCTCTTCTGACTGTCACTTCGCCTATTGTGTCCTTCATATGTGTCAATGTCGTCTGCCAATATCCCATTGATTTCTTTACTAGCGCTTGTATAGCTCCGTCAATCTTATACATCTTCATACACTTAAGGATCCATGTGTGGGGTATTGAATCGAAAGCCTTGCGATAGTCAATCCACGCCATTGACAAGTTCGTGTTACGTTTCTTATTGTCAGATGTTATTGTCTTGTCGATGGCGAGCTGGTCTTTTGTTCCTCTGCATTTTGAACGTGCTCCTTTTTGTTCTGGATTCATGATGTTATTTGCTGTTATGTGGCCGTTTATCTTGTTGGCCAACACTCCGGATAAGAGTTTCCACATTGTTGGGAGACACGTAATAGGCCTGAAGTTATCTGGTGATGATGGCTTGTTATTGTCTTTTTGAATTAACAATGTGCGACCTTTGACTAGCCATTCAGGAAGCGTGTGGGGCTGTCGCAACAATTGATTGAAGCATCGCACGAGTCTTGGATGTAACTTCGTCAATTTCTTGATCCAGAATATCTGCACATTGTCTGGACCAGGTGCTTTCCAATTGGACATGTTAGAAAGCTTGTTCTTTATATCTTCCTCCGTAATCACTGTATCATTTTGGTCTTCTATTGTTTGGCATTTTTGCTCAATTTCATGTAGCCATTGGGCATCAGTATTGTGTTGTGCATCTACTTCCCAAATGCCTCGCCAGTAGTGCAGAAGTTGCTCTTTATCTTCAATTTGAGATTCCTCGGGCATTTGATCGCCACTGAATTGTCTATATACTTTGCGTGGATTTGCTCTGAATGCTTTATTGATTCTATATTGTTCATTTCTATCCTCGTATCTTTTAAGTCGGTGACTGACAGCTATTAGTCTTTGTTTAGCGTCTTCCAGAACTTCTTGAATACATCTTGATTGCATATGGTATTTCCGAACCATATATGCCGGGATTCTTCCGTTATTGTCCTTTGCAGCCTTTAGTCTATTTACTTCAGCTCTAAGTGTTTTGATGGTATTCTGCAATCTGCGTTTCCATGGTGGCGTACTTCCTTGACTTTTATGTACTTTTGATGTGCAGGTTTCATCAATTAACTTGGCACATGCGTATATCAATGTATTCACTTCAGAGATGCTTTCGCTTGGTACATGATCTACTACAGTATTGACTGTCTCAATCAGTTGTCGCGTCGCTTCATCATTTCTTATCTTCCGAATCGTTACTCTTTCAGTATTGTTTGCATACGCTTCCATATACTGCATAATCCTGCTCTTTATTTCTTGTTGTTCATCGGTAACCAACTGACTGTGTGCATATAATTGGTCCTGATGTAATGGCTCTTGTGATGGTGGACTTGGCAGGCTATTGTTGTCATTCACGGGTAGTACACTGTTGTTGTCCTTGGATTCATTTGTGGCAGCTCTCCGTACTCTGTCTTCGATATCTTGTATTTCAGCACTTGTCAATAGCGAATTCTTAACAATGGATCGCTTTTGGTTCATTAGTCCTTGTTCTGTGATCGTCGATAATGGCTGCACATTCTTCCATATGTCATACATTCGTCGTCTGAACCCTCTTTCATCCGGCTGGCTCTTGTAATAGCACTCCATGACTTTGTCATTATCGGTGCGTGACCACTTCCGTCTTTGGCGTTGATGTTGCTGATTCGTTCCAGTAGCCCTTCTGCTTGAACATCCTGGTCCCCCAATATCCAACGCAGGCCTTGGTAACCCGGGCGACGCCTGTTCCGGTATGGAATCGTCGTTATTAATATGCTCCATATGTGTATGGGTGTTGGGCGAGGACGAGATTATGGAGGAAACCACTTTTCCCTCCCGAATATGCACTTATGTGATTCGAGCGTCTGCAGTCTGGTTAATAATCAGCCAATGTCTGATCCACTTGCGACCTCCACGTAGCTGGATTACAGGTGCTTGCCACACACCCGGTCGGCTGTAAGGTTATAGATGATATTAGAATATAGTTATTAAGGTTCTAATCCACTTTTTAGTGACCTCCAAGTAGCTGGATTACAGGTGCTTGCCAAACACCCGGTCGAAAGTATTACTAATAAGGTTGACTGCGCAAGGAGTCGAACCTGGGCCATCCAGACCACAGGCAGACACTTATTTTTATTATTATATATTATTTATATATTAATATATATTTATATATTAATTATTATATATTATTATTATAGACATATTATTTTTATTATTATTATTATTATTATTATATCATTTGAATAACACGACAGCAAACTATTGCCTGAATGACGAATTTGGTCTGCTGCCATTCGAATATCACTTTTACCAGGCAGCAATCAATTATTGGATTAAAATAGTTTTTTGTGATGGCAATAATATCAAAAAAATGTGTTACAACCACATAAAAGAAAACTTAGTTGAAATGAAATATTCCTATACCTGGTGTTGGCGTATACAAAAACTCCTGAAACAGTTGAATTTATTATATCTTTGGCAAAATCAAAAACATTTACAGATAAGGGAGAGAAAATGCAAGTCCATTGTCAAAACGCGATTAATAGAGCACTTTAGAAATGAATGGTTGGACAGTGCTAAGAAGAGTCAAACCGGCATGGACTATTTAGAATTAACACAATTTGATTGTCAGCTGAAGAACTACTTAACTTTCAATTTCAATCAGAAAGATGTCATAACTTTGCTAAAATTTAGATGTGGAAACCATGATTTAATGGTAAGAATAGGCAGTTATAAAAGCAGATTTGCTTATGAAGATCGAATCTGCAATTTAAGCGCTGAACAAAAGGAGGAAACAATATTTCATTTCTTTTGTGAATGCACCTTATACAATGATATCAGAACACGTTTCATACCATTCTGTATTGATGCTTCTAAATACGATTTCTATGACATGATGCAGAAGCTAAATGTAGGTAATCTATTGAAGTTAACGAAATACATCAGAATGGCCAATGACATCAGAGCAATAAAGAAATCGGAAGGGTACTTGTTAGGTGATTAATATTCACATGCATCGTATTGAGAAAGATTATCGACGATCAGTCTAAATCATTTTCGTGCTGAACGAGGCGGTCCGGAGCAACGTACAATTTTGCAAGATTAAAAACGCGCGATTTTCCTCTGAATTACAGGTAAGTTTAACTTTGATAGTCATTTATTTATTTTAAAATATGTAATGATGATAAACAAGACCTTTTTCTGCTCCGGACCTCATGTTCAATAAATAATTATGATTATACTTTGCAAATCGAATAGGAAAGGAATTTACCAATCTCGATACTTAAATATAACACTAACTTCATCATGCCGTTTATGTTATTCAACTAATATCTCCTGACCATTATTAGACATTGATGCATCAAATGATGAATTACATTTGCAGGTCCTCTCCTTCCAGCGTGACTCATATTTTATTTCATCTCAGCTATCATTTCATTGTCTCATCTCGAAATTGTAAATAGATATCATCACAAATTGTCATGTGCATCATAATCTGTATCCATCCATAATTTGTAATCATCATGATAATCAACGTGTTTTCATTTTTGAAAAATAAACGTTTCTGACTTCTGACTTCTGGTTAGTATCAAAAAGGCGGGTGAAATGTGTCTTAGTTTCGGCAAGTAGTAACTTTTCAAAGATCTTTCATGGTAGAGATTGGTCTCAGATTAGCGACGTCTTTTTTTGCTTTTGGGAATCGGTGTTATTGTAAGATTCCTCCATGCAGTCGGATAAGTCCGATTATCAAAAACTGATTGAAAAATGTCAGTTTAGGGCAGAGCAATCACTTGAGCTAAATATTTGTACAATATAAACGGCATCGTTGGGTCCCAAGAAAATTGGTTTGTCGGTACTTCAATCAACAATTGAATAACTTCGACAATTTCTACATTCATATACCAATCATCGTCAATAAATTCAGTCAGGTCGGGTGATTGTGTGAAATTCCGAGTTCGATAAAGTTGATGAGCAATGTGCAATCTACAGTACGTTGTCACCAAATTATCAGCTGACGGATGGCTTTTTTCACTGACAATAACAGAGATTACAATAAATTGATCGATTGGAATCACTATGAGAATCACTAGGAGAATGAAATATATTGAATCATTATGCAGAGCACACGATGAATAATAGCCAGTGACGAATATATTATGCCGAATATGATGTGAAGAGCAGAGAGTGCACAGATATCGGAAATGCAGTAGCTATAAATAGACCTGCAACGGACACTGGGGAAATCAAGAAATGAAGCACCAAGAAATTCACGACAATGAGTGGCAATCATCAACCAAACACCATCAGATGAAAGAAAATCAAATTCCAAACGAACGCCACATAAACGGCGTAAATCAGATGCTCTCCGTTAATGACCACACCAATACGATCAAACTGATATAAAATTTATTGCTCAACCACTGAGTATAGGCAGTTAAATATCCGTGTAAGAATAACGGCTGAACCGCAATATCAGCGCACAACCTTCGTCATAGAACTGCGCCTGTGATTGATGGTTGAGGGAAGCATGCCTGAATAGGGAAAGCGTTTTTGTCTTTAGGTCTTCCTTTGGAATATTCTGTGATTAGTTAATCTTCACATGCATGCCTTGAAATCGACGGCCCAGGAAATCATCGCATACTCATTGGAGACATTAAGTCATTTGAGAGAACAGCGGTCTTAGCAAGAGACATGAATGAAAATGACCCGATATCGCCTTACACAGTTCACATTATTCGACGCTCTCTAACTTGCAACACGACTGTCACAATAACTTAAACTTCATCAGCACGTCTGAAACAACACACGTTTACTGACTTCTGTCAACATGACATCACATTATTAACTATCAAATCAACGGCACAGATAAAAACATTATTTATGAAGAATGTATTATTGTAAATAATTGAAATAGTGGCTTTATTACTTGCGGTATGTCTACTAGATCTAATTGATCCTTGAATTCAAAACATTAATGATTAATTAATTAGTACTGGCATTCTTAGTTGCAATTCAAATCATAGATTAAAAAGCAGTCATTCCAAACAGCAACATTTAAAACAAGAACGAAAGGTCTGCATGATGTTGATTTACAAAGAACAAGTGAAGCGGGCACACATACTGAGATCATTGCTCGCGAGTTGAACGGGTCATTTTGCCGCAGACGTAGCATCGTCGAGCACTTCCATGTGAATGATGGACACTTGATGACATTAGGATGCCTTCATCTATGAATTTAGTCGCAAGGGAAGCATTTCGAACTATTTTTTCTTGACTTTCGGCTGTTGAAGACGACTTTTGACAAGATTGTCAGTGAGGGACAAAAAGATTCTTCAAAAATTGCTTTTGTTCCGTCTATATCCGTTTTTCTTCATAATAATACGTGCATTATTGCTTGCCACATCGATGAGATGTTAAAAAAGAAGAGGCCATTGATTTGCTTTTCTTTGAGATTTTCGTCAAACATGACAACACCACCTTTCAAGCAATTGTAGTCGGATATGAGAGATTGCTTTTCATTTTATCATTCGCAACGTCGGAGCATGTATGCGAGGAGCTCATAAGAATACGGTAACTTGTTTGTTTCTCTTTGCTTGATAGCAAACTACCACAATTTGCATACAATGATCAAGGATATAATGACTCTCTAAGCAAGACTTCCTCTGACGGAGAATCCTTTCTATACCTTCGAATGGTGTCAACTAAAGCTAGATTCTTTTGAAAGAGAGTAAAGCAATTGTCTGTACAGACATTTCGTCCGCTTCCAAACAAAGGAACGCACAAATCGGTCACAACATCAAAAGCAAGAGCAAGGCATGATTCACATAATCACAATTATGAAGCATTTGTGATTCTATCGAATTGTATTCGCCCATGAATAACCCGGCCGCGCGAACATTGAGAAACTTCAAAAATTAATTGCCTCATGTCTCATGTAACTGTTCCCGAAGAGCCATGAATGTGTGCTACTGTAGACTACAAGAAATTCAAAAGTGGAATTGTGATGCTAAGTGCTTTTATGTGAGAGAAACATGGGTCGATCACCTAGAGGTCAAAGGGCCTATCGTAGGTTACACAACTCACGAGGGAAAATGTCAATATTCTCCTCGCTGTGGATGATACCCAAGTAGTTCACTGGAAAAGCGTTGTTGGAAGTTGTAAGGAAGGATTTGTTGATTTCTTCACCGAGTTGAGTACGCAACTATTTACTTGGACAATGCACCCTCTCACAGAAAAGTTTCAAACTTCATCAATGTTCGACAAAATCATATCATCAAGCGTTTTGATGCAGCTTACAGTCCTGAACTCAATCCCGTGGGGGGTTGCTTCAATGTAATCAAATCATTTATTAAATCACAAGTGCGAGGTTCTGATCCTCAAAACGACTTCGCAGCTGCTTCATCAGAAGGAAAAACTCTGGTGAGATATAGAGAGGAGAAGCTGGTGAGCTTGGTTGAGCCTGCAATTAATAATATCACACGGGAACATTTAAGAAATTTCTATCGACATGTGGATCAATGGATTTTGAAAGCAACAAATTCCATTCCATTTACTGGTCAGTCGTGGTTCTTGTGAGAACTCGTGTATGACGGTGCTAATTTCTACTTTTAATCGTTTGTTTAAGTCTTTCGTTAGAAAGTTATGAAGTTTTAATTTCTGAGTTTGAAAATATTCAATTACAAGCAATCAGTTCGTTTTTTATTCTGACCTTCATAATTATGGTGGGTTATGCGATAAATCATATGAATTCGAACAATCAAGTCTGTGTAAAATAATTTGTTATTTCAATTCCTAATGATCCCGCAAGACTTGATAGAAAGCCTCAAGCTAATTTCACTAATGTAGATTCATTAGTACTTGACTTTTTATTGTCTTATACCTGATGATGATCGAGGTTTGAATGATCTAAAGAATGCTACATAAATTGCTGCTAAAAACATGAATCAATGTCTGCACATGTAACTGAAAAATATAAATGAGGTGAAAATAAGAATGGGTGAGTGACAAGCGATGTCTTGCTGTTCAATTTATGATAAGGTACAATAAACTATTACATGAAATATGAATATTTTGTGTATATAATTTCATAATAAAATGAAAACAAGTTATGCCATTTTGGGAGCGCACTTTTGCCAATTTGGTGTTCCCACTGTGCCAATTTGGTGTTCTCATTGTGCCAATTTGGTGGCGCACTTTTGCCAATTTGGTGGTAAAATGGTATAAAACTCTTTGGGTTGGAAAGCAGAGTACACTGTACTTCATTCGCACTCATTTCAGTGCTCATTAAATTAATTGCATAGTAGTAGCACCCTCTACTAATAAAGCGACAATTCTTAAGCAATAGTTCCAGTCGTCTTGCATGCTACGGAGCGTCGAATAACGCAATACTGCATTTTTTGTGCAACTACGAATTATCTCGCGTTTGACTTGCTCCATAACTAAAGAGAATGATAGTTGTACATTTTTGTGATGCACTAATTTTGGTAGGCTGATTACAATGTCTCTGTTGAGATTAGGTTTATTCTTTATAAGACGGAAGGTTGGCTTCGCATCTATGGCGCTTGTCATTTGATGGAAGTCATAAAACCACCGCAAATACTCTACACTATTTTTTACAAAGTCCCAAATGAGTTCTGGAAAGAGTGCTGAGCCTCAGTACTAACTACGTCTAAGAAATTAGTCCAACATTCCAGTAGTCCCAGATTTGGAAAATATTAGCACTCATTTTAGAACTCTTTGGGTTGGAAGGCACCGTACTTAATTCGAACTCATTAAATGAGGTACATAGGAGTAGCATGTCCACTACATGCTGACAGCAGAAGTAAAGAACATCGAGCAGGCCAACACGACCAGTGACAAAGAGACGGCCATGTGAAATGTAATAAGTGATGGCATGGCAATGCAGTGACGCACCCCGGATCAGTGCTCCATACTATTATCCTACACTTGTATGCCCTTCTCTTTAAGTGATTCATTGCTATATTGGCATTTCATCATATTAGTACTTGGTAAGCATTTTAGTCAGGGTTGGCTTTTTTGCCGGCTAAAACTGGTTTTTGCCACTAAGTGGTAATAACCTGGTAAAAACCGGCTAAAACTAAAATTCCGAAAAATCAGTCTATTTCTTCACGAAATGATCGACAGCAAGTTGGGGGTTAAGTATTATGGTGCATGCGGGTTTGCAGTTTGCAACTTTTATCTTCCAAAACATGACATTCATGCTGTGATGGAATCACATGATATGTTTTTATAACGAACGACAAACGATGTTGCCTTTCTTTACGATTGCTCTGCCCTTTTCTTGTGATTTAAGAGCAAATGTAGGCTTCGGCACCATTTTGGCTCTTTGCTTCATGTAACAGAAGTTGTTAGATACTCCCAGAATTATCATCAAATGAATGAAAAAATGAAACAAAATGTATGAATATAATTGGTTTATTCTCATACGATGATGAAAGTCATCCCAGTAGCCATTTATAGTAGAATATAATGCTTACTAATTTAAATTATTAGTTAAAGTAGTCCTAAGGAGGACTGATGGCGTTCTCCAATCCGCAAGTGTACAAAAGCAATGCTACTGTAACCATTGGATTAATCAGTTCTTAAAAGAACTCAATGTAGCTTTCTCGTGGCAACGAATTAAAATTGATCAGCTTTGGCCCAATATCTGGCAAAAATGGAAATGTTAAGACTTGTAATACTACTCATTCTTGCTGTTAATATACTAATACCATAGATTCCAAACACTACCGTATACACGTTCAAAACAGACGTCTAATATACTGTACCGACTACAGATGCTGATAGTGGAAATAGAATAAGACAATGGTCACCATAGGTTAAGGAAATTAGAAATGGATATTATAAAACAACAGGAAACCGATGAATAAAAATTGGAAAAGTGGAGGTAAAATATGGAAATACAACGATGCTACTACACTGATTACAAGTGAACTATATCTGACACTACTCGAAGTGGATAATGGTAAGAGTGGATAAGTGGAAAGTGGATAATGGAGGTAAACAATAGAACTACAATGACACTCTACTACACCGAAAGCAATGAAACTATACACACTATACCTAAGACTACACATGGAAAATACTATTTCTTCACTTGAATTTGTTATCGCCAGTTTCTTCATCCGTCTATAGTACTTTATGTAATTCCACATTTCTTCATTTGAATTACAATACATCGACCACTACTTCAGTTACCGATTAAGGGATATAAAACATAATACTGTGCAGTCCGTCAGTCATCAGCAGGTACTCGTCTAGTTGTGTTTCGACCCCTAACCTGAACACTCAAACCCAGACGAGCGGGGTCCCACACATAGTGGCTGACAAAATACTGAATAGGTAATGATATGTCTTGAAAGATATGTCACAAAGATAAATCAGACATAATTCAATTGTTGCGTTTCCCACATGTAAACAAATCCTGTCATTAAATTCATCCCATCAATAAGTAGAGTATGCTTTTTGCGATCCTCACATGTAAACAAATCCTGTACATCAATATTTGCCTTTTCGATTCCCACAAGTAAACAGATCCTGTTCATCCTCGAATCCCATAAAGATGTAATCGCTGTGTGATAAATATGTAATCCGCCTTTACACAAACTTCGCCTCATACATCAAGACTTAACAATGGGAGCTCTCTCATCTCCCGTAAGCCACGCTAAGCGCTCTGTATTCACTCTTCACCGCCCCCCATATGATGGCTACCAGGCATTGTTAGTCGTTTATTCACCTATGTAACAAGGCATTAAGGAAAATGTCAGTCGTTTGTTGGTCGCGTGCCTCATTGAAATTCACAGAGTGAAGTGAATTGTCGAGCCGAGAAAAGACCATATTTGTGAAGAGATTCATTATGCCTTGTGAGAGCCTTTTCTGTGTAACTCATCAAGTCATGCTGAGAATAACCTCTAGATTTCATGATATTTAGTGTCTTGTTAGTTTTGTGTAGGCTACAGCGTCTTGTAACTTCGAGCATATTCTACAATATCTGACTACCTGCGACGCGAAAACATGAAGGGCCATCTGTAATGGGATCATGCTCTCCGGAAAAGTCAGTTCAGTTACACCACAGAGAAAGAGAAGTCATCTACCTTGTGATATACTGAAGTTCTCAAGCTGTTCTGTGAGATTTGTATTTTCACATCAAGGTAAACTACCTCTTTATTGTTATCACCATTTCTCTCCGCCAACAAGTCAGGTGGATAAATTCTTTGAATCAACGAATTAAAGTGTTTATAATTGACAACACATATATCGTCTATGTATCTTGATGTAGGTGATAACAAGCGTGCTAAATGATATTTCTTAGTTTTTATCAAATTTTGCATAAAAACATATTCGCAGTGTAAGAGGAATAGGTCAGCTAGGAGTGGACTAGAATTTCCTCCCATTGGAATGCCTTTAATCTGCCTGAAAACTAAATTACCGAATGTGACGTAGGTCTGTGATAATAGGAAATGTATGGCTTCTTTTAACTTCTGTTTATCAAAACAGTGATAACCACTATATTTTTTCATTGAGCAAAAGGACTTATCATATCCAATGCAAATAAATTTTCTATTTGAGGAATTAAACACCAAATCCATAATAGCGAATATGTGATCTTCAATCAATTTTTGATCAAGATTCGTATATTAAGGTTGAAAAATCGAAAACTTGCAATGAATGAACTTGTGTCGAATTTAATCTGTGTAGAAATTCCTTGTGTGGACTTTATACTCCAGAAGCAATCGAAACCGCTGTATCTCTTAATTGCCATACAATATCTCTGAAAATTGTCACTCAATAGACTTAAGGATGAATTTACTTTGATGGAAAGCTTTTTCGATGTGGCATTGTCGTGCTCCTGCTATGAATCTAAATTTTGCATGGAGTTTTGTGAAATTTTGGAAATCCAATATAATTTTGGTAATTTTCTGTCTTTTTCACAGACAGATAGTTTAAACTCGCTTTTCATAATTGTTGTGTGTTGTTCAATTACATTCTGCGCTAAAATTTGCTCTGCACCATAGGTAGCATTACCCGATATGTTCGACGTGGAAATATCAATTCCCAACTCGGATAAGAGAATTTGGAGATAAAACTTTTTGCAAATGAAGGCATAATTATTAGATGCTTTATCAACTGGCGTAATTATGACGTCATTCTGCAATTCTTTCAGATTTTTACCCATTTTGACATTAATCTTGTGTCGATTACTGTGTGCGCGAAATCTATTCGAGGATTTCTTGGCAAGATATATTCGATCTTTAATCAGTGCCATGATTCTTGATTTCCACGCTGAGAATAAAGTAGCCTCAAGCTTCTCTTTCTTACTTATTTTTGTAATATGCTCATCTAATGAATTACTAATTTGAGTTGTTATGGCACTCCAACTAAGGCTTTTGGGGATTCTGTGTTTGGTACCAAAACTGAAGAGTTGACGTAAGTCTTCATCATCCACAATATCCAGATCACCCGTTATTACGTGACCATAATGTGGGTAAACAAAAGATTGCTCTTGCTACATGAGCATGGATTGTTCATGATGTGCATCACATCCTGAAACTTTAGGTTATTCAAAAAACGCCCATAATTGCAAAACTTCAATGCAGTGGGTTTATCTAATTTATAGAATATTTTCGGTGGATAACGTTCTTGAATTGTGCTTGGAATTAGCTTGCACATACTGTGATCGCAGAATATAGACATGAGATTGAGTGAGTCTATTGCCTGAGATTCGAACGGGATGATTATGGTTGCTCGTTCTTTCACATTTTTGTTCTCCGAGTCTAGGTTAAGTTTATTTTGAATGTATGCTGTTAGTACAAATGTCATCATGTTTGCCTCATCCCTTGTCTTGCCTAGAATGGCTCTTAGCATAGTTTTAGGGAGAGATTTTAGAAGATGATAAAACCTTGACATCCTACGCGTCTCAAAAAGAATCTTGTAATTCTTGATAGGTATTGTCAAGTTCCATAATACCTGAGCTTTTTCTACCCGATTTTCTTATTCCATGACTCCTTTTTCGTCTGCTAATCGGATAACTAAAAAATTGATCATTGGATATGGACTGCTGAGATACCATCCACCTCCCAAAACTCTATCATTCAAACCCAAGGGGTATAAGGTATTGAGCATCTTGATATGCATGTCTTCCTTGCGGTTGAGCTCTCTGTTTATCTCTTCCGGTGATATGTATATATTGTCATCAACATGATCAATAATTTGCAATTCAACATCAGTCCAAGAATGATGATCTTGCTTAAAGTGATTGCTAAGATATGTGTTTAAGTGACCTTTTAATACTGAATGACGATGACCATTTAATCTACAATGTAGCGATTGCTTTGTCTTGTCCTACATATTGCATTCCACATCTGCTACATGATATAAGATAAATAACATTTCTACTTTTACAAGTAAAAACACCTGGCTGATCAAAGATAAACCGGTTGCCTGTACTGAAACTTTCGTAGCAATTTTCGGTATTCAAAGATTTACAGCAAAGACATCTATTGCTACCACAAAATCTAATGTTTTCCAAAGAAGAGGGCGCTATCCACTCCTTCGCATTAACGCTGAACACTTTTCGTACCATATAAAACCATGAGAAAATTTGCCAGAGCCTCGAAAAGAGCGAGGAATTTGCCGAGGTTGGACTTTCAAATTCCTGCTATCTATTGGCATTTGCGTCCTAAGTGACTATGTATGATAATTATTAAGATGTGGGACAAATTAGGCATTTCGCCAGCTAGCAGAGGTCCAGTAGCGGGGTCGTGACACCACCTGCATCTGAAGACATACTATCCAAGTAATTCTCATACGATGATGAAAGTCATCCCAGTAGCCATTTATAATAGAATATAATGCTTACTAATTTAAATTATTAGTTAAAGTAGTCCTAAGGAGGACTGATGGCGTTCTCCAATCCGCAAGTGTACAAAGGCAATGCTACTGTAACCATTGGATTAATCAGTTCTTAAAAGAACTCAATGTAGCTTTTCTCGTGGCAACGAATTAAAATTGATCAGCTTTGGCCCAATATTGGCAAAAATGGAAATGTTAAGACTTGTAATACTACTCATTCTTGCTATTAATATACTAATACTTTTGGAGGTTTTACATAGATTCCAAACACTATAACTCTACCGTATACACGTTCAAAACAGACGTCTAATATACTGTACCGACTACAGATGCTGATAGTGGAAATAGAATAAGACAATGGTCACCATAGGTTAAGGAAATTAGAAATGGATATTATAAAACAACAGGAAACCGATGAATAAAAATTGGAAAAGTGGAGGTAAAATATGGAAATACAACGATGCTACTAAGTAGTTTATAGTGTGACATCCGGCGCGACGCTTCGCTTCGCTTTGCTTCGCTTCGCTTGCGCCGGATGTCACACTTTTGCGGGTTTTTTCAAAAAATCAAAATTTCAAAAATTTAGGTAGACTTCAAATTTCACGTGGCCGAAGGCCGAAGGGCGAAAATTTAAGCGTTTTTAAAAATACCCAATTTTGCAAATTTTTCAAAATCTTAAAATTTGAGAATTACAATTTTCACCCCCGCTTAAATCATGACCGTTGCAGGACACCGAAAAAATCATAAAAGTTAAGAATCTCAAAATTTGTGAATTACAATCGGCGAAGCCCTAGAACCTTCGGTTCGATTTTCATTGCTTAAATCATGACCGTTCCAGGTCATGTAAAACCGGACACCGAAAATCATAAAAGTTGAGAATTTCAAATTCATCTATTGCTACCACAAAATCTAATGTTTTCCCAAAAGTAGAGGGCGCTATCCATCCTTCGATTAACGCTGAACACTTTTTCGTACCATATTAAACCATGAGAAATTTGCCAGAGCCTCGAAAAGAGCGAGGAATTTGCCGAGGTTGGACTTTCAAATTCCTGCTATCTATTGGCATTTGCGCCTAAGTGACTATGTATGATAATTATTAAGATGTGGGACAAATTAGGCATTTCGCCAGCTAGCAGAGGTCCAGTAGCGGGGTCGTGAAACCACCTGCATCTGAAGACATACTATCCAAGTAATTCTCATACGATGATGAAAGTCATCCCAGTAGGCCATTTATAATAGAATATAATGCTTACTAATTTAAATTATTAGTTAAAGTAGTCCCTAAGGAGGACTGATGGCGTTCTCCAATCCGCAAGTGTACAAAGGCAATGCTACTGTAACCATTGGATTAATCAGTTCTTAAAAGAACTCAATGTAGCTTTCTCGTGGCAACGAATTAAAATTGATCAGCTTTGGCCCAATATCTGGCAAAAATGGAAATGTTAAGACTTGTAATACTACTCATTCTTGCTATTAATATACTAATACCATAGATTCCAAACACTACCGTATACACGTTCAAAACAGACGTCTAATATACTGTACCGACTACAGATGCTGATAGTGGAAATAGAATAAGACAATGGTCACCATAGGTTAAGGAAATTAGAAATGGATATTATAAAACAACAGGACACCGATGACTAACAATTGGAAAAGTGGAGGTAAAATATGGAAATACAACGATGCTACTAAGTAGTTTATAGTGTGACATCCGGCGCGACGCTTCGCTTCGCTTTGCTTCGCTTCGCTTGCGCCGGATGTCACACTTTTGCGGGTTTTTTCAAAAAATCAAAATTTCAAAAATTTAGGTAGACTTCAAATTTCACGTGGCCGAAGGCCCGAAGGGCGAAAATTAAGCGTTTTTTAATAAATAACCCAATTTTGCAAATTTTTCAAAATCTTAAAATTTGA
>CAJQUW010010564.1:0-24581 GCA_907163375.1 Prostheceraeus crozeri
TGCTTTGAGCTTCAAGAACGCATCCACCGATAAGGAGCTCTCAAAGGTACAGTAGAAACTTGGTGGAACGCTTCTGATTGCCTCATCTTGCCGAAGCGTGAAGTGAGTCGCCGAACTCTACAATATATTGCCCCGATCAGTGCAACTCTGTCAGCTCCTTCACGCACCATCTGACAGCTAAGTGATTGGCTATTCCACAGCAAAGGGGGATGCAGTTTCACTGAATAGTAATGACTCCGTCAAATTCTGAAGTTGTCTTAAGCATGAAGACGATGCATACTCGTAAATAGCGGTTAATACCGACACTGCTGTCGATAGGTAACAAATAGCATTTTTCAACAAGATAATGACTAAATAGCCAGTATTTTGTCATTACTGTTTACTGTCTCACAGAATATTGCCTTCACAAGGTAATTATCAAGGTATATTCAGACCATGTGTGGAAAATGTCGAGTAATGTCGACAGTTAGAAACAGTTTTAAGTCTCTCAGTTACCTCGGTTTTGATATGAACTACGATATCCAAAAAATCTCTTCTAACTCACTTCTTCATCACTATCTATCCATCGATTTAATTTCTGATTTTAGGTGAGAGGTAGGCCTATGGTGATATCCTCATAATATCAACATATTTCAGGGCATTATCGGCATTCCCCTACAGAATCGTCAAAAAATGCCAAGTAAAATAAACTAAAGCTATCATATAAAACGAAATTTCACACATCTCTTATAGATTTCTGAAAATGCAAAACTTCATTACTTTCCGCTGCGTTACACGTTTTCGTTACATGCATGAAAAATGTGGGGAGTTATTCATCTTTGACGAAGATGGATGTCTATTTAGCCTGCTTTCTGATGCGAAATTTCACCTTTTCAGACAATCGAAGAAGCAACGAATGTGCAAAATTTTGTTTCAAATAATCTATTGTCTTTAATTCATTTTACTTGGCCTTTTTTGAAGCTTCTTTTTGGAACTGTCGATTTTACCCGACAGTGTCGATATTATATGAATATCATTACAGTTTACACACCTTGCATTTCACCTAGAATCATAAACTAATAAATTCGAGTAAGAAGAGATTACTTGGATATCACAGTTCATATCAAAATCAAGAGATGCAACCGTAAGTCCGAAAACTAATTTACTGTCGATAATACCTGATTTCATCCTAGCGTTCTGTTAATAGCAATAGGACAAGAAGCTGTCGATATTACTTCGAGATGACTTCTGCCTTCACTCGCATTCCTTTTGTACCGTCGGCATAGCCTAGTGAAGAAGGTGCGAGCTCGTCTCCACCGCGGACTTCGGTTCGATTCCTAGGTCAGGCGAGTGCGGTCGGGGAATCAAGGGTGTTGGTATCTTTAATTGACTTAATAGCTGTCATTCTCTTTAGATAGTCAATCTACTGCGACAGACCTTTGTTGTCAGTGAGAAGATCATTTTTAAGACGCAGAACGCAGTAGGCTACATAGGAAATTGGATTTTATTAATAAATACAGAATTTCATGTCATAAAATCTTTTATCACTCTCAGAGGATAAAAAGTTCAACATAAATGCTGACGCATTCATTGCATTGTTCACAAGATATGCTAGTTCGACTACAGACGGTTTTCACTTGAATGATATGCACAGAGAATGATTGTCAGGGAAATCTCCCCTCCTGTAGACAAATCGAATCCATTCTTGAGTGAGATTCATTCCAATTGAGGATCATCTGCCAATCCCTGCAAGAGAGAAGGTCAAATACAGGGAGGAGAAGCTGCTATCAGCGGACAAGACAGAAACAAGAGCGGACAATACTGCATATCCATATGGAAGCATCCAGCCCAATTTATGTCCCATTCGATATTCGAACTATTTGTTGGGTTTGAATAAACTTCGATCAGAAGAAGATATTTTAACTTTTAGTCCTTTATCTTTGTCCTCAAGATAGAAACACTACTTTTTCTAGAGTTTACACCCCTATGCGCGTTCTAAGCTCACATGATAGCATGTGAGCGCAGCTCTGTGTGTGCCTCAGTAGATCCTAGGTTTGGGTGCGCACTCATTTACTGCAGAGCTGCTTCTACCGAAATAGTATCTGTAGAAGAGACTGAGTGAAGCAACATCATGCCGTCTGCAAAGGAAAATAGGCTACAACTCTCTTGCAAGTTTCTCACCCATAAGAACTTTCCTTGAATTAAAATGTCCCCGAACCTGCACACATGATTTCCTAAATTTAGCTCTTTAGACGACGATATTTTGTTCATCGACATGATATTCATCACATCCTCAAAATTCAAATGTTCAATCCTTAAAGGCGTTGTACCGATTGCTGCAGCACTCTCAGAAATTTTAAATCCAAAACCTGTGCATCTAGCTTTGATATAGCTACACATACCTTGCAATGTTCAGCCTCTCAGATATTGCAGGGAACCCCAAATGGTAACGCTGCGCTATGCATAGGGTACCCTGGACATGATAATCGGCAATTGAGATGTCTATAACCGCCTCACAGCACTCAAATTTATATATCTTCATCATACGAACCCAGCAGCTATTATCGTTTATTATCATTTATCATTTATGTGCTGAGTGAGTTATGAATAAAGTGAATCCATGAAAAGCCTTGTAACAACCTAAGCAGCTTGTGAAGTCATTGGTGAAGCCAGAAGAGCACTGTGCATGGATTTCTAACTGCAGTCATTTCAGCGCGTTTGGCATAAATTATATCGACACGAAATCGATGAAAACAATAACACTTTTCAGTGGGAAATACAATATATCTCATACTAAGCATAATAGTGTACAGAGGATCACAAGTTTTCAGAATAATAAGTATTAGATCGGATATACTATTAAAACAAAGATCTTCACGAAAATATGGAAAATATTGTGAAAACACTGAAAACAGGAGAATACAACAAGAAAATAGGAGGTCTATCAGTTCTTTCTTTATGAAGCTAGGAATTGGACACGTTATAAAAAAAGTTTGTGATTAAAAGCAAAATCAGGAAAGGATCACTAAAAAGGATATACAAAAGCAATAGGCAAACAGATAACTAAACTGAGGCTTGTAGGAAACAATACAACAACACAACTCTTCAATCATACAAAGACAATGTAAGTGAATTCAAGGCTCATTCATGGTCTGACATAGCAAAGATCGAAGTGAATATATGTACACTGTGGACTGAACACGACTGATTAGTGGATCCAGTGGAAATAACACTAAAACTATTGTCAAGACGGTTCAGGAATGTATCAGAGCTCAGATGAGGCCTCTTGAAGGTGACCGCTGAGTTCAAACGCGGATCAACGGCTAAACATAAAGCGAAGTGCCAAGTTAACTCAATTGATGGACATTCAAATTGAAATGTATTTGAGGCTGAAAACACCGCCGATAAATTAAGTTCTTAGGGCGAAAAGATGATAAATTGTCAACAAGAAGTACAGCTGAAATTTGTACATACAGCACTCCTTGAAGAAATGATTATAAAAGCATGCTACTGTAAAATGTCTAAAACAGTAGTGACAAAACTCTTCCAAATATGAACGTAGGTAAGAACTTGATGACAAGAAGCGAGTTGTATCAGTCCTTGGATAAACCCTCACTTCATTATGCTATTCATTTACAGACCAGCGATTCATTCTGCCCTCCACGTTACAGCAAGACTTTTTATATTGACCAGACTAGATCACTCCATTCTTTGATATCATGACGCCACCACCTTTATGGTCCACGTGACGTCTTCGTGAACTAACGACTTTAATAAACAGGTGATATTAGAGAGAGAATCATTTCATGTACACAGGGTTCGCAAGCTGAGCAATTTTCCAGGAGGTTTCGGACGAATTTCAAGGATGACAAAGACTGAACGTTTCAAATTTTAAGTAAATCGCTAAAGATAGCCTCATATATGCTGTTCATCACATGCAAATGTTAGGCCCTCAATTATCATCGAAATTGACGTCTTCGCAACGGATGATCGAGTGAGACGGAATGTCAGATTTTGGAGCAAGATTAGAAATTTTCCTTATTCACAAGTATTCTTCTCGGAGTTACGCTTCTTCTTACGTAATTTCTTGAAAGAGGTCAACAAACCTGCAGAATTGATCTGAGGAGGGGAACGACACCAAATGAGCCCTTGTCAGTCAGGATCAGTCTCTCAAATGACACCACAATACTTCAACGTCTACTGTTTCATCTGGACAATTTTATAGGAGGTTTCCAGGAAATTCAGAATGCGGGTGAGCCCTGTGTGCATCACTGGTCATTTGAGGGTTTCATGAGGTACCAGGTTTTTGAGGATGAATAGCTAGGGGCAGTCAGAGTCTTTCTGAAGACTTCTTATCTCACTGAGGCAGACAGAAGCCTCCTCGAAGGTCATGGCAATGAATTCACTTCATCGTCTGATGATTCATTCAACATTCAAAACCGGTTTCCAACAACACTGAGAGATGTTAAAACAAGGATTGCAGGAAAGGAAAGCAAATTTACCTCTTCGTCAAGGACATTTCTGTTCTCTTGCTGAAATGAATGAAACAACAAATTCATCAACAATGAATCAAATGTTCAGTAGATCAACACACAGGTCGGAAATCAACGCTGTCGAAGTCTAGAGAGGACATAGAGGTCGGAAATCAACGCTGTCGAAGTCTAGAGAGGACATAGAGGTCGGAAATCAACGCTGTCGAAGTCTAGAGAGGACATAGAGGTCGGAAATCAACGCTGTCGAAGTCTAGAGAGGACATAGAGGTCGGAAATCAACGCTGTCGAAGTCTAGAGAGGACATAGAGGTCGGAAATCAACGCTGTCGAAGTCTAGAGAGGACATAGAGGTCGGAAATCAACGCTGTCGAAGTCTAGAGAGGACATAGAGGTCAGAAATCAACGCTGTCGAAGTCTGGAGAGGACATAGAGGTCGGAAATCAGCGCTGTCGAAGTCTAGAGAGGACATAGAGGTCGGAAATCAACGCTGTCGAAGTCTAGAGAGGACATAGAGGTCGGAAATCAACGCTGTCGAAGTCTGGAGAGGACATAGAGGTCGGAAATCAGCGCTGTCGAAGTCTGGAGAGGACATAGAGGTCAGAAATCAACGCTGTCGAAGTCTAGAGAGGACATAGAGGTCGGAAATCAACGCTGTCGAAGTCTAGAGAGGACATAGAGGTCGGAAATCAACGCTGTCGAAGTCTAGAGAGGACATAGAGGTCGGAAATCAACGCTGTCGAAGTCTAGAGAGGACATAGAGGTCAGAAATCAACGCTGTCGAAGTCTAGAGAGGACATAGAGGTCAGAAATCAACGCTGTCGAAGTCTGGAGAGGACATAGAGGTCGGAAATCAGCGCTGTCGAAGTCTAGAGAGGACATAGAGGTCGGAAATAAATGCTATGGAAGTCTGGAGAGGACATAGAGGTCAGAAATCAACGCTGTCGAAGTCTAGAGAGGACATAGAGGTCAGAAATCAACGCTGTCGAAGTCTGGAGAGGACATAGAGGTCGGAAATCAGCGCTGTCGAAGTCTAGAGAGGACATAGAGGTCGGAAATAAATGCTATGGAAGTCTGGAGAGGACATAGAGGTCGGAAATAAATGCTATGGAAGTCTGGAGAGGACATAGAGGTCGGAAATCAACGCTGTCGAAGTCTAGAGAGGACATAGAGGTCGGAAATAAATGCTATGGAAGTCTGGAGAGGACATAGAGGTCGGAAATCAACACTGGAAGTTTAGAGAGGACATAGAGGTCGGAAATTAACGCTGTCGAAGTCTAGAGAGGACATAGAGGTCGGAAATAAATGCTATGGAAGTCTGGAGAGGATATAGAGGTCGGAAATCAACGCTGTCGAAGTCTAGAGAGGACATAGAGGTCGGAAATCAGCGCTGTCGAAGTCTAGAGAGGACATAGAGGTCGGAAATAAATGCTATGGAAGTCTGGAGAGGACATAGAGGTCGGAAATCAATGCTATGGAAGTCTGGAGAGGACATAGAGGTCGGAAATCAACACTGGAAGTTTAGAGAGGAGAGAGGACGTGGAGGTCGGAAATCAGTGCTATTGAAGGAAAAATGTCTCATCAATGATATACGACCTGAATCGTTAGTTCAATCCCCTCTCGGTAGTAAAACTGTGTAAAATGAGATATTCAACTCACCATTGTTGTCTCCATCGCTGCCAATCTGGTTGTTGTTCGGCACAGTTCCCGTTCCCTACTTGTCAATTTGGTTTTGAGCGTAGAAATTTCATAATCCTTCCTCTTTTCTCGTTCTTTCATTCGCTGCTTTCGTTGCTGTTCCTGTGGAAATGCAGTGGCATGTTGATATTCGTGAAGGCAGTCGGCGACTACTCGAAGCTGTCGAGTCAAACTACTAGTGAATACTTCACCTCATATCAGCACTCGAGATTGATTAGCAGGATAAGAAGGTAAGCTTCGATTCTGTCGTTCGACAGCCAAAACAATCCTGTCAACATTCGCGGCTCAAATTGCGATCGCAAAAATAATCATGAGCGACAATGTATAAAACAGTTGAAGACATCACACAGGGTCTATGTAAACAGTTCGCTTCATAAAACAAGTTCATGCCTCATTGAAAAGAAGCACGCGAATGTAAGTTTGGATAAAGGCTACACAGCATTATGTACTATTTATGAAACTTCGAAGAGCGAAGCTAACCTAAAAATGCAACCACCTAATCCCGTGTGACCGAATTCACACTGCTATTTTCGTTAGCTACGACATCGACGGTACTTTGTAAATACCACCGCCTACTAAATCCTTTCCATGATGTCCGCTATAAAAACAATCGGCGAAGGGCCTCGAAACCAAGACAATGTTTCATTAAATCCACACTTCGTCTTGTGCTCATTTCTGATTGACAATCAAATAAGACAGGCTGCTTTATCTCTATCACAAGGTCGCTGCACCTGGGATTTAGCCAAGGCCTCCCAAGACACGCAGAGAACACTCTGACACAAGGTCGCTGCACCAGGGATTGAACCCAGGTCTCCCAGGACACACAGAGAACACTCTATCACAAGGTCGCTGCACCGCGGATTGAACCCAGGTCTCCCAAGACACGCAGAGAACATTCTGCCACAAGGTCGCTGCACCGGGGATTGAACCCAGGTCTCCCAAGACACGCAGAGAACATTCTGCCACAAGGTCGCTGCAACGGGGATTGAACCCAGGTCTCCCAAGACACGCAGAGAACATTCTGCCACAAGGTCGCTGCACCAGGGATTGAACCCAGGTCTCCCAAGACACGCAGAGAACATTCTGCCACAAGGTCGCTGCAACGTGGATTTAGCCAAGGTCTCCCAGGACACGCAGAGAACACTGCCACAAGGCCGCTGCAACGGGGATTGAACCCAAGATCTCCCAGGACACGCAGAGAACACTGCCACAAGGTCAATGCACCGGGGACTGAACCCAGGTCTCCCAGGACACGCAGAGAACATTCTGCCACAAGGCCGCTGCACCGGGGATTTAGCCCAGGTCTCCCAAGACACGCAGAGAACACTGCCACAAGGCCGCTGCAACGGGGATTGAACCCAAGGTCTCCCAGGACACGCAGAGAACATTCTGCCACAAGGCCGCTGCACCGGGGATTTAGCCCAGGTCTCCCAAGACACGCAGAGAACACTGCCACAAGGCCGCTGCAACGGGGATTGAACCCAGGTCTCCCAAGACACGCAGAGAACATTCTGCCACAAGGCCGCTGCAACGGGGATTTAGCCAAGGTCTCCCAGGACACGCAGAGAACACTGTGCCACAAGGTCGCTGCACCGGGGATTGAACCCAGGTCTCCCAGGACAGGCAGAGAACACTGTGCCACAAGGTCGCTGCACCAGGGATTGAACCCAGGTCTCCCAAGACACGCAGAGAACACTGCCACAAGATCGCTGCACCGGGGATTTAGCCAAGATCTCCCAGGACACGCAGAGAACACTGTGCCACAAGAGAACTGCACTAATTGACTCCTATAAGTCAGGCTCATCCGATATTACTGACTCAAACACTCACCCGGTTGAAGATGTCTTCAGGAGGACAGTGTTGTTTCGGTTGAGTGGCTGTTTGAGGGAGTGGAGGTTTCGGCATCTTCTTCACCTCCATGTGATAGGTCTGGAGAAGAAGCTCATCATAAGGAAATGCAAGAATTCACGTCTACCCTCATCTCTCACCTTTTTCTGCTTGATAGCCTCATTCAGAAGCTTCTCACGATTGAGAATCTCTTTGGTATTGCTCAATGACTGCCGCAACATGACAGTCTCCTCAGTGCGAGCGCGAACATCTTTCACCAACTTCTCCACTTGATCATGCTTCTTCGTAGCGAGCAATTCTGCTTGTCTACAAAATGAAGAAGTCTCTGATGAAGGACGGAAGTACGAAGCTTCAAAACGATGCAAGGAAGCGGAATTTTGATTCATCAGCAGATAAAAGTTTCACATAATATGACTTAGGAATGAGGTTTTGAGAATATGATGCCAATCGAAGCTTCCACAAGTTTTATTGGCATGTAGACACCATTTGTGTATGCATTCATCCAAAGTACAATTTCTTTCACAAGCTCAGTGACTTCATTTTCTTTAATGTGAAAATGTCATTACTCATTCATTAGCCTTCGCCCGCCCCTTACCGCAAATTTTATCTAGCTCATGAGGGAAGGAAGATGCGAACTCCAAATTTTAGATAGCCTGTCTTCTACGTATTCCACCGCTTTCCACCAACTTTGAATAACATCAACTTAGATGACAGAAAGTGTTCTCGCGTCAATTTGATTCTATTCAGACTTCGACGGTTTGAATTCAAAATTTAAAATTGCTCTGAGATAGGGCAAGAAATAATGACCATAGTATAAAATCATCCTTTTGACCTCCACAATGACCTTGAATATCATAACGATGATAATATTCTAACACGTCATGATGAGGCCTTCATTTGGTGCATTTTGTTTTGAATTCGGACCTTTAGTTTCAGAAACCCGGGAGTGTTGCATCGATAACGATCTTCTCTTGCTTCTAAGGGCAGTCTCACTACGCAAAAGCGTTGAGTGTGTAAAACTCCTCTTCTCTGACTTGTAGAGCATCCACAGCCTCAGAATTAGACAACTGCTCGTCATTTGTCTGTAGACAACAATCCCACGCAGTTCATGATCACAGCTGTATGTTTTATTCTGACTGAGTATCCAAGGGACCAATGCTTCATCCCAAGGTTCAAGTAAGACTTCTCAGTCGTGCTGTAGTGTCACTCAGTGACAGATGAAGTCTATTCTAAATCCAATATGACAAAGTTTGATGAAATTTCATGAATTTGGAAAAGTTGGAAAATGTGGGAGAATAGAAGTACCCACAAAACAGCAGGCGCGCTTGTCAAAACACCAGTGTGGTGCTAGTTAAGAGCTAGTGGAACACAGCCCTGCAGACGTCTGAATCGTCAACTGAATTACACGGATCAATTCTATTATGTTGCTGTCAGCATGCTATTCTCTTCATCGAAGAATGCGCGAGACAGCATGCAGCGGCATGCAAATGAAATGGCAATGAACACGATGAATTCGACTACAAAATAAAGTTATTCTGCGAGCTGTTGTCCAATATGAAAAGTGGGCCTTTATCTGTCCACTTAACCCACAGATCTCTGGAATGCTTTTTCAAACTGTTGTGCGTCTCCTGACAAGAGGCATCGGTCCCTTCCTCTTAACCCCTTGGTAGAAAACTGATACGACTAAGAAGACAATTATATGGAACTCACGATAATCTGGCAAGGTCCTGCTCGTAATTCTGTAGAAGTTCCTCTTTTCTCTTCAATCTCTCCGACAATGTCTGGATGCGCTGACAGATGGAGGCAATAGCTTGTTCTCTCTCGCCTCGGACCATGTCTCGTTCATCAGGGTTGAGGTGGGCGATGCTGGTGATTCCGGAAATGGCCTCCATCTCAATGGTAGCAGCTAGAGCACGAAGCATATCATTGAAACATTTTTCCGATTCCTCCAAAGCCTTCATCGTCTGCCGGTGCGCAGATCTCTCCTCGTCTATCGTTGCGTTCATTTCAGTCCTCTGTTGTTCCAAAGTTCCTTCGGAGACGAAGCCTGCACCGAGCGGGGGATTTGATTTATCACCCTCCGACCGCCGATAGTCAGTGATGGCCGGAACACTGGGCACATGCAAGTTGCTTTCCTTTAATGCCATTGACGACCGCATTTCTGCCAATTCCTTCTTCAACAACACGACTTGCTGTACTGCCTGATCGTGTGACGGCACTGTAAAAAGAGAAAGAGGTTCAATGACGCAGGAGAGTTGAGAGGACGGCAGTGCGGTGTAGTGAAGATAAAAAGACGGTGAATGGAGGCAGGAGTAAGGGGCGTTTAGGAGGAGACAGGTGAATGGAGGAAGGAGCGTTTAGGAGGAGACAGGTGAATGGAGGAAGGAGCGTTTAGGAGGAGACAGGTGAATGGAGGAAGGAGCGTTTAGGAGGAGACAGGTGAATGGAGGAAGGAGCGTTTAGGAGGAGACAGGTGAATGGAGGAAGGAGCGTTTAGGAGGAGACAGGTGAATGGAGGAAGGAGCGTTTAGGAGGAGACAGGTGAATGGAGGGAGAAGGGGCGTTTAGGAGGAGACAGGTGAATGGAGGGAGGAGGGACGTTTAGGAGGAGACAAGTGAATGAAGGGAGGAGGTCATGAACTACAGTTTCATTCATATAACAAGAACAAGGCCATAACAAAGTGGGCACTCAACACGAAGACGATCAGATCTTTGAACATAGAAATGATTGAATTCATGTCTTCTGTGTATGTGCTGAATCCGTGCATCAACAGCAACGTAAATTCAGCCAAAGCTGCAACAAGCAGTACCAACGATACAAACCAGCAACAAAGCGGGGACTTACTTCCAGGACCGTTTAATATCTCTTTCACCAAATTGTCTTTCACTCGCATTTCTGGTAAATAATCAAAGTTGATGTTTATTGGTTGAAATTCATTCCATTTATATAATCATCTACATATTCATTCTACTAACAACATATGAAAGTAGTATTACATTACGGAATAACTTACGAGGGGCACGAACAGTTTCCAATTTCTTCACACGTGCTCGCAGTTCCGCCAAGGCTTCCTTTTGATGACAAATAATTTGTTCATGCCGTTCACCACGACACTGAGCGCCCATGGCTGTCAATTCTGTGTTAATTCTACCCTCGTCCTCCATCGACTGAATTTGGGTATTGGACCGCTCTTTTTCTATTCGAAGCGCCCTCTCAGTGTCTGCAAGTAACTGGTCCCGGTCTTTGATCTGCTTCTGAAGAACGCTGATGTTCTCCACATGAACTCTGCGAGAAAGGAGAAAGACGGTTCATTATGAGAGTGGAATCTGTGAAATTGAAGCAAAATGGAAGTTGTTATCCAATGGATACAGAATAATGGAAACACAATATAGAGGTAAGGATATCGCAAAGTCGACAGAAATGATAATTGAGAATAATAATAAAATTCTGGAAGGAGTATTTCAATTATTACACGAATGGCATTTGGATGAATTTAGCAAGAATCATATGAATCATGTAAATGCGAGGAGATCATGTGCATTTATCAATATAAATGGCCTGATATCACATTGCTAATTTTTTTTACGGATTTTACGTCACTTTTTACCCCTACTGAGGCCTTGGACGGTGCTGACTTAAGTCAGACTTTGTTTGGAGCGTTGTGGTGCTTTGTAGTCCGGATGCCCTTCCTGCCGACTTCCAATGACACTTTCCGGGTTCGACCTCTGGACCATGAGATCGCTAGTCCAAGTACGCAACCACTGTGCCACGGACACCACTAATCTTTCTAATTGCTAATCTTTCTAATTATTCAGGACTAACACGGGAATGAGCTGTTGTGTAAGAAATGTTATCCGCTGCATAGTTTGTAGAGAAAGTACGAGCAATTAACCGATTCAAAGATTCAAAACAATTGAAGTGAGCGGCAAAAGCACAACATGAGGCCTCTCGTCTTCTCCGAGTCATGTGTTGACTTGGAACTGGTGCAAATCGCTGGAGCATAACTCAATAACATGCAGCGCTTGACAAGGACTTGCCGTCCATGTTGATGTTCTTGTCGCTCAATTGCTCCTTTCTCTACAAGCCAGCTGTTTGCTGACAGTCATCTTTGCTGCTCGTTGCTGGATCTGAAACATGCAATCGTTGTAGGTTCATGGTATGAGGTGTCCCACAATTGTGAGACTGACAAGTATGACACGTGCGACTTCTTTGCAAGTGTGATGCAGCACATTGAACCGATTTCTATGTCATTGCAGAAACTCTGCCTTAGCAATTCAACAATTAGATCCAAAAATGAATGAGTTTCAAACATAGAGCTCTTTTAACTTTGTCCCCTGAAGCATAACGGCAGGATGAACCACAGAATTAGATTGTTTAATCGTATCACTTTGCTAGAATTGCAAATTGATTCAAAACGATGGCACATGCAGGAACTTAATATGTGGGCAAAAGGTAATTTTTAATACCTTACAGAGATAGGAAAAATAGTCGTGCGCCGCTTGCAGATTGCAGTGAATGCCTTGAAAATGCTCTGATCGCCACGACTCCTTCAGATTCGAAGAATTCAGATCATTGCACAAAAGTTTTCTCGATAATGTTGGTCCCTCCGATCATTTTAAAAAAGTTAGCAGGCGCATGAAAAAACGTTCACAAATTTCTCTGTAGAACTTGACATCGTCTGTGTCTCTTTGCTGTATGATCCGGTTGATAACAGTCACTGAAACTTTGCACAATTTGGCGTGTTTAATGTTGAACTGGCTGCTCATTGTTCGATTGCTATGGCATTTAGTCAGCAGATTGTGCCATTTCATTTACGTTGAATGTTCCAATGTTTCCCTTCTAGTCAAACAGTAGAAGAGACGACCTGTCTAATTCTGTGGGATGAACATTTCAAAGATCAGAAGGTCCACCTGAACTGCTGTTATCAAAGAAGAAAAGTTCTTGGATTGCGAAATCTACAGAGAAAACATTCATAAGCGTGTTGTGGCTGATCATTTTTTGTGTCATAGAAGTTCATTCCCTACATCGTAGCAATAGCAACTGAAAGTAAATCATGAAGCTAGCCGCAGACACAATCGAAAACACAAGAGAGATAGAGAACATTTGGGAAAGTTGACAAAGAATGCTTCCTGCCTAAGTACTCGTAATGGATTACTGTCTCAAAGCAGCAATCGTGGGTAGAAATTGAGCGTTATGAGTCTATGACAAACGGACAATGAAATTCTGCCTATCGTTAAGCTTTCAGAAATCATTGGTCACACGACAGAATTAGACAGGTCGTCTTTTCTTCCGTTTGACTAGAAGGGAAGCATTGGAACATGCAGCATTGATGAAATGGCACAATCTCCTGACGAAATACCGTAGCAATCGAAAAATGAGCAGCCAGTTCAACATTAAACACGCCAAACTGTGCGAAGTTTCAGTGACTGTTATCAACCGGATCACACAGCCAAGAGACACAGACGATGTCAAGTTCTACAGAGAAGTTTGTGAACGTTTTTTCATGCGCCTGCTAACTTTTTTTTAAAATGATCGGAGGGCCCAACATTATCGAGAAAACATTTGCGCAATGATCTGAATTCTTCGAATCTGAAGGAGTCGTGGCGATCGGAGCATTTTAAAGGAATTCAGAGCAATCCGCAAGCGACGCACAACTATTTTTCCTATCTCTGTAAGGTATTAAAAATTTCTTTTTGCCTACTTATTAAGTTCCTGCACGTGCCATCTGTTTGAATCAGTTTGCACTTCTAGCAAAGTGATACGATTAAACAACCTAATTCTGTGGACCACCCATCGATACAACTCATACATCGAGGAAGTAATGTCAATTTGGCGGAAATCTGTGGCGACAATGCTGCTACACTACGCTCTATTAAACTCGCTCGTGGTGAAACCTTCAAAAGTCGGATTTCTGCATTTGAAAAACATGAGAATGCATTGAATATTGACATGATTTTGTGAAACATTTCGTCTGACTTACGCGATGGTTGCGTCTCTTTGACTGATGGTCTCATTGAGGTTGTCCACCATCTTGGAGAGATGCGCCAACTTGGACTGTGATTCATCCAGCCGGTCTTGGATTGCCTTGATCTGTGTACGGGCAAGATGGATTTCATGTTTTTGTTCGTCTGTCAGTTCACCTTGCATGTCTGAGAGACGGGCTGTAGCACCGCTGAGATCTTGTCGAAGGCCAAGAATGGCATTCTCCTTCTCTGCGAGTTCCTTCTTCATGTTGGCGTTTTCTTGCCTATAAAATAAATATTCGAGTGAATTGAAACAAATGACTAAGAGTAAACAATGTAGGGACTTGGCCCAGAGAGAAAGGTTTTCAAAAAAGGCTTTGTATACTTGACACCCGGAGTCGGACTCGGAGTCGGAGTCCTATCAACCCTCGGAGTCGGAGTCCTATCAAAAGCCGGAGTCCTATCAACCCTCGGAGCCGGAGTCCTATCAACCCTCGGAGCCGGAGTCCTATCAACCCTCGGAGTCGGAGTCCTATCAACCCTCGGAGTCGGAGTCCTATGAACCCTCGGAGCCGGAGTCCTATCAACCCTCGGAGCCGGAGTCTCATCAACACTCGGAGTGAGCCGGAGTCTATGAACCGAGTCGGATCAAGTCCTATCACCCTCGTCTCCGATCCCTCATTCCTATCAACCCTCGGAGCCGGAGTCTCATCAACCCTCGGAGCCGGAGTCCTATCAACCCTCGGAGCCGGAGTCTCATCAACCCTCGGAGCCGGAGTCTCATCAACCCTCGGAGCCGGAGTCTCATCAACCCTCGGAGCCGGAGTCCCTCGGAGCCTATCAACCCTCAGCCGGATAGTCCTATCAACCCTCGGAGCCGGAGTCTCATCAACCCTCGGGAGCCGGAGTCTCATCACCCCTGTCTCCGGAGCCGGAGTCCTATCAACCCCTCGGAGCCGGCCAATCAACTCGGAGCCGGAGTCCTATCATCGAGTCAACCCTCGGAGCCGGAGTCTCATCAACCCTCGGAGTCGGAGTCCTATCAACCCTCGGAGCCGGAGTCCTATCAACCCTCGGAGCCGGAGTCCTATCAACCCTCGGAGCCGGAGTCCTATCAACCCTCGGAGTCGGAGTCCTATCAAAAGCCGGAGTCCTATCAACCCTCGGAGTCGGAGTCCTATCAAAATGATAGGACTCCGCATCCCTGCAGGCAGGTCAACATCTAGACATTACTCCGTTTCAGGCAGTCTTGCTGTAATGATGCCATGCTACCAGATCGTACGAAAAAATCTTTCGGACAGAACTCTGGATATAACTTGAAATTCTGGACTGCAAGATTCCTGTGAGAATGAGATGGACTATGACATGTTCACTATGAAATTCTGAGATACTTAAGTCGCCGCAAGAAATGAGATTTTGCGGTCAGAAACTGATTTCTCATGTACTTGAATCATCTATTTTCGTCACTTTTTCACATTCACTATTTCATCACTAATTTAGCGAAATAACCTGGATTTCAAAATGTTTCAATTTCATCACTAGAAATTTAAAGTTTAAAATAGCTAGTTGAATTAATTGAATTGACAAATATAATTGAATAATGCTCTCCTGATTAATCGTATTGTATTGCATTCTTCTACATCTGTTACGACTAAGATTTGCAGAAAAGATATTGATTTTGAGTGAAAGTGTACCGTGAAATGCCAATTTGATCAAATTTCGAACGTTTCGGTACACCGGTGTACTGCGCACAGCCCTACTACATCGGATGTCGACCCATGCATAGGACTTGCAGCTTTCTTTGAAATAATCAGGTTATTTCGTAGACGCTGCATCTTCCTAATGCTCTGAATGCATTTACACGATCATTCTTCCGACCACTTGATTGTCATGTCCGGAATGCAGTCACATGGCAGTAGTAGAGACTCTTGCTTGGCTGCCGGCGTCACGTTCTTCCTCCCGTGATGCTATCTTGTCTGCAGTCGCCGCGGCGGAGATGCTGGTTCTGTTGAGTCTGCATGCCTGGTGAGAGGGATCCAACCTCGCCATGAACGGCAGTTTGAAGGTCTGACTTACGATTGGTCAACTCATCATTCAAATTGATATGAATAGGCAGAATCCTGACGACTGAAACTGAAGCAGCTTTGACGACGAACTTATTTCAGAGTTTCAGACTCCACTGATTATCTAGGTATCGTTTTCTTCAAGTCATTTCATGCTTTTAGTCAGGTTCTACAGAAACTACCTGTGTATCATTGCAGAATTTTACAGCTTACATTTACCGTTTACATAAGCTTTTCTTGCAAACATATGCACGTACTGTACGCTACTAGTCCGTGTAATAACTAACATGCGCTCCAGTATTCAGTTCCTCATCAATTGATTGTATTCAATTCTCCTCTTTAACGGAGAAAGAATCGAAGTCTGTGTTTAGAATTTCCTGAAAGATGTCCTCAGACCTGACGTTTCGTTCTACAAGAGCTCGTAAGTACGGCTCGGAATAGCCCAAACTAGCTCAAAAAATGCAATGACTCAACAACCTGAAGGACTGCACAACAGACTGCCCTGCTTTTGTTTATCCTGACTTTGCCCTGCGGCTTATGGGGCAAAACGCAGGGTGTAAGGCTGCCACGCAATTTTGTGCTTAAATTGTTCAAGTCTGAGGGCATCTTTCATTTCTGTGTCCAGGAGAACTGACACTCTGCAATCTTTACGATTGAACTTTGCATTCTGTTGTCGTATTGAAATGGTGCAGTCGAGTTTGAGAAGTTGCATGTGCCATAGAAGTGTTCCGTATCGTGGTCTATGTGGCCCCTGATCGGCAATGAGCTGCTATACGCATAAAAGGAGCAAAAAGGTGGCAAGGGACTCATTTACATGATGATGACATTCACAGAGAGAGGACTTTAGAAATTACCTCTATTCAGTCACCCAGACCGCAGATCAAGGCGCGGATGAACGTAAGGCAGAGACAAGAAAGAAAACGTTTTGCACGGGGCCCTTGCGGATTTAGAAATCTCGGAGATCCTCAGACAAGGAATCACAGACAGGTCTGTCATCACGCAACTGATAGACACCTGACAGCAGCTGTGGCCCTCTCCATCACATGGACAGCTGATCAGATTTAACAAACAAATGGTGGAGGAGTGTCCAAGTCTAACTACAAAAGAAAACGAGGCTCATCTTCCCCGAGATATCCTACTTGTAGAACGTACTTGAAGCAACTCCTTGCAGAGAAGCGCAGCAATCTTGATGCGTTTGAAGCTGACAGAGGACTTGAAGTCTTCTATTAAGTCTTTACTCTCAAATCATCAAATCGATTAGTAGAAAAAATATGCAGGGGCAACTAGAAGAAATTCCAGAAATTGGGGGGGGGGGAATGACGGTTGAGAAGCAGTGGTGTAGGTGACGATATAAATAGCAGTTGAAGTGAATACTATTTTCTCTCTCTTTGACCGAAGGCATCATATCAGCTCACGGCTTTTCTGCCGAATTACATCGTCTTCAAAGTCACAGCCTCCACATCCGTACTCTCAAGATGTCGCGAAATGGGAATCGGTTTCTCATGAGTCTACCGCGAACTGACCTGAGATGCGAATTCTTCTTCCTTCATACGACCCATTACATCAATCGAAAAGGTTGAGTTTATGACACCATGATGACATCCATCTACCAATCGATTTTTATCTTTCATGACTTTGATACTTGCCTCAATTACTTTGCATTTATCCACCGTTTGCTTCCTATCCTCATGATGCTATCTTGTACCTGCTTTATGAACAATTGACTGCAACTATGATTTTCATTCTGAAGAATATAAACAATTATTATTACTGAGGGATGCCGTGAGTCCCTCTTTTTAAAATATATTTTTTCAGTTAAAATTGTTTCAACTACAAAGCACTCAAATGTTTTTAGAGGTTCTGACGCGACTATATTTGGAAACTCATCAGCTTTGTTCTAAAGAGGCATTGGACTTCTCAATAATCACTACTTTGTAGCAGACAGAATGAAGACTCACCTCAGACCGAGCAAGGATCGCTCCAAAGCCGCAATTTCTATGGGCGGATGGGCCACCATCACCGGCGCCACCGGCGGCGCGTTGTTGACGTTCTGCTGCTGATTGGAGTTGGTTTCCTGTCGGCCCATTGACCGTCGCTTTCGGAGATCTGCATGGCGAGGCATTAGCTGATGAACTGCATGCATCTCATCTTAACGGAGAGACAGCTAATCCTTCTATCCAATCAACAGCTAAGGGACGCAATCAATCACTATCCAATCAGGATATTAAACGGCAGTACATTGAACGGAGAACAATAGAAGGGAGTTGAGTCTTATGGGAATGGCGGTGGACACCTGCCTGTCATTGCCATCAAATTCTAACTCAATTGAATTCTTCCGGAGCCAAGAAGCAGGCTCCGGACGAAGCTAATTACTCAGAACGGGATGAACGGTTAAAGAGCAGTGAAGACAATAGAGGTCACTGTCTGATGACGGAGAAGTTATTTCAATGTTTAAATGAAAATAAAGAATAATGGAAGCTGTTATTCAATAGATAATTAGGTCAATTCAATTCAGGAGCAGGTCGTCAATTATTATAAATTACCTGATTTTCTATCAACTGTTAATAATTTTGGTCTTTTAAGAAGCCATTTGGTTTTAAAATTTTGTAATTGGATTTTTGACAAATCAAAGAATATTGGTTTTTCAAATAGTTGTTTTAGTTTTCAACACAAAGTTGGTTCTGCGCCAAATAATGCGCTTACAATTTTTTGGCGATGAGATAAATATCACAAAAAAGTAGAATAAGAACTAATGTCTCCTCGTAAGTGTGTACACACTGACGTAATTTATAACCACAACACAGCAACATTAATATATATCCCTTGACGCAGAAAAACGTTCAAGATGGTTGTACACGATTTGTTATCAGTTATTAAATCATTTGAAAAACGTTGATAATAATCCGCTTCAAAACACTGTAGACTTATTCGCTTGCATCTGCAAGGTACTTGACGTATTACTTCCGATGAATATATAAGTAGTTAGATATTAATGTCAGTCGCGAAAAGAAAAATTCTGAAGAAAATCAATTCAATCGATTAGAATCGTTTTTGAATATAAAGATAAAAAAACAAAAATATAAGATTTGCTTTACCAACTTGATATAACTTTCAAATTATGCAAAAAGCATTTATGTAGCAAGCATATGAATGATAGCATGCTAAAAATACGAATACATGTATGTGTAATCACAGTCTAAGAGTAAAACAGAGTAAATAGCAATGTCTAAGATGACAGAATGAATAAAATGTGTGGAGTAGGAAGGCGTCCGGTCACATCAGAAAGAAGCATCCACATTTTAACTGAACGTCCTAAATTACGAAATGCGTTAGATACATCTAAGATAAGAAATTGGCAGGAGCAAAATTGGAAACTAGATGAGCAATTTTTTAACAACCACTATTGGCCTTCCTAGGAGCAGAAGTTCAGAATGAACATTTTAAAGTGTGCAGCAGCTCAGCTTGGCTTCACTCTCATTATTCTTCAATTATTAAATAAACAGTTAATTTCATTTCAGTGAATTTCTGAAACTTCATGCGAGTGGCGCTTTGTCGAATATCGACTTCAAAACCGTTACAGTGAAGTAAATGTCGCACAAATAAGAAAACAACGAAGACTTGAAAGCTGAGAAAGTGGTCGGAACACTGATGATGGGTGGAACACTGAAGACTTGAAGAAGCAAGTCTGCAACAGATAACAGATAAAATCTTCGCTACTGAGCGATCGAAGAACATTTGATGAAAGTGAGATGTGATGATAGCGTGACAAAGAGTCTACCAGACGGCCAGCCGCACTTTGCTCGATGAAGCGGGAGAGGCTGGATATGTAGAGGGAGAAGAGGAGGGCACCGAGTATTGAGCCTTGCGGAACACCGGAGGTGGTTAGAATAGGTTCTGAGATATGTCCATGTGAAACGACAGATTGGCTGCGACCATTCTGAAAGGAGAAGAGCCACTTCAATGATAAGACTCTGAACCTGAGTTTCGGGCTCAGTGTTTGGAGGATTCTTAGGTGATGTGTTGTGCTGGATGTCGACGATAGGTCGAGAGAAACACGGTGAAAAATGCTTCCTAAGTCGAGACAGTTCATAGTGTTGGTTAGCAGATGAAAGGCCGCAGTTTCAGTGGAATGGTAGGGTCTGTAGGCAGACTGAATTCGCCGCAACAGGCTGCGGGCACCTAGGTTTCACAAGCAATTTAGATCACGTTGAAAGGTTAGAAATTGGACGACAGGACCGAAGGTCAGTAGGGTCATCTTCAGTGTGCTTCCAACAAATCAGAAGGACACCCTCTGACAGAGTCATGAGTTGATCAGATGAGTGAGGAATGGAGCAAGGTCTGTGTGCAATCAGACTGGTGGTGAATGTTGGCAAGAAGTGTAATGTCTGAAAGTAATTGATGAAGTGTAATGTCCGATCCTACTTCTTCAACATTTCGGCTACCTACGATGAAGGGAAATCATTTATTGTAACTATGACACAGAGTTATTCAACTTTGCTACTAAAATCAGCAACAAAAATTTCATCTTGATGTTAGGTTGTTTCCTATTGAGAACAGTGTGAGATTTCCAACTAAACAGCAGTGAAAAAACTCCCCAAAGGTTGCGGTCGTCAATGTAATGAAGTTAAATTCTTAAACGACAGATCTTCTGCGGTCAGCGCCTTCTGTGATCAATCTTACAATAAAAAGCGTTATGAGGCAAGCAAGCCGTGTGAAGATGTATGAAGAGTGAGTGGTACTAAGAAATGTGTTGGCTGTATGAATGCATGTCTAATTGTGACGTCAGATTGTAGTGTGGAAATTCGTATTTCCTGTTTATTGCAGGTTTCAAGTGTGCAATTGCCTTAGCTTCTGATATTGTTGTGTCTCGTGTGTTGGACAGTTCACTAATGAGACCGACCTGAAAATTTCCGATGCTGCCCTCTCCGTTGTGTTTGTCTATAAGATGTTGATACAAAGCGCTGCTATTATTTTTATTCTCAATTGCTCTCATATGTTCATAGTGTCTCGTTTTCAACATCCTCGCAGTTTTCCCAATGTATAAGTCTCTGCAATGAACACATGCGGTCTCAATAAGTAAATTTAGTATTTACAAATATTACGGTCTCAGAGATTTATTTGTTTTCTCATTTTTAAGAAAAGACGCTGAATTGCAGCCCTACTCGCTTGTCAAATTTACAGAAAATCATACTTTTTAATCAGTGTATTAACTTCACGGCTACATACTAAATTTACATGTCAGTTTGAAATTCATATTCCTTTCTTGACGGGTTGTATTTGCTTTTATTGAACAGTGTGAGACACAAATCCATGACTTTCACCGACAATGTCATCATTAGCATTTCTCATTGGTTGACATGGCTTCATTATCACTGGTGACGTAATCACAGCAGTGACGGTCATCAACGTAATCACTTCGAGCGGCCAATAATCCTCTTTGTAAGCTCTTTCAATATTTAGTGAGACGGATTGGAGGTGTTGTCACTGTTCTGGACAATGAAAACAATGAAATTCTACACTGAAGCCTTCACAGCAAGTGGCCGCTTCATTAACGAACCATCAGCCTCTGAGGTCACGCCGTCAGTTCGTTTTAACCACCGGCATGAAAGATTAAGGGCGAGAATGCTTCTTCTTCCAGATGCCTCTGTTGTCCGTGCACTTTCAGTGGCTTCTTCCTGACGACTGCCAATGATGATCTGTGTCAGTCTAGAGCCCCTGCTTTGCACTTTCACTCCGCATGTCCTTCCTGACGACTCCCAATGATCATTTGTGTCAGTCTTGAGCCCCCTGCCTTGCACTTTCACTCCGCATGTCCTTCCTGACGACTCCCAGTGATGATTTGGGTCAGTCTTGTGCCCCTGCCTTGCACTTTCACTCCGCATGTCCTTCCTGACGACTCCCAATGATGATTTGTGTCAGTCTTGAGCTCCTGCCTTGTACTTTCACTCCGCATGTCCTTCCTGACGACTCCAAATGATGATTTGTGTCAGTCTTGAGTCCCTGCCTTGCACTTTCACTCCGCATGTCCTTCCTGACGACTCCCAATGATGCTTTGTGTCAGTCTTGAGCTCCTGCCTTGTACTTTCACTCCGCATGTCCTTCCTGACGACTCCAAATGATGATTTGTGTCAGTCTTGAGTCCCTGCCTTGCACTTTCACTCCGCATGTCCTTCCTGACGACTCCAAATGATGATTTGTGTCAGTCTTGAACCCCCTGCCTTGTACTTTCACTCCGCATGTCCTTCCTGACGACTCCAAATGATGATTTGTGTCAGTCTTGAACCCCCTGCCTTGTACTTTTACTCCGCATATCCTTCCTGACGACTCCAAATGATGATTTGTGTCAGTCTTGAGCCCCCTGCCTTGCACTTTCACTCCGCATGTCCTTCCTGACGACTCCCAATGATGATTTGTGTCAGTCTTGAGCCCCCTGCCTTGCACTTTCACTCCTCATGTCCTAGTGCATGAGTGCAATATTAGTGGCTATTAAGTCCATTTTGAACATCACAATGAACACACGAAGGCTGAGAATATGTTATCAATGAAACATCTATCATCGTGCACAAGTAAATCATTTGAGAAATTCAAAAACAAAATGACCATGGTTTCAAAACAAGTTGCCTTGATAATTGTCGAATAAATGTTGGATTACAATTCATGGTATAAAGAAGAATATATTTCGCAAAGAAAAGCAGAACGCATTTGTTCGATAGATTCTATAATTTCTATATTTATATTTATACATAGATTGTACTGGGAACGTGCTAAAAACTTCTTAAAAGCAAAAAGCTGACGCTGTTCAAACAGACATAGAAATTGGAGAAGTGAATAGATGCCTTACAAACGGAAAACCTCAACCACAGATATCGAAATGGGAAAAGTGAATAGATGCCTTACAAACAGAAGACCTCAACCATAGATATCGAAATGGGAGAAGTGAATAGATGCCTTACAAGCAGAAGACCTCAACCATAGATATCGAAATGGGAGAAACGAGAGGATTGCTGGGAAGAAGAGCAGGATGAGAGTCATCCACGGTCTAGTTCTGATTCCTCAGGCAGATGGATGGCCCGAAAGAAGAACATAGTAAATTGGCAAACATTCCCCACGGGCACGAATACACACAGGAGTTGGTGTTGACAGATCTGATATTCGGATGAAGGTACGTCTTCTCTCTTGGTCCCGAGAATTGCCATCCGTCTTTCCATCTGATGCCAATCCACGGACAGTGACCATCCATTTTCAAATATTTCGTCATCAATTTAAATTCCTTCTCACTTTTGAATGTTAGGAGAGAAGATTTCCTACGACGACATTCCGCATCTGCTTTGGTCCATGGAAAATTCTCTTTATTGATGAAAATACATCCAACAGATGATACTGGTATCCACGGCGATTTGCACGTGATCTTGAACGGCTCATTCGGCGCAATGTCTCTGATGACGCCATTCCTCGACTCAAGGCTGAAATCAGTTAATTTCTTCATCATCTCACTGCGAAAATCCTTCAATTGGGCCGTTATTCCATTCGTGAAATTGGAAAACAACTTCCTCATCTCAGACATTTCTTTTCGAAGGTCTTCAAACTTCTTGTCACGTTCAGTCTGATATTTCGATAAGATGTCCTCTTCTCTGCTCCTCTGAGAGCTCACGATATGTCGAGTCTTCTCAACCATTGCCCGCACGGCATTCTGCACGTCTTGTACAGGATCCTCTGCATCTGCACAGCCGAGGATGACCAAGCAAATGACGACCAACGTGATCTTCATCGCGGAAAGGACACACTGTCGATGACTGCGACGTCGCAAATGATGTAGTTTGACGCATGTCAATGATTTAAACACATTTCCGCCGTTATTCACCCTATCAGAGTGAACTTTGTGACAGATTCATTATGACCGAGACTTCATGAGAACTGTTTATCGATTTCTCACTGCATTAACCTGTAGATGGAAAGATAGGGACGGAACACTGTATTCCGATGCTGCGAAGTTCATCTGCGCAGATAGCAAGTAATCAGACGATCATCAACATGACGACGCATATCAGACTGACACTACACGGTGTGCTGGAAGGGAGTTTAAGACTCGGAAAGTACATCATCGCCAATTTTTGTTTTAGGTTGCTCCATCCAGTCTACTTATAAAGTAAATGCAGAAACTAAGTCCTTTGATGCGCAGATTTTTCTACACGGCCAAAAATTCAAAATTGCAGCCAAATTCATGTAATTATCACTTTTTCTGAGTACTTGATGAGCCACTCATACCTTTCTGTGAAAATGAGTTGCAAGAAGGCTGTTGCTCATTAATTTCATGAATTATTTTGTGTCATTATGAATTTCGGCAATTTTTGGAAAAACAAACATTATAGATGATCAACTTATTGATGCAAATATTAGCAAAACTTCATATGCATCACCTCATAACGGAAACCAGTCAAAATCTGATGTAAATGTGATGTAATAAATTATGATATAAATATAATACAGTCGACTCTTAAGCGACACCTTGGGACCGTCTGTTGTCATCGCTTGTATCGAGA
>CAJQUW010010565.1:0-25359 GCA_907163375.1 Prostheceraeus crozeri
TGTTATGGATGTCTGATACATGAACTCTTGACATTTGTTTATATACGTCCAATTTAATGGTTTGATATATGTTGCTGAAAGACTTGAAATAAACGAGTATCAATTACGGTTCGCAAAGCGCATAACACCGGACTTTTCTCTGTTATTGCATGTAACTGCTGCTGTATATATGTGTGAGCTAATTCCTAACATCAGCGTGGATTGTAACCATCAGCGATAACAATTGTGTGATAAGTGATTGATGAACCAAGGTGTGTTAATAATTATTTTGTGCTGGTTCAACTTATTAATTTCACTTAGTGACACCGAGTTATGGATTGGAAGAAACTTGAGTTTGAGAGCAAGAACCCGTTAGCATTCTTTAAGAGTTTGGAAAGAGTTGCGAGTTTTAGTAAGTGGGGTGACGAAAAAGAGGGTTAGTGCTGCAGTGTTACAGATCGGATTCGTAGAGGAATGGTTGGCAGATGAGGTAGAGAGCAAGAGTTTCGATACGCTAGATGAGTGTGCGAGATTTTGTGATTGCGAGGACTTCAAACCGCCAGAGAAGAGAACTTTGGCATTGAAGGAATTCCCATGATAGCAAGATTAGGTTGAATGAGTCACCTAGGGAGGCGGCGGAAGAGATTGAAGAGACTAGTGAGGGAAGCTATGCCGGAAGCAAAACCAGAAACTGTGAACCATGATGGTCAAGTCACAGCTGATTGAAGCAGCACCGCATGTGTGGAAGGAAAAGTTATATGAAGCTCCCCGTTAGATTCACTTGATACGTATGATCTGTAAGATGGAGGTATTTAGAAAGACTGAAGTTTCGATCAAGAGAGTGTAATGGTGGCGGTCACATAAGTTTGGTCAAAATTCCAGAATGTTCCATGGTAGAAGGCGATGGTGTTGATCAGAGTCAGAGGGGCTTCAAACAGCAACGTAGGTCAGAGGAGCAGTGGTACAGGTGTTAACTCCAAAAATGTGTGTTATGCTTGCAGAAAGCCAGGGCACTATGCCAAAGACTGTCAGAGCGTCGGTGCTACGCATGCCTGGAAACTGGACACTTAGCGGCACACTGTCCGAAAGCATCAAGTAGTAACAGTCAACAGAGCAACCGAAATGTGAAGCGGGTCAGGAAAATTAGTGAACCACTACGACAGATTGTCAGAAGAATTGAGTCAGCTAAGAGGAGTGATGAAGACGTTTTCATTAATGTCAGTGTTGAAGGTCGACCAATAAAAGCAGTGATTGATACAGGTAGCCCAGTTTCGATTATTAATGAAGATACAGCATTTTCATTATCTCTAGGTAGTCACTCAGGTACCATCGATCAGATGCTTGAAGGCATTGATGGAGGAAAGTTGCATACTGTCGGTGAGGTGTTGGTTTGGCTAGAATAGACGGGATCCAGCGGCAGGTTCTTTTCTACATTGTGCGTCATGTGTCTGACGGAATGCTTTTAGGGCGAGATATCTTGAAGGATTTCAAAGTGCTAGTTGATTGTGAAGACTCCTCCTGTTACATTAAGCGCGTTAAGGAAACGAGAGAGAGTCCTAGGATTTCAGGAGCGGAGCACTCAATTGTGACCACGTCAGATGCACCTATTTCGGTAAAGCCTTACCGGATTCCTGTTCATTATGTTGACAGGGTAAATCAGATGTTGATTGAAATGGAGGAGGTTGGAATCATCAGAAAGTCTTGGAGTCCATACTCTTTTCCTGTGGTCATAGTTCCCAAACCACATAGTGAGGAGTTACGCTTAACCATTGATTATAGAAAGCTGAATAATGTACCCAAAGTGATCCCTATCCAATGAACTGACTTACGTAGATTAGTGCAGCAAGCAGCGAATGCGAAGCATTTCTCGGTGCTAGATGTTCAGAAAGGTTTCTGGCAAATTCCTATGAGGGAGCAGACTGTCAGAAGACTGCATTTGTTGTTAACGACAGTCATTATGAATTTACTGTTATGCAGTTTGGACTGAAGAACGCAAGTAAGACATTCCAGCGAGTAATGAATGAGATGATGCAGAAGTAAACAGTAAAAGTGACAAAACATGTGCAGTAGCTTATATCGATGATATATTGATTTTTAGCGACACGATAGATGAACAGGAGAGACACATTCAGTTGGTTGTTGAAGAGTTGGTAACAAGAGAGGTGTAGTTCTGAACGAGCGCAGTGTTCATGGCGTAAGGAATTTGTGGACTACCTGGGTTACACGATTGGTCACCAGTCCATTCGAGCAAGGGAGCATTCGCTGAAGAAGTTGAGACATGGAGTGAACCTTCAAATGAGAAAGAATTGAAGAGATTTCTTGGATTCACTGGATTTTATAGGAATGCATCCCTCATACGCAATCATTACTCAGGAACTGACTGATTTGTTGAAGAAAGATAGAGAGTTCGAGTGGAGGGATGAGCAGAAACAAGCGTTTTCTAGACTAAAGGAGGCGATAAAGGAGGCTCCACGCAGGTACTCACTTGACATGACCAAGCCAATAACATTGGTGACAGACGCCAGCGGAATAGGATGGGGCGCCACACTTGAACAGGAAGGGAAACCGATAAACTTTGCGTCAGGCAAGTGGAATAAGTGGAACAGGGGTACTCTTCTAAAAAAAGGGAAATGAGAGCATGTGTAAATGCAATAAAATCATTCCAGTGGCAAGTGGTAGGACTCCAGACCTAACGTGGGTCACTGATCACCAGCCGTGCAAGAACATACAGCCGAACTTACTAGATCCTGTTCTATTTAGATGGTGGAGCAAGATTCACTCCCTGGGAGTGAAAATTAGCTATGTTCCAGGTGAAAAGATTCCGCAAGCTGATGCGCTGAGTCGGAAAACAGTCAAATTTAGTGAGGACAGATGATGAGTGGAGGCGCGCAAAAAGAGGAGGATCTTGCGATGATTTGGGCCATACGTGTGAAGGAGGGTTAACCGACATCAACAAACATGATGGTGATGAAGAGAAAATGAGTTACACGAAGTTGATGGATAAGTTGACAGTTGTGGATGGAAAATTATTTTTCGAGAACAAGTTGGTGGTACCGAAAGGGCTTAGATCGGAGATGGTGGAGAAGGCGCACAAAGGACACATGGGAAGGAAAAGGACAAGTCGATTGGTGAATGAGAAATATTGGTGGCCAGGGTGGCGTCGTGAGAGTGATGAGTTTGTGGCCAATTGCATTGTATGTGCTAAGTCTAAGTACAATCGTCAAAGTCATGTCTCAGAAGGAATAGGGAGGATGAAGTGATTGGTGAACCTTTCGTGCAGTGGGCCCTGGATGTCAAGGGACCATTGCCTACCACAAGCAACGGTAACCGTTTTATACTGGTTGCAACTGACCTATTCACAAAGTGGGTGGAAATGTAGCCTATTCCTGATCAGCAAGCGAAGACAATCGCTGACAGAGTGTTAGATCTTGTCTGTAGGTACTCGATACCAAAAGAAATTCTAACAGACCAAGGCTCCAATTTCCAAAGCATTCTTTTTAAAGAATTGTGTGAATATCTAGGTGTCAAGAAGCTGAGAACTACTGCATGGAATCCTAGATGCAATGGGGAGGTCGAACGTATTAACAGCACACTAGGGGAGATGTTACGATGCCATGTCGAAGAAAAGGCGGATGAGTGGATTGCTTCCTGGTGTCATTGCGTATAACTACAGAATAACTAAGCACAGCGTCACTAATTTCAGTCCATACCAACTAGTGTTTGGTCGCATTCCCCATACTAGTCTAGATGCGCATGTTGATGTTGATCCAAGTAGTCCTCGCACGTACTGCAATAGTCTACAAGAAGCATGTAAGCAAGCATCCGAATGGCAGAAGTTGGCGTTTGAGAGTCTATTGTCTGCTAAGGAAAAAACTTGTAGAGATGCCACGAATGACGGTTTTATGGAAGGGGAGTATGTCATGCTAAGGAACTATTGGATAGAGCCAGGAGCGGTTAGAAAGTTGAGTCCATACTTTGACGGACCGTTTGAAGTCGTAGGAGTAGAGAGGCCGGATTACATTGTTCAGATACAGGGAAGGCGAAAGAGAGTCCATGGTAGGAACTTGAAGCGTTATGGGATGAAAGGTGATGGTAAGGATAGATCAGTAGGTTGCATCACCATAGAAGAAGAAGCAGAACTAGATGGAAGCATAGATAAGCCAGTCAGTAGGAAACTCCATTTATATACCGATCCTGAAGAAGATCCCGGAATGATTATGGAAGTGGGCGGCAGTGAAGTCGAGCCTGAAGAGCGAGCATGTGACAGCGAAGTGGATGAAGAACAAGCGGCGAACTCAACGGAGGGCGAAGAAGAACAAGAGGATCCTTTCTCCTTCGTCAGGGATTATCGAAATATGGAAGAGTGCGGAGAAAGCGAGTGATGGAGTAGAAATGTGACTGTTCGTGATTCATTACCGTGTGATGTGAAATTGTGTACCACATGAAGTCCTAAACTTTCGCAAGCTCGTAATGATCTCAAGTGCGAGTCTGTGCGACGTTGTATATATCTCCGAACTTGTGCAGTGAAATCTTGTCAAACCGTGTGCTTAAGGGGGGAGGTATGTTATGGATGTTGATACATGAACTCTTGACATTTGTTTATATACGTCAATTTAATGTTTGATATATGTGTGAAGAGACTTGAAATAAACGAGTATCAATTACGGTTCGCAAAGCGCATAACACCGGACTTTTCTCTGTTATTGCATGTAACTGCTGCTGTATATATGTGTGCTAATTCCTAACAGTTGGGGTTTCTCTCTGAAGTGTAGAACTTCAGTGATGTTGGGTAAAAAGTCATCATTATTAATGTACTTGACTATGCGTGTATACTCGAGCAAGATATTAGTCACAAGCAAACATGACTAATAATAGCATCAAAACATGGTTGCAATTAAAGGTTACACCACCAGCGATTACACGAGCGCGAAGTGCGAGTTGAACCGAGAGTGGTGCAATCGAATTGTCGCCACAGTTTTCTGCCAAACTGTGGTAATCCCATTTTGGTAATTTCATCAAGAAAATGTGTGTTCAATTGTATATGTCTGCGTGGTATCTTAAAGTTATATTGGCACAACTGAGAATTGCTTCGACCGCAACGTAGGTCTACTGAAAAATGTGGTTCAAGTGCGGGGAGCTGGAGTGGGCCCGAAGAATTAAATTGTTTAATTAAGTTACGATGGATAAGTGAGATTATAGGGAGTGAGTGGACATTATTAAGTGGACAGAGAGAGAGAGAGAGAACTATGAACTATGAACATTGAAAACCAAATACACTGTACAGGATTTTCATATTGCCTTCAAGTATGCATTCCAATATTTGGAAGAGATAATACCCGATTACAAAAAGAGCTATGAGAGAGGCAGAGAATTTCAATGCATGGGTTTAATCTCAAAAACACTCTTTCATCGCTTGAGTGGTTCTTCTGAAATTCTTGACCATTCATTCAAATTTGCTGAATTCTTATCTGATTCATTCAGATGCTATTAAATATTATTGAATTCCTTCAAAATACAATTTCAAACTTGACAAGTCACGAAAAAGCTCATTGTCAACTTCAATTTGTCAATGATTTCTGCCAAAATGACAATCTGACTACAAAATCTGGGGACATCACCAATGCTGCAGGTAAGTAGACTTAGCTACATTCTTGAGCTATTGTCCTAACATTATTGTCTCTTCCCTTTCCCGCAACCACTTCATCCTTCATTAGTGGATTATTTATTATTGAATTTGGTGGCTTTATTTATATATAAATTGAATAAATGGGAATCATTTATTAAGCATTTCACCCTTCATTTCTTGCTGAGAGAAACCATTGGTTTTAAGATTGCCCTCCTTGATGCCTTATGCGTTTTGTAAAAAGTCTTAATCAGAAATTCATCCTGCACGAATATGATTTCAGTCAAGAAATAAATAGTGTGAATCCAAACTTTCTGGCACGAGTTCCCAAACCCTCGTAAACAGATAGAACAGAAGTGATGATTAGAAAGTGTTCAGAATGCCACTTAACCGATATTGAATCTTGACGGAACCAAATGAAATTTAGTTATTTTCATCGAGTTCAAATGTCATTGCTATTAAATTTTCGTCGATTACTTAGATTAACAATTTTGCAATTGCAATAATTGATTGACGCCACAAAACACAATTCGTCACTAAAAGACTTACATTTATTAACGAATTATCCTCGATTTGACCTTCAGACCGAATATCTGTCACATACTGGGAAAAATAGCGAAGTTAAATAATTTTTGATGGAAATATGAACTAAAATGAATTCTTTCTTTTCTTGTTAATGCTTATTATTGAAATTTCCCTTGCTACTTAACCCTATCAGGACCGAGGGGGGAGGGCACAGAAAACAGCCCCCTCCCCTTATCAATTTCTTTTTATATCTCCTAAAATAAGTCAGATAGAATTATAATTTTTTGTGACTTTTAGTTTGTATGTATGTTGAAGTTTCAGCAAAAATTTGGACAAAATTGACTACTGTAAGGTCATTTTTAAAAGTACTTTTTAGATACCGGTAATCGATGGTTTTCATTTAGAGTAGCATTGATTATAGATATAATGTTTCTGCATCATATTTACACAATATTAATGCATGTGCAATTCAAGATTGTCAACATACACATTCATCTTATCTCCTAAAATGAATACATGTAGGCTACATTCTACATGTAGAATTTCGGAAATGAGTTGTCGTGATATGATGCCCACAGAATAATGCAAAATACATATCACCATTCGAAAGATTGCATTCGGAATGTATCATAACCTCGTCTTTATGACGAATAAGACATTAGAGCGAGACATTTGCAAAGATAGAAAATGCAATAATACATGAAAAGACATTATTTACGGTTAAATTTCAAATTGCTATTTATAGTACTAAAATTTTCGTAGGATATCATACTTATAGCACCAAATAGATATGGTTGTGTAAAAGTTTGCAGAAATACTTTAGTTGTAATGAACAATTTTTTGAAGAGTCAAAAAATATACATAGATTAATAAGAAATGAAAAAAATTGAAAATACAAATTTTTAATTAAAAGTTTTGTTATTAATGTCTTTGATACATGCAAAATAGGCACTACCATTCGAAAGAGGAGACTCGAAATGTAGTGTGGACTGTTTTCAAAACGTTTTATCCATCGGAACTTGTAAAATTTGAGGGGCGGCACTTTGTGCTCCCTCGATCCTAAGACGCTAAAATCGCCCGGTCCTGATGGGTTAAGACAGATATCCTGCCTAAGAGACGAAACATTGAATAATTTAGATATGAGATTACAGATTCAAGAATTCCCCGTGACGCAAGTGCTCTCTTATTGGACATTACATTGACATTGTTCTTTAAAATAAATAGTAGATTTGTATAATTTAATTTGTACAACTCATCAGATGGAATTCTGCATTAATTGACTTTTAATCTGCTGCATATTGTTAAGCAAATTTGTCACTACGGGAATGACAGGATACGTATAATAAATCTGCCAAATTTATTGGAATTTTTTTTAAATTGCATCATTTTATGTTCCTTAAAATGATTAAATTTGATAAAAAATGATTAAATGACCAAGCCTAATTCGCGAATACTACTTCTAGTGGCGATAGAAGATTTTTAGAATCAGATCTGCATGTGTATTGCATGAAGATGGCATATTCCAAATAGCATTTCAAAGATTTATAACTTAGCATTTTGCAATTTAATCATTTTTATATTTTAGTAAAATTGTGATTTGTGACGGTATATCAAAAGGCTAATGCATGGCATGTCATCTTTGCAGCGGAAGTACAGGCAGTACAATCACAATCTGCGTATTTCTGCAAACAGTAATAGCTCAAATGTTTTCAATAGAAATGACTCACATCGCATTTTGATGAATTCGATGTACTAGGAGGAGGCTTCATTCTTGTTTGTAGGAAGATTTAAATAAGACTAATCAACTGGTTTCCCCGAAATTTTGAAGTGTACAATGTCATCGATTTAATTGAGATCATTTGCCGAAACAGCTCATTCTGTTGATAATGCAAAACAGTGACGAAATAATCTTATTTTCTTAAAAACAAATCGCACCGTTTTTGGCAAGCTATTCGAAATAGTTCCTGAATATCAGTTTCCATCACATAATGACTTCCGGCCTATATCGGTCTTACCTGCATTCTCAAAAGTCCTCGAACAATATGTAATTGATTCGATCAAGCCATCTCTCATTGACGCATACGGTACCGACCAATTTGGTTTTAGACCGTCCTACTCAACGCTTCATGCAAACATCCGCATTCACGACTTCACAACATTATCATTGGACGAGTTGTATTGTACTGGTGTTGCTTTACTTTCATTCGACATGTCCAAAGCATTTGACCGTCTTAATCATGGGAGTCTTATCAGCTCCTTAATCGAGGCTGATCTTCCCAAGGATTTTATTTTATGGTGCAGTGATCTTCTCGTGAACCGTCATCAATATGTGAAGCTAGGACATTGTCCGAGCTCTACCACCCCATTACTTCAGGTATTCCGCAAGGAGGAAAACTTTCTCCCTTTCTTTTCTGCACCCATATGAGATCATTCAAAGCTCTACACCCACATGCCTTGACTTCTAAATATGCTGACGACATTGTGATTGTTCTACCTGACTTCCGTTCAATTGATATCGAACTCCAAATTCGAGACGAAATCAATCATTTAAAAGACTGGTGTAACTCACATGGACTAGTACTAAATTGTGAAAAAACCCAATGCATGTTTATCGCTAAAAGTCAGAATTCTTTAGTGCCTCGTGATATTCATTTTGTAAATAGTATAAAGATTCTTGGAGTCATTTATGACTCAAATCTATCTTGGAATACTTTTGTAGACAATTTATGCAAACGTGCCAACCAGCGTCTTTATGTCATAAAGCGATTAAAACAATGCCTTTCTGTGTCCCAACTCATTCAGATTTATATTGCTACTGTCCTTTCAACGCTGGAATACAGTGCTGCCCTCCTCGTTGGACTAAACCAGCTTAATGTTGAAAAATTGGAAAAGGTTCGGCGACGTTCTCACAAAATTATTTGCGGACCAAAGTGCAGTTGTGATAGCTTTACCCCCCTATCCCTAAGAAGGGAAAGATCTGCCCTAACAGTTTTCAGAAAAATGTTAGAACCAAAACATTTATTGCATAAAATCATGCCCCCCAAACTTTCAAGATCCCGACATTTCCTCGCTGTCTCTATCCCCTTTTCAAGAACCCAACAACGCCAATTGTCATTTATTCCCAGATGCTCTATTTTGCATAACCTAGCAAAATATGCTAACTAATGTATTTCCTACAGCTACTGTGCATGTCTTCTGTATACTGTACAAGCTCTGTATTTTTCATCTGTGTATCTGCAATGCATGATTTCCATTTCAAATGAATAAACACATACTACTACTACTACTACTACTACTACTACTACTACTACTACTACAAATTCCTAGGATACTTCCTAAGCTCAAAGATGTTTCCTAAAGCTTAAAGGGCTTTACCTAATTTCATCATAGAGAACATTACAGAAAAGTGTCAGCCTAGGTCGGCTATACATTTTTGGAAGTTTTTTCAATGAGTGATTTTATGCGAACAAAAATTTGTGAGTGAAAGATAATGAATCAATAAGACTGACCGACTTGTCATATGTAACCTACCAGGGTCTGAGGTAGCCCTGGTGGAAACATAAACACATAGCAATAAGCAGATGAAGATTTTTACGTATCCTAGAAATGTCAGTGTCAAATTTCACGGGAAATATTTTGCAAATTATGGCTAATAGACATGATTAAGTGATGTATTGGAAAGAGTAAGGAATTAAGAATAATGCATAGGCGAAGTCACGCAATTTATGTTTAAAGTGTCATAATTCAGATAAATTACTTGTTGAAAGGCAGATAGTATTTGAATATTCTTCAGTTAAAATCGGACAGACTCATGGGAATTCCTGCTAGGATAACGATCTTGACGCTGTCGATTCGAGATCATTGTTCATTAATTTCCTGTCGACGTATGAGGTCAACTGCCGAGTCAATTGATAGGCAATTTCTTACTGTTTCATATCCCAAGAGAGTTTTCCATTGCTTCTTGTATTCAGATGTCCTTTTCTGATAGCAGATTATCTCTCATGAATTCGAAATTCATCGTTTTCAGGTGTATTTTTTAGGGAGGAGGAGTGATATAAATAGTTTTCAGTATCACACAAGTATTCTCAAGGTATTAGCGCATGGATGACATGACATCCGTCTTTATCGAAGATCAAATCCTAGTGGATGCCTAAGTTACACAACAATCGTTTTACAGGAAGTAATTTTATGCTCCCATCCAACGAATTGAGGGGCTTCAGCTTGAAAAAGGAAGCATTGTCATTTTTGTTATCTTGAAAATAACAAACTTTTCTGTCATCCACATTCATGTCCGACCTCGGCGTTTTACACAGGTGCATGACATGGGGCGGATTCTGTCTCCGGTCTTTAAATAATCCATTGTTCCAAGATGCGCAGCAGAGATTAGCCTTAAAGAAAATTTTCAAACACTTCAATCCATTATCTGTTTCCTATCATATTTTATAGCGCACATTTACCCTTTTAATGCACTTTTAACCACTTAATGTCCAATGGTCTCAAAAAGTTGCTGATGCACTGCGCCATAGAAAATTATATTAAATAAACATTTTAATTTTTTTAAAAAAAAATCATTAAAAATGAACGTTTTCAGTCCGGATCTCGCTTGTTTAGTGCGCATAAAAACCTGCATTGAAAGTCGACCTTCATGTATGAGATTCATCGATGCAGATGTTCTGAGTAGGCTCGTATTTGGCGCAAATTGAGCTTATGAATAGACATGAATAGAAATGATGTCTGTTTGCATATTCGCAGGCGTGCCTTGTGTGTGTGTCTGTCTGTAAAAGAATTTTTCTTTAAGAGGCGCCAAACTCAATAATAAACTTGAGCACACAGAACTAACAGTGAAATTAGACAATAAGACAAAGTAATCACTCAGGACGGATAGGTACGTCATGGGCGCTGAGGTTGAACATTATTTCAAAATTAGTGAGAAAGTAAAGGCATAAAAATTTCATACTTTTCGAAATTCTAAGACTTATCCAATTTCACATTGATATCAGGTTTCAGTGAACAGAAGAGTGAATATAATGAACATGAATAAGCAAGATGGACAGCTAACATGTAATTTTTAAGTACGGGTGTACTACAGCAAGTTCATGAGTGCACTTAGTGCAGTAAATGAATCCTTTAGTTGTTGTGCGTTTCTCTTCTCGACTTAAGCAGTATACATTGATCTTCAGCTTGAAAAATGAATTGAAACAAGGATGTCTAACTTCCCAATCCATAAGCATCGTACCTCTTAACATTTATCAGAATGTATATCCTCTTTTCCAGATTAGAAAGCAAATATGTTTCCAGTAAACCACTGTTCCCTTATACTTCCATTTAAGTGACAGTCACATATGTGAAATTCCATATTTTTTAGACATCGATTTTAGAAATTGAGAGATGATGAAATAAATCAAAACAGATGTATCACCATTGAATCGTTAAAACATTCAAATTGAAATCACATTTAGAAGCAAAATTTATTATGTGAGGCAGCTTTAAGCTTCTATAAATAATAATGTACATTAGTTGCTAACCTCATGAGAAACATTATTTTCTCCCCATTACAAAAGAAACAGGAAAAAGAACATTGAAGAACTGCATCATCGTAATGCAGGGCGCCCCAATAGTCAGTATGACTTTGAAGGGTTGTAATAAGCTTCAGCTTAATCATCTACACATGTGATTTTTTGTACAATGTACCTCACACCGGGGAATTTCATGTGGCATATTTGATTCCATCGCAGACATAGCTTATCCCGATCTAATCGTTAAATCCATGCAATATTCGTGTGTTAAGCAAAAAAAGCAAAAGTGCTAAATACCATTTTTTTTATTCAGCAAAGTGGTTCTTAATTAAGAAACAAATAAAAGCCAAAATAAACAACTCATAGTGCACTACGAAACAAAAAAATATTCAGCTAAAGATAATGATATCCTACATTAAACAGTCAAACCTTGCCAAGCTGAAAAGTAAAATCAGAGGCTTCAATTGTGATCTTCTGTGGCAACTCGGCTGTTTGCTGGGGTGAAACAGTGGTATACACGATCTTCACACACCACAGAACATTCAACTTCATGCAGCGCAGTGGCCCAACCCATACCATTTTAGATCACGTGCGTGAGCTGGACTCTGATCAGATATCCTCTATGCGATAACCTGACCAGATAGCAGACAACACGCCATAAATGAGTGATCGTGCGGCGGTAGAAAAAATATGAGGCTTTTCAACTTTTTTGAACACTCATCTAACGTATCCACACAACTTCTTCTGATTTGTGGTCTGCAATTGCGATGCTTTTTAGCATATTTCTCGTCTGTAACCATATCCAGAAAAGAAAGTAATCAGACGTTCAAGCGCAGAGTATCGGCACCACATGCAAACTTTTTAAGGATGGATGTCTGTTTACATGAGTAGCAAGCAAAACTCCACTTCTGGATAGCGCAAGATGGCCGCCATCGCTGACGTCCCCCCCCCTCTGGAACGGCAGAGTGTCGTGGTCGGCCGCCGTGGTGCTTCGGGTCTGAGTCCCCCCCCCCTCTGGCACGGCAGAGTGTCGTGGTCGGCCGCCGTGGTGCTTCGGGTCTGAGTCCCCCCCCCCTCTGGAACGACAGAGGATGTAGTCTGTCGTGGTGTGCCGGCCAGGTGGGTCCACGTTCACAACATGTTCGCTGACTCCCCCCCTCTGCAACGACAGAGTGTGAGACTCGGGTGAGTTGGTCCGACCGCCTGGTTGACGTGGGCGACCGTCCAGGTTGACGTGGGCGACCGTCTAGGTTGACGTGGGCGACCGCCAGGATTAGTCTTGAGGCTATAGTGTGTGATGTTTTTCGTGCAATCTGCTGAATGTTGGGTTGTAAAATGGGTTGTTTCGAGTGGAAGGAGTGGTCGGATGAGAAAACGGAGGTCGGATTCGTATTCAGCGTGAAATTCTGCATCGGTAGGGTGAGTTTCAAGGCAATCGGTGAGAAAAAATTTTCAACATTTTTCGAAAAACGACAGAGTTAGAATTTGGGACGTTTTGGTGTGTAGCGTCAAAACGAAGCATCGGATGAGAAAACGGAGGTCAGATTCGGATTCAGCGTGAAATTCTGCATCGCTAGGGTGAGTTTCAAGTCAATCGGAGAGAAAAAATTTTCGGCTGACTCCCCCCCCCTCTGGACAGCTTGCTTCGATTTTGGCTTCCAGTGGACGGATTTTGTCGTGCGATAGCTCGTTTGAAAGCTAAGAGTGAGACAAATTCAGTGAAAGAATCGGCTTGTTCCTATCTGTCTTCGTTCAAAAGTTAGAGCGGTTACAAGATTTTAGGTCGGAGCTCGCTTACCTGAAAAATCCTAAGTGTCAGAGTGGCTTTGTATGGTAAAATTTTGAAAATTTTCCAAAGTGTGGAATTTCGACCTGGGACCTTTACCAAAACATTTTTCATCAAATTTCACTGACCTCCCCCCCCGACAGCAATCTTCTAACTTTGGTTCTAGTGAACGGATTTTGTTCGTTCGAGTTGCATTGGAAAGAGGAGAAAAAACTGCTCGACAACATTTTTTGTTGCGAGTCAATCGGACCAGCCGTTCAAAAGTTAGAGCGGTTACAAGATTTTAGGTCGGAGCTCGCTTACCTGAAAAAATGCTAAGTGTCAGAGTGACTTTGTATGGGTAAAATTTTGAAAATTTTCCAAAGTGTGGAATTTCGACCTGGGACCGTCACCAAAACATTTTTCATCAAATTTTGAAATTTCACTGACGTCCCCCCCCTGGACAGCTTGCTTCGATTTTGGCTTCCAGTGGACGGATTTTGTCGTGCGATAGCTCGTTTGAAAGCTAAGAGTGAGACAAATTCAGTGAAAGAATCGGCTTGTTCCTATCTGTCTTCATTCAAAAGTTAGAGCGGTTACAAGATTTTAGGTCGGAGCTCGCTCACCTGAAAAAATCCTAAGTGTCAGAGTGACTTTGTATGGGTAAAATTTTGAAAATTTTCCAAAGTGTGGAATTTCGACCTGGTACCGTCACCAAAACATTTTTCATCATATTTCTCTGAACGAGGGGGGGAGTCAGTGAAATTTGATGAAAAATGTTTTGGTGTCGATCCCAGGTCGAAATTCGGAAGTTTTAAATTTTTCAAAATTTTCACCACACTGGAGCTCTCACACTTAGGAATTTTTCACTTGTGGCATGTTACATGCACATGTGCTGACGGACCAACTTCCCGTGGTCATATGAGAATGGTTCAGGTGTCATATTGTAACGAATGATGAGACGAATCGTTTGCAACAAACCGCATGTCGCTACGATGAATACTTTCGGAGATAGAGCCATTTTAAGTTTTCTTCCGAGCATATATAAACCCCCGACAACGTAAGTCTGATCACTTCATCGAAAGACGAGGTAAGCGACGGTCGTCGCTCTGAGCTCCCGATATCGGGTGTTTCAAAGGACTCTATCTTTTGAAGTAGGCAAGCTATCTTCTTACTTCAAAGTTTGTATGATAGAGTTTGATAGTGTCTTTACTACTGATAAAATTTTTTAAAAGTAGTATGAGTAGTAAAATGCGGAATTTTTTAAAAATTCTTAATTTTCACTTTTTTCAAAGTTTTAACATATAGACTAAGGTTTTCAAGTATCCTGAGTTCAAATCTGCTATCAGATTTGAAATTTAACTAAGTCTAAGGCAGCTTTGAGGGTTAGATCCCAGCTACTGATCACTACCTTTGACTCGGCGTTCCTGTTACCACTTTCGGGGCAGTGACAATGATGTCTTCAGCTGTAAAGAGCGGGTATCGGGGAAGATCTCTCACTTCCCTAGTGATCAGTACAAGGCCTTCGGGCTGTCGACGGATCGAGTGCCACTCACTACACTCTTTAGGAATATGACTGTACTACATGATTCCAAACTTATACAAATTTCATTATCTTACAGCTAACGATAAAAACAGGCATGGCAAACGATAAAAACAGAAAGTACCATATCAAAATGTGTGTGTGCGGTCGTATAAAATCGCAGTGCGGACGCCAAGGCTCATGTCAAGAAGGCGGGCACCGGCCACATGATTATCTTGAATAGGGTTGCGTGCGTGAAGTGTAGAGTGCTGAAGGGTGATGAGGATGAGGCGCGTTTTACAGAGTGCATGCTGACTGTAGTGGTGGTTTAGTGACTGATTTGAGATTTACGCAGTTGATTGTGGAAGAGAGGGAGCGAATGTTGGCGATCGAGCGAGAGGGTAAGGCTGAGAATGTTGTTGAGAATGTTGTTGAGAATGTTGTTGAGAATGATGAGTTGGCGAGAGCGGTTGCGTCGTTGGAGGGTGAGATTGGGCGCAAGAGAGTGCTTGAGATTGATGATGAGGATGATGTGGATTTAGATAGGGAGCGTGTGAGGAAGCGTGTGAGGAAGTTGAGCTCTTCGTCGTCGGAGGTGTCAGACATTGTCATCACCGACCCCCGAAGAGCTCATCTTCCCCAAAAGTGAAGAGTGGTGGGATTCGTGTGCAGTCGGCGAGGTGGTTGAAGGATGAAGAGAAGAGGCATGTTTCGCAGCAGATGGCGCATGATTTGTTGGTGAATAAGTATGAGAGTTTGAAGAAAGTGAAAGATGAAGTTGTGAAGGAGTTAGATGAGTTAAAAAAGAAGGAACTGAAGTCGAAGGAGGTGGCGGATGAAAACATTAGAATGAGGCGTTGTGTGACTGATTTGAAGAATAAGACGCGTGAGTTGGAAGAGAAGAATGATGAGTGTGAGAAGAGGGCGAGTGCTGCGGAGAGAAGAATGAGAGATGCAGAAGCGAAGTTTGAGGAGATGATGAAGGAGATGAGTGTGTTGAGAGCGAGGAATGTTGAGTTGGAGAGGACTGTGGCTCGGCGGGGTGATGAGAGGCAGGCGTATGAGAAGTTGGAGCGCATGAGGGATGAGTGGGAACGTGTGAATGAGGATCGTTTGTTTGAATTTCACATCCCTATTCGGGATAATCAATTGGCCGGCGAAGTATTGGTAAATCAAAGCCTCGACGAATCAATAATATGCTACAATGGTCATCCGACGAAAAAATGCCTCCACGCCAGCCTAAGAATGCGCGGCCATCTACACAAATTTTCAATTCGGAAGCGCGCAAGACTGCCAAAGGATGACAAACTTGGTAAGTGAAAAGTAAATAAGATAGTATATCCTATTCTAATACATATCATTTTCATTGCAGATCTTTGCCCGCCTTCACCACCCCATCAATTCACTCCCGAGAACGAACCATCGGCTCTCTTAAGGGCCACCTAGGGGCAAGACATGATAGAACCTCCACGCGGTTTGCCCTGGGCAGTCTTCGGACTGGCGAATACTATCATTAAGTTGAATCTGCTATCAGTCAACTTGAACGTTGCGTCGCGTTAGAGGGGTATATAAACCACTACCTCTCATTTCATTTCATTTCAATCATGCAGACGCCGAACAGTCAAGTCAGCTCTCCTCGTGGACCGCAGTTAAGGCCGCGAAATTTATTTGAGGAGTTTGTCAGGCTAGAGGAGCAAGACAGAGTTTTTAATAATCTTGCTCGGATTGGCAATCCGATGACAGCAACTGCTGTCAATCCAACGGAATGGCGCTACATTCCACTTTTTAGCCATGTACCAGTTAGTGTGGAAGTCGACAGTGCTACCAAAGAGAGAGTCGAAGACTCTCTCAGCAGAATTGGTAGGGTGTACGATGACGTTACTCCCGAGAATGAACCATCGGCTCTCTTAAGGGCCACCATGGGGCAAGACATGATAGAACCTCCTCGCGGTTTGCCCTGGGCAGTCTTCGGACTGGCGAATACTATCATTAAGTTGAATCTGCTATCAGTCAACTTGAACGTTGCAAATGAAGTTCGGTGTAATACTTCCTTTCGACGGGCGTTCCTGTAAAGGGCGGCGGATAAACCCGTAGCTATGTATACCGCAAGGGACATTCGGCAATGGTCAATCTTGTTAAACCTCTCTGCGTCATGTTTGCAAGTGATTGCCTCTGTCTCAACGTAGTATGCATTCGCGCCAGGGCGACATTTAGCCAACTGACGAAGGTTGCCTAAAACTTTCCATTGCATACGTTATGAGAACCATGAGTTCTACCTGTCTCTATCAATGAGACGAATTGATGAATGGAATGAAATGGGAGGACACTCACGCGCCACACGCAACATAACACACTTCTCTCTTCCGTAGTCTAACAAGCTCTTTACACATGGATCGCAGTCGATTGCTATCCCTGAAGCATTCTGATTCGCTGTTGAGCAATTCATTGTTGAAAACCCTATATAAGCCAGAAGATTGTAGCGCTTCTCATTCAATTTGAAGTCACGATGGAAGCGACATCTGCCGACAATATTCCCGTCTTCATCGATGAAGACAACGCCATTCCCGAGTTCGTCATCCTCGACGAGTGGGATGAGGAGGATGAGAAGAAGGGGAAGATCAAGAGGATCGTTTGGACGGATGAGGTGTGGACTCCAAATACCACCCGCATCCAAAAGGTGCCAGATGCACCACCACGGCTTAGGCGGCACAGGGTTTATGACAACCTAACTGTCATACCTATTGACTATTCAAGCCAATAGTCAACTTAATTGTCACCGAGAACGAACCATCGGCTCTCTTAAGGGCCACCATGGGGCAAGACATGATAGAACCTCCTCGCGGTTTGCCCTGGGCAGTCTTCGGACTGGCGAATACTATCATTAAGTTGAATCTGCTATCAGTCAACTTGAACGTTGCAAATGAAGTTCGGTGTAATACTTCCTTTCGACGGGCGTTCCTGTAAAGGGCGGCGGTGAAACCCGTAGCTATGTATACCGCAAGGGACATTCGGCAATGGTCAATCTTGTTTAACCTCTCTGCGTCATGTTTGCAAGTGATTGCCTCTGTCTCAACGTAGTATGCATTCGCGCCAGGGCGACATTTAGCCAACTGTCGAAGGTTGCCTAAAACTTTCCATTGCATACGTTATGAGAACCATGAGTTCTACCTGTCTCTATCAATGAGACGAATTGATGAATGGAATGAAATGGGAGGACACTCACTGCGCCACACGCAAACATAACACACTTCTCTCTTCCGTAGTCTAACAAGCTCTTTACACATGGATCGCAGTCGATTGCTATCCCTGTATCAGAAGTGTAAGCTATCTTAATTTTATTTGACACTATTTCATCTATCATCATCGTCCATATGAAATGTTTTAAGATTTACAAGTTAGACTAAGCGTTCTACTATTTGTAAATGAAAGATATAGTTTCACCAGTTTACAAGTTAAAAAATAAAGTTTCAATGGTGTATACGTTAGAAATAAAGTTTTAGCTGTTTGTATATCAAAATAAAGTTTCAATGTTGTATACGTTAGAAATAAAGTTTTAGCTGTTTGTATATCAAAATAAAGTTTCAAGAGTTTACAAGTTAGAAATAACGTTTCAATAGTGTATGCGTTAGAAATAAAGTTTTTAGCTGTTTGTATATCAAAATAAAGTTTCAAGAGTTTACAAGTTAGAAATAAAGTTTCAATAGTGTGTATGTTAGAAATTAAGGTATAACTGTTTGTAAAAATAAGATCGCAAGATTTACTAGTTTTACAAGTATAGACTAAGTGTAAATTAAAATAAAATTATAACTATTCACGAGTTAAAGCGTTGAATGCAACGATGAAACAATTAATAAGCTGAAAAGTTTTAGATTCACTTTAACATTACCATATGTATTACAGATAGAAATGTATCACAGCAAAGCTACTTCATGAGTTAGTTTTGCTCAGGAGTGTATCATCACTCAAACTTTTACTCCGTCGTTGAAATTTCATGACGACTTGTTTGCTAAACGAAAGTTAACACTAGAGGAGCGTAGGGGTGGGTGGTATAAAATACGCCTACAGCACTGAGAGAGTTGGAGTGCATGAGCTATGTACATTCTTTTTGACGATGAGAGGAGCGATTCAGCCGATGGAGTAGGTAGTTTCCCAGAGCATGGAGGACATTGTTTAGGTGACTCTAAGGGCGTATGTCGAGCTACCTTCAGTGATAGGCTTCCAAACTCATGATGAAATGATGATATGCTTACGACCTACATTCAAACCATTGGTGTATGCCCACACCCTCCCCCACAACGAGCTTGTCTGGCCACATTGTATTCATGAGTGTGGCTCAAAGTAGGAAATTGATTGATGAGACTTTGCTGAAATATCCAAGCGCGTATTCAAGCATGGTCGCACTACTGTTGGAGTATTATTATCAATGGCGCGACGACACACTTTGCCCACCCCGTGTTTTACCACACCTATCAACGGAAGAATACAATAGAGCTTTAGTCGAGGAACGGTGAAAGGAGACGATGAGCGCTAGCGGGCGAATGAAGCATCGGTGAGAGTGGGAATCAACTTGATTCTATATCTCCAATGAGGATTGTTTGTCTAATGAGAATCAAGCATTCCTTTATAAATAGAGAGCCTTCCACACTGAGAATCATTCCATCATTGAATCGTACAAGTGACGGACGCACATTCCTCTCTCTCTCTACATCCCTGTTATATTATCCAACTAAAATGGTAAGTCGCTACTTCCTCCCTCTCCTCCCTTGAACGTAAACTTGATAGAATCTTTTTTATTTTCAGGCATCTTCTACATCTACTACACTGACAGGACAAAATGGTGGTCATAGAGTTACAAGGTTCGCTACAATCAGATCATCTACAGCTGAGACCAGTGGAAGAAACAACAAAGGTAACTATAATCCTACACCGCTTACAGCGTAAATTTAAACAAGTCTTGCGTCATGAGGATCACAGCGTAGTACTGCGAACGGGAATGCTCCTTCCAACTGATGTGAAGATATTGAGCAATCAGTATGGGGATTACAGTACTCATCCCCGTGAGTCCGTACATTCGCCACGCAACTCGGAACATTATTGAAGAGTACCGTGACATTAAATTATGGACATTCCTACTCCTCTTGCTCAAGAGTGGAAGGCGAGAGATGAAAAGGATACTCCCTATAGAAAGATTTGGATGGCAATCAAATTTGCCTACCATTATCACATTGGTGTAGTTATTATAAAAAGGATAGAGAATCAATCAATACCCATCAGATGTGATGAGCTCGGAGAAGGTACTTGGGATATCATTTTCAAAGTGAATGGACTATATTATGGTCAGCACAAAGGATTGGATAACAAAATAGCCTCTCTCTCGATATACACTGAATCCATCATATATATTCCAAAGCCACCCAGCGTAGATGACATTATTGTGAACGAAATCCTTAACAGCAGTGATACGAAGCGCAAGTCGGAGAAGAATGCTGCATCAAAACGCAAATCAAAGAAGGAGAATTACTAGTCCTTTCCTAACTCTACCCTATGACAATTCGCTTATGTGCTTTGAGTGTCGTAGACGTGGTCTTATTAGATACATTTTACTTCTTCGTTGCCATCATATCATTTGTGTATTTTGTCGTGAAAAGCATCAGATGTAATTCTTCATTTTGCTGAATATGTTATAGAACGTTTCCTTAGATATGTAATTTCCGTTTTAGGCTTCTATCATCATTTTTATGGATTGTGAGGGTGAACCTGTACAGGAGCTCAGTGCTATTGCTATGAACAATTGGTCATATCAGATTGTTAGTGTCTATCATCAACATGCCAACTGCGATCCCAATGTTGATCAATGGGCGAGAAAACACATTCATGGACTTAATCTGACATATTTGCAAGACTATGGCTTTTCTTGTGAGAGTGCTCTTCTTATTGACTTTAAACGATGGTTAGCTACTTTCAATGTTATACGCATCTTTTGTAATAATCCTGGTATGGAGAGGCAAGTATTTCCCACTCTAGGCATTAATGATATTTTGCTCCCACCTTGGGATAGTAGAGTGAATCAACACTATCATGAAGTCACGAAACGTTTTAAGGATTTGTGTGTTCCTATTTTGTCTGTTCGTTGTAGTAGCTACGTTCATAACCAATGCTTCTTTCCTACTTACCTCAACACTGCAAAAGTCCTATATGGTTATCATTTCTCGATATATGACAGTTACCATCTGTATCTATTTTATCTGTTTAAAACCATTGATTTGTAATGCATGCTTGTTACAGTTATTCAAAAAATGTTTATTATGCGAAGAGTTGTTGTTGTTATCATGCGAACGGATGGGTTAGATGAAGGGTGATCATATCTTTTTCAAAGGACTTTGGAACATTGATTTCCATGATGAGGATTATAACAGTTAGATTTGATGACGAATAAGATTTAATAGTTTGCAAGATAGACTAAGCGTTCTATTATTTGTAAATGAAAGATATAGTTTCAATAGTTTACACGTTAAAAATAAAGTTTCAATAGTGTGTATGTTAAGAATAAAGTTCTATCTGTTTGTATGTTAGAAATAAAATGAAGTTTCATCAGTTTACAAGTTAAGAATAAAGTTTTATCTGTTTGTATGTTAGACATAAAACAAAGTTTCAACCGTTTAAAACAAAGTTAAAATAAAGTTTCAATAGTTTACAAGGTTAATAAACTAATGTTTCAATAGTGCGGTATGTTTAAGATAAATTTTTATCTGTTTCTATGTTAGAACATAAAATGAAGCTTCACCAGTTTACAAGTTAAGAATAAAGTTTTATCATCTTGTATGTTAGAAATAAAATAAAGTTTCAAGAGTTTACAAGTTTCAACAGTGTATACGTTAGAAATAAAGTTTTAGCTGTTTGTATGTTAAAAATAAAATAAAGTTTCAACCGTTTACAAGTTAAAAAGTGTACAGTTTCAATAGTGTATATGTTAAGTATAAAGTTCATTATCTGTTTTCTATATGTTAGAAAATATAAAATGAAGGTTCACACAGTTTACAAGTTAAGAATAAAGGTTTTTATCTAGCTTGTATGTCAGAAATGAAATAAAGTTTCAACCGTTTAACAAGTCTAAAAAAATAAAGTTTCAATAGTGTGTATTAAAATAAAGTTTCAATAGTGTGTATGATGGAAGAATAAAGCTTTAAGCGCTGTTGTGCGTTAAAAATAAAGTTTCAATAGTGTGTATGTTAAGAATAAAGTTCTATCTGTTTCTATGTTAGAAATAAAGTGAAGGTTCATCAGTTTACAAGTTAAGAATAAAGTTTTATCTGTTTGTATGTCAGAAATGAAATGTAAAGTTTCAACAGTATGTAACAAGTTACAAAGAATTAAAAGCTAATGTTTCTTGTATGAAAAAATAAAGTTCAACAGTGTGTATGAAGTTAAGAATATAGTTCACCCATATCTGTTTATATGTTAGAAATAAAATTAAGTTTAGCCAGTTTACAAGTTATGAATAAATTTTATCTGATTGTATGTTAGTATTAAAACAATGTTTCAACCGTTTACTGGTTATAAATAAAGTTTCAATAAGTATTAACACGTTAAAATAAAGTTTCAATAGTGTGTATGTTAAGAATACAGTTCTATCTGATTGTATGTTAGAATTCATATGAAGTTTCATCAGTTTACAAGTTAAGAATAAAGTTTTATCTGTTTGTATGTTAGAAATAAAACAAAGTTTCAACCGTTAACAAGTTAAAAATAAAGTTTCAATAGTTTACAAGTTAAAACTAATGTTTCAATAGTGCGTATGTTAAGAATAAAGTTTTATCTGTTTCTATGTTAGAAATAAAATGAAATGCTTCACCAGTTTACAAGTTAAGAATAAAGTTTTATCAGCTTGCTATGTTAGAAATAAAATGAAAGTTTCACCAGTTTACAAATTAAAAAATAAAGTTTCAATAGTGTGTACGTTAGGAAATTAAGAAGTTTCAACCGTTTACAAGTTAAAAATAAAGTTTCAACAGTGTCTACGTTAGAAAAATAAAGTTTTATCTGTTTTGTAAAGTACGATCGTTTAGGATTTACTAGTTTGCAAGTTAGACTCAGCTATTCTACTAGTTGTAAATGAAAATATCGTTTTCAACCGCGTTTACAAGTTAAAAATAAAGTTTCATACCGGTGTGTACGTTAGAAATAAAGTTTTAGGCATGTTTATAATGTTAGAAAACAAAATAAATGTTTCAACAGTTTTACAAGTTGAAAAAATAACAGTTTCAAACAGTGTATACGTTTAGAAATAAATGAAAGTAATGACCTTTCATCGTATGTGTACTTCAAAGACTGTTTTTGTAAATTCAAATGTGTGTAGTCCTAGACATGATAGAAGAATCGCGTTAGAAATAAAGTTTCAGCGTTTACAAGTTAAAAATAAGTTTTAGCTGTTTATATGTTAGATACATAATAAAGTTTCAACAGTTTACAGATTAAATAAGTTTCACAGTGTGTACGTTACAAATAAAGTTTTAGATGTTTTTATTTGTTAGAAAACAAATAAAGTTTCAACTGTTACAAGTTGAATAATAAGTTTCAACGTGTGTACGTTAGAATTTAAATGAAAGTAAGACTTCATCGTATGAGTATTCATAGCATGTTTTGTAAATCAAATGTTGTGTAGTCTGACATGTTAGAATCAAATGACTTGACAAACGAGTTTGTCAAAGCTAAGTCTATCTTGTCTGGTCTTCACACATTTGATTTACAAAACTTGCTTTAATATCATACGTTGAAGGTCTTTCTTTCATTTATTTCTATCGTATACACTGTTGAAACTTTATTTTTCACTTGTAAACTGTTGAAATTTATTTTGTTTCTATCATATAAACTGCAATCTTTTTTTTAACGTACACACCGTTGAATCTTTTTTTTAACTTGTAAAAGGCTCTGTGTGATGTGATACGATATGTTAATTTACAACTAGTTTAGAATGCTGAGTCTAAACTTGCAAACTGTAAATTCTCACGATCGTATTTTCTAACGAATAAAACTTTATTTCGACGTTGACAATGTGAAGTTTATTTTTAACTTGTAAACGGTTGTTGATCTTTATTTCTATGTACACACTATTTGGAAAACTTTATTTTTAACTTGTTAAATCGTTGAACTTTTGTTTGTTGTTAACATACAAACAGTTAAACTTTAGTCTTAATTGTAACTGTTGAAACTTCATTTTATTTCTAACATACAAACAGACTAGAACTTTTTATTCTTACTCATACACACTATTGAAACTTTTTTTTTAAACGTGTTAACTATTTTGAATCTTTATTTTTAAACTGTATACGGTTTGAAACTTGTTTTAATTCTAGCATACAAGCAGATAAAGATGTATTCTTAACTTTCGTTAATATGACGAAAACTTCATTTATTTCTAAATATTAACTGATAGATCTATATTCTTATCATACACACTATTGAAACTTTATTCTTAACTTTTAAACTGGTGAAACTTTATTTAATTTCTGACATACAAGCAGTTAAAACTTTATTCTTAAGCTTGGACTGATGAATACCTTCATTTTTATTTCTGAACATTATAAACAGTTAGAATTTATTCTTAACGTACACAATGTTGAAACTTTATTTTTACCGCACCAAAGGGCTTTAAACTTGATTTCATCATACACATATTGAACTTTATTTTATCTGAATACTTTTTTAACTTGTTAAGGTTGAAAACTTTATCTTCATTTCTGACATACAAGCAGATAAAACTTTTTTTCTTAACTTGTATACTGAGTGTAACCTTCATTTTTATTTTTCTAACTTATAAACAGATGAACTTTATTCTTAACATATACACTATTGAAAATTCATTTTTAACTTGTAAACGGTTTTGATGAAAACTTTATTTTATTTTTAACATACAAACAGCTAAAACGTTATTTCTAACGTAACACTGTTGAAACTTGTTAAACTCTTGAACTTTATTTTATTTCTAACATACAAGCTGTTAAAACTTTATTCTTAACTTGTAAACTGGTGAAGCTTCATTTTTATTTCTAACATTGAAACAGATTATTACTTTATTCTTAACATTACGCACTATTGATACATTAGTTTTTTAATTGGTAAACTATTGAAACTTTATTTTTAAATTTTTATCGGTTGAAACTTTGTTTTATTTCTAACATACAAACAGGATATAACTTTATTCTTAACTTGTTAACACTGATGAAATTCATTTTATTTCTAACATACAAACAGATAGAACTTTATTCTTTACATACACACTATTGAAACCTTTATTTTTAACGGGTATACTTTGAAACTTTATCTTTAATTTACAAATAATAGAACGCTTAGTCTAACTTGCAAACTAGTAAATCTTAGTCGTCATCTATCTACTGTTATAATCCTCATCATGGAAATCAATGTTCACAGT